>OV884009.1:105362462-105962462 GCA_930367205.1 Acanthosoma haemorrhoidale | reverse complement strand
TGCATCCATAAACAGAAAGAGTTTTTACCAATCGCTGTTGAACACTATCCTTTTAACGTCCTTTTCGTATTACCGCTTGCTCATTTCACCAGTAAAAAGGCAACAAACAGAGTGGCGGTTTCTGCAAAGTACCTAAAGAATCATTTTGACGCTGGTTAGCACTAAAATTCTAATCTTATTAGCCGCAGTGATTCTTAAACTATCGCGAGAAACGACCCAAGCAGGTATGTTCCCAAACTAATCGAACTAAGAAATATGATCATGAACGCCCAGAGTTTGAGAAGGTATTACCGTGTGCGATCTTAATACTGGAAAAATTAAAACTCCTTTCAACAAGAAGATTTTTTTAATCTCTGTAATCGGTGTGACAGGTTTCTAAAAGACAAAAAACCGACAGAACGGTGGGCATTGTACAGTCGATAGCCCTAGGCATCCCCGTTCTTCACGTCTTACAGTTTCGAGGTGCTGAAAAATACCAATCAGAGGACTGGAGTCTATTCAGACACCTAAACAGCCCAAGCCGCAGTCAATATTCGTCCGCAATATTAGAAATTTTAAATTGTTATGTTCTCAAATGTCTAAAATTGTAGGTACCGGCAAATATACGTGCCTCAACCGGTCCCGAGACAATAAAATTTCTCCTCACACTCCCGATATATATAGAGCCATAATTAAGTATTTTGAAGCTACTAAGGCTGACTTCCATAAGTACCAACTAAAACAAGAAAGATCGCTACGAATGGTGATCAGAAACCTGCATCCGACCACACCAGCTGATGAAATAGAGGACGACTCTCAGCTCTTGGATAGAAAGTTCACCAAATAACGAACGTGTTGAGTGAGGACAGGCAACAAGGGGAAACATTAAAACGGCGCTACCTTTGTTTTTCCTAGATCTGCTGGAGTGGAGAAAATCTACGATTTAACACACCTGTATTATACAAGAATACATGTCGAAAAACCGCACCCCAAACGCGATATCGTCCAGTGCCATAACTCTAGGCATATGGGCACACACAAATGTACTGTCACCATCCTTCGAGGTGTGTAAAGTGCAGTGGGCAGCACAAGAATGAATTCCCTGAAATCGCCTGCAGCATGACAAGGCCATCCGGCCAACTATACAGGCTACGAGGCTTACAGAATCTTAAAGCTCAAGAACCGGCCCATCCAGAAATTTGAGGCCTTCTGTCTCTTTTGCCGATGCAGTTGGGGACAGAGAGCAATCACAGGTACTGCCCACTCCTCGTCCGCAAGTTCCTCTTCCCCAGCATTCGGTTCATCCCGTCAACTCACCAATCCAATCCCATCCTCAACCACACATTTCGCATATTCCTCCACTTTCAAACTCTTCATATCTCACTAGCCTATTAACCTCATTCCTTACAGAGCTCAGAAACCTAATTACCCCTCTCATTTCCCTTCTTGCCAATCTTGTCTCCTACCTCCTATCCTCTCCTACCTTATCCCCGTTAAACAAAATCCATAAGTAGATCCTTGCGACTCCTTATCCATTCTCCTATGAAATGCGAATGATGTTCGCACCCACACTAATAAACTGACAGCACTACTCCACGACAAGAACGTTGACGTGGCTCTCATTACTGAAATAAGACTTACGAGAAACGACCATTTACAGTTCGATAGAACCAGTCTTATCGAAATGATCACCCAGATGGAAGGGCTCATGCAGGTAACGCTGTCATTGTTCATAACTCCATTTCCCACCACATAGTTCCTTTGGTAGCACATGATTTTCTTCGGTCCAGTGCAGTGTCAATCAGCACATTCAATTTCCCCCTCACACTAGCATCAGTGTATTGCCCTCCCAATAAATCCATTTCCGACTCCCACTTCATCTCCTTTCTAGACTCCATCGGACATCGTTTCCTTGTGGGTGGAGACTTCAACGTGAAGCACCAACATTGGGGTTCAAGATCCACGAATACATGCGGACGTGCTGTCTGCGCTCACACGGGAACATTGATTTACTAGATCTCTTGCTGATTTCCTCACTTCACCTGGATTATGATCCTGGATCATCGTGGATCATAAAATTCCTGGAAATGATCTAATACTCCTTAAATTCTCCAACAGCTTCCTCCTAAAGTCGTAATCTTTCTAACCTACATTTACAATTGCATTATCCGAACGACGAACTTTCCTCGCCACTGGAAACATTCCATTATTGTCCTATTCGCCAAACCCGGTAAACCACCCAATGACGCCTCATCTTACCGTCCAATTAGCCTACTCCCTATCCTCTCAAAATATTGGAAAAACTCCTATTAAAACGTCTACTTCCAATAGCTGAATCCAAAAACCTTTTTCCTACTCACCAGTTTGGTTTCCGTCTACGACGTTCCATTGCTCAACAAGGCCTTCGCATATTGATCACATATCCTCAGCCCTTGAATCCAAACAGCATTACACTGCTGCCTTTCTGGACATAATTCAAGCTTTTGACAGGGTTTGGCACGCAGGTTTGCTTTGGTTTACAAGATATTTACCACAGGACCTTTTCCTAATCCTACAGTCTTGACTGTCTAAGTCCGCTGTGGCTTAGAATATTACTATTCTAGTAATATAACTACTATCACATAAAAGCAGGAGTTCCAGAGAGGAGTGTCCTGGGTCTCATCCTCAATAACGTATAAACCACAGATGTCCCCTCTACCCCCAATACCTTCTTGGCCACATTTGCAGATGACACTGCAGTCCTGTCATCCCACCCAGACAGGGTTAGCATCTCATAACCTTCAAAAATGTGTTAAGTTGTCATTTTCATAGGAACATTTTGGTCAGTAATTATCAATAAGAGAAATAAGTTGTAGCGTCGCCAACAGAACCTCAGATTATTTACATTAGATTGAATTATAATTAAAATTAATTGACTTCCAATATTTACATAATAAAAATAATCTTATGCTAATATGCAATGCATCTAGTCTACAAACGAAAGACTAACACCGTCGCTTAATTTTGAATGAAGTACTCATAGAAGTGCAAATAAATTTTAGTTTAGGAAAATGTAAGAATACGAGGAAAATATGGTTTGAATGCGATGTTTTAAGAAAATTAGTGTCCCTTCTAGGACAGATTGCAATTTTCCTCTCACATAGATTTATTCTGAATTTGGGAACATTATTATGAAATAGTGGATTTGCTTGTATATATTTATCCATACATTTTGAGGATTTCGCTTTTAAAATATCTAGAATATAACCAGCTTTGGATAATTCTTAGAAGTTAACTATTGTCGTGTAACTTGGTTTGTCAAATACGATTATTAGAAACTTGTTTTGGACTACTTGGAGATATTGGTGTGACTGACTAAGCTACGACTAGGGACTGATATTCTGAAGCATATGAGTAGGTGAACTGGCCAGATGTTGATGTGTGAGTTGACCAGCCACCAGTTTTCATTAGAGCATCCATTTAGAGCTGTGATGAAGTGGTGACTGAATGTACTAGAGTAGGAAGGGCTTACATAGTTCGCTTATTAAAAAGTGGTGAAAAGTCTGCGCCAGGACATAAGGATGGCGAGGGAGGCAGAAAGCTGGTGGTGAGCTGTTGCATAAAGGCGAAATAGGCCAACACGGCTATGCCCCAATTCGAGCGCGGTTACACAAGCCAGCTGTACAATGGAGAAAGTTGCACCTTATATAATGTGCCTCGGTGGGCCCCGCTCCCCAGCTCTTACACAATAGCAACAAATACAAACATCAATAATATATTTGCTACCATATCCCCCCGTCCCTCCATTTCCAATTGCCTGCCAAATAACTGCTGGACTCCAAGGCACTCATCTGACCAGCTCACCTACTCATATATATCAGGATATTAGTACCTAGACGGAGGAAACTTCAAAAAGTGAAAATAAGTTTCTAAGAATAATATTTGACAAACCAAGTTCCACTGCAATAGTTAACTTCCACTACTGGTTATATTTTAGATATTATTAAAAGCGAAATCCTCATAATTTATGGATAAATATGAACAGCGCGAATCCTTCATAATAATTTTCCCAAATTCAGAATAAATCTATGTGAGAGGAAAATTGAAATCTGTCCTAGAAGGGACACAGATAATTTTGTTAAAAGAGCGCATTCATATTTTCATTTATTCTTACATTTTCTTAAACTAAAATTTATATGCACTTCCATGAGTACTTCAAAATTAAGCGAGGATGTTAGTCTTTCGTTTGTAGACTAGATGCATTGCATATTAGCATAAGATTATTTATATTATGTAAATATTGGAAATCAATTAATTTTAATTAGAATTTAATATCTAAGGTTTTGTCGGTGACGCTACAACTTTTACTTCTCTTATTGATATTACTGCTCGAAATGTTTCTATGAAAATGACGACTTAACACATTTCACAACATCTTGCAAAATAAATAATGAGGAAAAGGTAACATTCAAAACAAATTAATTTTTTTGTTGGATTCCCTTGATGTTATTATCTCTTTATCAATATGCTCAAATCGTGAAGTCGAAACATGGAAAGGCACATTTTACAACTTAATATTTGCCTGTAGTGAGTTGATCGTGATTAAGAGTTGAATTTATTATTTTCTATGTTATTTAGAATTATAATATGTACTACTTATAAGAAGGATATTTAAGGCTTATAGTCTTCTAAATCATAAAATCAGATACAAAAAAAAAAACGTTCAAACTTTATATAAATGCTTCTAGTTCTCAGTTGTACGTCAGCATTATAGCACATATAGCACATTTGTTACACGTTGTGTAACAAACTGTGATTTTCTGCTCATGACAGTACTAACATCACTGAAATTCCGAAAAAATTCAGATTCCATTACAACTAATAGATAAATAAATCATCGTCATTAGGTGGGGCACAATGGAAAACTTAACTTGCAGTTGAAGCCAGCCAACGAGTTTCAGACGAATTGGCTGTATTAGTCAACCCAAAATAGAAAGTTTCAAACATTTCTGATGTAGCCAGCCCACAGCAACTAGTTTTCGACTAATTGGCTGTAGTAGTTAGTCCCACAGAAACAAGGTTCAGAGTAACTTTCTGTTGTAGCCAGCCCAACAATAACTACTTTCAGACTAATTGGCTGTTGTAGCCACCCCACGGCAACAAGTTTCCAACAAACCGGATGTTGTAACCAGCCCACATCAACAAGGTTCAGACTAATTGGTTAAAGTAACTGGCCCCACAGCAACAAGTTTCAGAGTAGTTTGCTATTGTAGCCAGCCCACCGCATCTAGTTTCAGACTAATTGGGAGTAATGGTTAGACCCATAGCAACAAGTTTCAGGCTAACTTGCTGCTGTAGCAAGCCCACGGCAACAACTTTCAGAAGAATTGGTTCAAGTAACTGGCCCCACAGCAACAAGTTTCAGAGTAGCTTGCTGTTGTAATCAGCCCACGGAATCTAGTTTCAGACTAATTGGCTGTATTAGTCAGCCAAAAATAAGAAGTTTCAAACGAATCTGATGCAGCTAGCCCACAGCAACTAGTTTTAGACTAATTGGTGGTAGTTGCCAGCCCCACAAACAAAGTTGTGTTGGGGTTTAAACTGTACAGTGTCTTCGCCCTCTGCCAATTTTTATTCTGATTGGAGCTCATGCATTAAAGGGCAGAAATAATAAATACCGTCTCTACGCCAAACAAATATCGAATTTTATATATTCACATAATGTTTTAATGAAAAATAGTGGAGCTTCTGCTTCCAACATTGAAATGCATACTAGTTTAGTGGTGGATTCAAACACTTCTAGGTCGTGATTGGTTGATATATGTGAAATTATAACGGGAATAAGAAATGGAAATGGATAATATTGACGATTGTAGCATTATGCTAAGAGGTAATGTTATTATAGACTGGCTCTAAATGTAGGATGCACTTGGACTGGCTGTAGCTTGGCGGTAGCTCAACATCTAAATGTGAATCTGCTTTGGCAGGACACGTGGAGCTCCTGTTATTATCTTATCATGCTTATCCTCCATTCACCACATTTATTTAAATCCACCTCTTATCATCCCAGAGTAAATTATAGAGAAAAAACACTACACTTATAGGCCCTTAGCTATTAGTTCCTCTACTTAATTAACATAAGAATCCCATAGTGGACATTGCAAAGGCGTGAGAAGAGTATCTCGTGACTTCCATCCTTTTAAACCCACTCCACTAGCACTTAACAGATTTTGTTGGCAACCAATAAAGCATCATTTGTTTTAAGATAAAAAACCTCTAAATGTTGTCTGGGAATAACTGTTATTAATAATTTAAGAGTGAATGATGAAACAAACAAATACATACACGCAGTGAAGAAAACAACATTAAACAAAATAAAGGCAAATTAATAAAAATAATTTAACATTTACATGTAAGATACTCGCAACTGATCAGGGATAAATGTAACTGATTCTATTAATAGTTCTTAGCTATCGTATAAATCTCACTGGCTAAAATTTCAATAATTATTTGAGGGAAAAAAATGGTGACATTGTGCCAGGATTTGGACCGAAAATCAGGATCCTAGTTTCTGTGTCTACACAGATCATTTCGGATGTGTTGGCAGAGGCAATGAGTGGCCAGGCAAGAGCGGAGGATGATAGGAGCAGTCTCTGTTCCTTTTCCTCGACGGAAATGGTCTAAAAGTGATATTTTAGTAACGTATTAGAATGCATATACGCATTGCTAAAACATCTCTATCCGTGTAATATCTACTCGGAAAGATTAACGAAAACACAAAAGTTGAGAGAAACCTATTTATCTGCCAGTCTGTTTAAGTTAGTTCTAATAAGGATTTAATACATCCAGTTTTAAATCTATATTTTAAAACTTAGTTAGTAAGCATAGAATAAATTGAAAAATTAAACGTGGAAAAGGTTCTTCACTTTGATTGTTCGTATCTTACCCATAAGTTCTAGTTCGATAGAATGGCGGGTTCTCACGGGGCGTGTATCACGAAAGTGAGTATTAATGATACACATTACATTACATTAAAATTAATTTTGTCTTTACAATTCGTGTGAACGGTTCACGACACTTCTTTTCGTAAGCGGCTACGATGGGAAGCTAGCCTCAGTTTCGTGATTCACGCCCCTGGGAACCCTGGCATAATATTTGTGTTATTGATAAGAGCCAATATGTGGACCTGTTAAACAGTTATAAAAAAAGCTCAAGTCCAAATCAGTATTTATTATTGTTTAACCTCGCTCTGCATCCCCTAATTCTCGTGGAGATTTCTTAACGGATGATTAAAGATTCTTATTAATAAAAATTCACTATAATAAAGATAATTTTTTGAAAATTGAAAAATATACAAGATATTCTACGAAACAAACTGCTCTGGAGGATGTAACCATCATGGTTATGATGTAACCATTTTCAGTTACACATAATTAGAAAGTAATTGTTTTAATTTATAACAACCTACACAGTTAACATCTTATATTTTCTTATAAGAATGTAAAAGTTTTGTTAGGTAGATAGAAAAAAAAAATTGTATTGTTCGTATTCGTAAAATCGTATTAGTAAAAATCGTATAAAAAGCAAAATTCAATTGTGGCAAAAAAAAACATAAATATTGCGATCCAAAGAAAAATAAAGTGTAAACCCAAATTAAAAAATATGATTTAAAAAAATATTTAAAATCATTCGAACCTTATTAGAAAAAAAGGATGAGATAAAGTCAGTAAATAAAAGCTCTTAAAGTAAATAAGTAGAAGTAAAATTAAAAAATAAGTGAAAAGTAAAATAAATTAAATGTAAGCTTACATAAGATTATATTTAGATTTAGATTATATAAATATAATATAATATTACACGCATGATAACATTCAACTCAAATTAACAATAGTAAAAAATAAGGAGATGCTAGCCAAACATCTAGATATAAATAATCGTTTGAATTTAAAATTTATAATTTTAAGGCTCCAAGCAAACCTTTTAAATGACAATTAAATTCTTTCAGTCAAAGTTCGGTCAGATAATATGATAAATAATTTTAGTTTCGCGTTTTCAAAAAATGTTTGAAGGGTGACGACATGGGTGTTGGAACCTGGTATTAATGCACATTTTTGCAGTTATTTTGACCAAAAAAGAATAAAAAATTTACAAACCACAGCCCAAAAATTAAAATTACATCATTATACTAAAACCCTACCCACTCGACCTGAGAATGATAAGCAGTCCACGTGTTGCAGTTAGGTCAAAGGACGGCCTTGGTGAGGCCCTTCAACTGTGGCCATCGCTGCCCGATACTTGTGCATCTCTAGCCATCTAGCCATCCACGCCACCACCCATATTTCAGATATCATCAGGGCGAACAACAGACAAAGGATTGCCAAACCCTTTTTAGTGTGAATTGAAGTGGAAGGGGAAACAACCAGTTTTACCGATTTACGATTTAAAGGATAACAGGAAGAGGCAGTCACACCATCTCCCATCTTCAGAGGAATCCTAAAGAATAAGATAGTAGTATTACGAACAAAACTTGATCCCGAGACAGTGGGGTCAAATGAATACAGTATGCCACATAAAAGTACTAAAGGAGACTACTTAAAAAGAGAAAGAAAGCGAGAACATTCTATTAAAAAACCTCCAATAAATGTAGTTCACAGTAGTTACAAAAAATGCAGAGGAAAAAAAGAAGGCGGTGAGATACAATAATAAACTAAAAGAGAACTGTGTCATTCACAAATACAAAAGAAAGAAACGATTGTAATAAAGAAGATACCTTTATCTTTTAGGGTGGTTTACCTTTTCATTTTGTTCATAACGGAAAAGGGAATATAGTGGGGGAGGATTTGCTTTTATTAATTTTTCGTGTATATATATATATATATATATATATATATATATATATAAGAACACACACACACACACTGTATTTATGAAAAAGTATTACCATTGAAACAAATATGTAATTGATTCTAATAGATAGTTAATGTCTATCTGGTGATCAGGTTTTGGAAAATTGTAGTTTTGGAGGCACGTAAGGATGTACCATGTCGGGTATTAGGAGAGCGAGAATCCTTAAGTGTTCCCCATAAAGACCGCGATAGTTTTACATTGCATCTGTATTAGGAGATTATATATGTACTACTTTTGGAATTAGGGCTCGTGTTTATTTATGTTTGTCAAGGGCCTATAATAGTGTGCCATGAAAAAATGCGAATATGAGAAAATGGAACCAAGGCTAGGATGCGAACCCGGAACTTCCTGCTTTCCGTTCAGGCATCTTCAAACTAGACTGTCACTTGTCGAACAACAGCTAAGTCAATATGTAATCTTTTAGGGGACTTCGTCTTGCTTAAATTAAACAGGTATACTACATAACGCAACTAATAATGGTTATTACAACTCAAAGCGTTTTCCCGAATGACGATCAATAGTGGCAGGCATTTCATAATAGCCGGATGCACTGGACCACGGAACGGATACGGGTGTCTCTGACCCTTTCTGTAATATTTACTCCAAGGGCCGTTAATTAGTGGTCAAAGAAATGTGGAATGATTGTGCTATAGATTCAACAAAATGCATGCATTCACTAATGCTCGTATTGTCATAGCTTAGAGACAAGAAAGAGAGTACTGTATATTTCTGAAACCCTAACAAGGACTGTATTCAAGATTTTAATTTCAGATTCAGTCCCACAGTCACATTAAAGATAAAACAATCTCAAAGCTATTTAAACAAACAGATCTTTGAATATTACTGCTCTTGCAGTTTTAACTATTATTATTACTGGTTTACTAAATGAAACGAAGCATTTTTGAACAGAAATACTGAATATTTTTTTCTAAAATATTAAGTAAGTTTTAATAAACTCAAGCCGAGTCCCATGCATAGCTCACGATATAATAAAATGAAAAAAAAAAAAACCTTATTCCGAGACATTGTCCCCTAAGAATAGGAACATGGAACATAGGAATGTCTAGCTGAAAAAAAAAATATATATAAAAAAACATAACATTAAACAGATTTGATAAGATTAAAAATAATACTATTTACAAATGTATAATACGATGCGCTATGGCTATGTAAATTTGAGATCACTACAAAGAACCAACAGTAACAAATTGAAACAAAAAACAAAAATGTATAGAGAATAAAAAAAAATTTCACAGGGGGCAACATAAATATTATTATTCTATCGAAGATAATCGAGAGGTCCATGCCTCAATACGGTCACGGTTGATTGTAGTTCTTGCTAATAGTTTGGCGAGAGCTGATTGGTTGGAAAATCCTGCCCGGAAGCCGAATTGTATGGGATTTAAATGTGTTTCTAAAAGTGAGGAAATGTAAGATTGAACTTGTATTTCGAGCGAGGGGTTTGGAAAGGTTAGAGAGAATATAAATAGGCCGGTAGTCCTACCTTTGAGGGAGGTAGGGTTAGGAACTTTATTTAATGGAAGAATATTCGCTCTTCTCCAGGAAGAGTGAAATGTGAAGCGTGGAAGCGTAGGAGCGTTTGGAGTGGTAGGAATCAGCAAATAGATATTCTACATCAGGGCTCTGGGAGGAAGGGGAGGATTGGATGATTCCAGATCTGAGGCTATCGCCCACATAGAGGGAGGCACCACCACCGATCTATTCAGACCGATCACGGTAGAGAAACAAAAAATGTGCGGATACCTTGTTTAAGGCAAGATTCAGTTCTAAAGGAAGAAATTAAGTATTGGGCGTTAACATGGCATGTAGTTAGGACAGTACTCGTAAGGAATAGAGAGGACGAAGACATAAAGGAAAGTAGGGAACAGAAAGTAAACGGGGGGAGGGGGCACGGGTCGCTTGTTACCGCTTCCTCTGCACAAATTCCATGTCATCTGGTCACAACTAGAGCCCAATGGGCGTAACTATGGCTCTGTAGTTTCTTCGTCCTTCACTGGAACACCCCAAATCTCCAAAGATGTAAAAAGCAGATCCTGCTCCGAAGAGTTTAGCCTTGATTCCTGGTTCTTTACCTTCTTCTTCAGCACCGGGTCGCTTCTGTTGAGGGACTCAAGCAGCCGTTCTACCCTTCTGCTCCTCGGGGTGCTCCTTCATAGCCTTTAATCGGAAGGAATTCTCAAAAGAGATCTCTACGTGCTTCTCTAGCGTGGCCTTCAATTCGTCTCCACCTCCACCTCCATCTCCACCCGCACTAATGAAAAGATAGTCATTAGCTCTCCAACCTCCTCCTGGAGGCTTTTCGTAGCCGATATCAGGGCCACCATGAACTCCCCCGAAGAGCTGACAGTGGTACTACCCAGTATCCCGAGCCCATACTGACATCACCCGAGTGGTGAACTGCCTTCTTCACCAATCGGCAGAGATTACAGGCCCAGCCTCTTCTGGCATCCTCGATCTCTTTGGAGTCGGTCGCTTTCATGGCGCATCTCTCGTGGTATACTGCATTACAAGTAGCTCGCGACGTCGATCATACAAGATGAGCAGTCGACCATAATAACATAGGCAGCGAAGAGAGGGGGCGTGAAATTGACAGGAAGAAGTCAATGTTTATGTTATCAATGTGATTAGTTGATAATTGAGCCTCGTGTAATCCTCGAACGGGCCAGGCTATCACTTAATAAAATGAAAGTATAAAATTAATGATATAGATTAGGTAAGAAATAAATTTTCATGGCGTTCCACAAGCAAAGAATAAATTTTTGAATCGACTACAGC
Organism: Acanthosoma haemorrhoidale; assembly: GCA_930367205.1. Classification (NCBI taxonomy): domain Eukaryota; kingdom Metazoa; phylum Arthropoda; class Insecta; order Hemiptera; family Acanthosomatidae; genus Acanthosoma; species Acanthosoma haemorrhoidale. The sequence continues at coordinate 105,950,801 of OV884009.1, read as the reverse complement.
CGTGTGCCAGGAGGGCCACGGGGCTCAACAGTGACATCAGATTGGTATTTTGCACTTCCTTCGTCATCTATGTATCCACTATGTGCAGACATATATCCAGCCATGTGAGTGATGTTAGATGCGTATTTTCACTGATTTCATCATATCTTCTAGGTATCTACTATGTACCTGCATATACGACTACATATGCACGTCCACAATGTACATATAACGTTAGCAACGTTAGGTGTGTATTTTACACTGCCTTCTTCATCTCTTTTATGTAACTAATTTTTAGTGGCACATACATATCGTGTTATTCCGAGCAAAAGTCACTAAGTTATAAAACATAGTATTAAGATAATTGAAATTGAATTTTCCACTTCCTATATAAATTCCTAAACTTAAGAATGCATTAAAAGGAATTATTTTTCTGATTCTTTTGAGCATCTTATGAACAAAATATCAAAGTGAATATTCCAAGCATTAAAAGGGAAAATTATCACATATAGAGTGGTATTTGCTAGGAGACTTTTGGTAAGAAATAAGAACTTTTTTTCTTCGTCAAATGCTTGGTTCCGGATTCCTGTCGCTTGAAGCCCTAGTCGTTGGAAGTTTAATGTACCAGACATGAAATTCATTTGGAATTACATCACTTCTGGAGAGGCACATCAAATTATTTTTTTTCTGCTCTGAAATTGATAACAGTTCTGAACATAGGGGGGTTAATTTGGGTGCTATTCGTACTGGTATACTAACAGAATTTCATGTTGTAGTGTTTATGGCATCATAAACCCCCACTGTACCCATACTTATGATATTTTATGATTGCTGGATTTGATTTTCAAAACGCAAATATTTTATCTTGAGCCAATTAATTTTGCCACCTTCTGTATTTATAGATTTATTAATTTTATTATCTTTATCGAAATTGATGCAAAGTCAAAAAATCTCAACTCTTTCGCAACATACGTTTTTACTTATTAACTGTTTAGATAGAGCTCGCTTAATTATATTAAGCCAATCATTCATGCAAAATATTACTGGTTGTATATATATATGGGTTGCTGAGTGAAAAAAAGAAGTTTGCGAATTTTGGAAGTGTCATTTGCTCAAACGCCCAAGGCATGTATGTCCTGCCAGGTCAACAACGTTAGGTGTTTATTTTCCACTGGCTTCTTCTCTTTTAAGTATCTACTTTTTGTTGGCACATACATATGTCCAGGCACGTCATCTTTAATTATTTTAAACAACTGTTTGTATGTATGAAACTTACTTGCGTGAGGTTAGAGTTTCTGTTAAGTAGTCCGTATAACTGCCTAAACCGTCTGTTTGTTTCTTGTCTGTTAGGTCGTGTGTGAGGGTTCAAAGTCAGGCTTTTGTCCAGATGAAAACCTATCTAACAATACTGGACACGGGAAACGGTATTGAATTGAAGGTTAAGGATGGACAGGATCCTCGTCGGAGAGTAAATAAGTGTGAACGCATTTGACTTCATAGACCTTAATGCGCAATGGGTGCACCAGTTCTCTATCTGTCTTAGGTGATTTTGGCGGGGGCTGGATGCCGTTGGCGAATCGGGATGAGACAAAAGAATTGTTGTTGCAAAGAAGGTGCTAAGAGTCACATGAATATCTGCAGTGTATTGGGTATTTAGGATAGGACCAAGAACACTGCCTTGAGGAACTCCTGCTTGTATGGAATAATAGTTGGAATATTATGAGCCACAATGTATCTGAAAGAACCGATTTGACAGATAGGATTGAAAGATTAGATAAAGGGCTTAGGGTAAAGAGATTTTTGGCTTGTAAAAGAAACCTGCGAATCATTCCCGGTATAATGCCTGAGCTACGTCTAAAATACCCTATAATAACGTCTAAAATAACGTCGAAAAAATACCCATGCAGTGGTGTTAGCTTTCAAGTACAGAGAATATATGATCAACTTGCAGTTCTTTCCAGGTTTCTGAAATAGGACGATAATGAAATAGGGTATTGGGTGGTTCTAAAAATACAATTAAATATGTTGGTGGGGAAAACTATTACTTTGAGTGTGAGTCTTACAATGATCTGACTAGTAGGAAGATCATATCCAAGGGATTCACGGAGAGGTAGGTTGTTTGTTGAGGTATTAGACCTTAGAGGGATTGAATGCCTTTAGAGGAAATGAAAGAGTAATCGGTGAAGTAAGGAGTTCTCTTCCATCATGTTGTCCCCATGATTTCCTACAAACCACACATTTTCCTCCCCCCTCACTAAGCCACCAATGTATTGTCCACCTAACAGGTCCATTTCCAACTCACAATTTACTACCACCTTTCTTCACTGAATTGGCCATCATTTCCTTGTGGGTGGAGAGTTTAATGCACTAATAGTGCAGCTCAAGAACCACTAACTCCCAAGGGTGTGCTTTTAATCTGCACGATAAACCACAAATGTCATTACTCTCTCCCCTCATACTCCTATCTATTGCCCTGCAAATCCCTATCGAAATCCCGACTCCTTGCTTTCTTCATCCACCATGGATTAGGAATGATTCGTCCACTACATTGCTTGATGACCTCTCGTCCGCCATTTACTCCTCACTCTTTCCGTACGCCCAATCTCAAACTACCTCGTCCTTCATTCATCAGGGGCCAGTCAACTTGGACTTGTTCCATGAAGTTTTAACTGATTTCGTTGACCACAGAAACACCAACCCCCTCAGGATCTAGGCAATGCCATATATTCTTTTACTACTTTCATCCCACAATCTGCACAGAATGCTTCAAAGCATCGACCCTACCCGAACTCTAGAACAACACTTCTTTACCTCAAAACCTACTCGTCATTACTCACATTAAATGCCGATTCAAAGGATAAGAACTCGAAACCATACTGATCGCCGCTGTTACAATCAAAACTGTAAATTGCTACAGCGACACTTGGCAACCTTCCAATCCCAAACGTTTAATTCTCACCTTCTTCACTTAATTCTCACTCTTCTTTATTCATTCAGGACAATTTTCTCTTGAGAGCTACCCAAAAATCCTGAAATACAATTATATATCGCACCGTTTTGACAATGGGTCCGGGACTGCGTCAGACGGAAAAAGATTTGATGCATTCGCCCAGCACCTTTCCAGTAGTTTTACTACTCATTCTAGCCAGCAAAATCCACCCCATACAACTAATGTTGAAGAACTCCTTATAACCTTGTTTGATCAGGGTGGACTGTTCGGTAAACTTGGTACTGTGGGATTTCGAGGGATCTGTGGCAGTCAGTCACGTTTCAATGGTAGAATTAAATGAGACATTTTAATCTAAATACTGAAGCCATCTCTTGGAAGGTTCGACTACAAAAATCTTGACCATAACACTGCAATATATATATGTAGGTGAACCTACCCAGTAGAGTGGTACTTATTTTCTGGTCGTATGGAATATAAGTGTTTTTCTATCATGAGTTTATGAAAATGATGTTATATATCTTGGGCGTGTAAAGGATTATGGTATTTAACGAAGTTACCGTATAATACCCAATAATATGAGTTATTTTAAACTTTCATAACATTTTGGAGAGGATTTACCAATTCGGTATGCAATAATATAAGGATGGAACAATTGAATTTAATATAATGTTATTCAGAAATGTATTGCTTTATTCTTTTTATTACTACCAATTTGAGCATTTTTGAAAATTTTGATTTTCATACAGTTTAAATAGTTTAATTTATTTATTTAAAATACTTGGTGGTTTCAGATATTTTTAAATGTTGTCCATAGGAGAAAATGTCATTGTATATCTTACATAATTTATCAGAAGTACTTATGATCCACTAAATAGAAAAATATGGAACTATCAGTTTCATTGGAAGATTATTTTCAAAACAAGGGCATCACTTACAACATAATGGGCTTTGAACAGGTTAAGCTTCCTGAATGACGTCTATAAATTATATAACACTAAGATTAAACAAAATTAAATTTAAATCTGTGATAAGGAATTATCTCCAAGCAGATATGCGTAGTAGTATTTATGTAATTTGTATAATAGCCAATTTTATAGGTCAACATTGAGTAAAGAATTTTTCAACCCATGCATATTTATTTTGAGTGTTTGTGTTAAAATGATGTGTCAAATACATCCAATAATAGCCCACAGCCTGCCGGAAGAGGTTCTACTTTTAAACAGGTGCAAAAGAATCCTTTCCTATTTGTCTTTCTCTACATACCATGGCAGAAGTAATAAAAATGATCCAATTGAAAAATTCTGCATACTACTCTACTATATGTATATATAGGTACAGCCTAAACCCTAAAGGGGTGGAGACCTTTTTTCAGTCGAGTACCACGATTGTGGTTCCTCAAATCTGGGTAGCCAATACCCCCCCCCCATACCCACACAACATTGAACAAATTACGTTTTCTATGCATATTCAACACAATAGAGGAATAGGAATTCAAGCACCACAATGCTAGGTAAGCAATTTTATGAATATTTCAAAAAATTCAAACAATCAGAAATCATGATAAAAAAAACTAAAAAATAATATATATAATATAATAAAAAAAAATATTCAATGAATTTATCACGAGGTATAGGAGTAAAAAGGACATTAGCAGAAACATGGAAAAACCAAAGTTTTTTTAAAAATCAAATCATACTTAGCAACAGCTCAATATGGACCTTGTAATTATTATTTAATTGTCAACTGCTCCTTGTTGCGGGATTCCGCTGTGGATCGCAGTAAATTTTTCAAATGAAGGTCGGTTAATGACACCCTGATGTCATCTTTTATAAATTTCGTCCTGGAGAACGATTACTCGCAACGATATTTTAAACCAAAACGACAATTATATTGGAGAGCTGAAAAAAAGGGAACTCTTCGTTTTTTCAAAAACGTGCAATATCGCAGATAATCCGCTCATTCGTTTTTAATTAAAATCTCAGGATACTTTGGTGTAAGAACAACGTTGTGTTGTAGGTCATTTAATTCATTGAATTCCAGGAGACTGCTACTACTGCAATTTCGTTTCTTTTATTGCAAAGGGGTTGGTAGAAATATCACAAAAGCATTTTTCTCCCTCAAAGTCAGCAAATCTCGTTTTGAAGGATTAAAGTAGAAATGAAACATAGATTTTATATTTTCTGTAGTGCATGGAAGGGAAATATGCCACATAATGTGCAGGCTTTCCCTATAACGATGCAGCATAAGACCTCAGTATTGATAAATGATTATATTTACCTTGCAATCGAGTGTTAATCATCTTCAAGGAGGGGAAAAATATTCTTCATTTTCTTTTAGATAGAGATGAGACATCACTGTATAGTTGCCAGACAAAACCTTTCCAAAAAAAAATTCTCTTGAGAGCCAACGAACAACGCAAGGAGAATTCGTTCTCCATTTCCTGAATGTCTTTTCCGAACATTTCCCGGAATTTACTGTGAAGAAAGCAGTGATAGTTAGAAGAGGTCGTTTTAAACAGTTTTCCAACAGTGCTTTCCTTTTAATGTCCATTTCGTATTACCGCTTGCTCATTTCACTTGTGATAAGGCAACAGAGTGCCGGTTTCTACAAAGAACCTCCAGAATCATTTTGACGCTGGGTAGCACTAAAACTCTAATCTTATTAGGTTATTCACAAACTATATTACTCGTACATAAGCACATACTGTAACAGCGAAATGGAGGACTGAGAAATAAACTGACTTAAATAAATTGAAGATTTGAAGAAATTGATGAAAAAAGGAGGGCCGGGGAAGGTGGAAATGTGAAAAGTGGAGAATACAGGTGCCTGTTGATTTTCAGAAAACATCATGAGTATGGGCTTCCTTTGCCTTTTGCCACCTGGATCATATGCACCGAGAGATGAAGATCATCGGTGCCCCACGATTCCCATTGCTATCAAACCGCCCCTATTCCTTTAGGGCCTTAGCGAACATTCCTATAAGTTTACTGAATCACACTTTTCTGGACCCATTTTGTCTTAATTAGATAAACTGACAAAAAAACGTTGCCACGGACCACCCAAAAAGGCGCCATGAAACTCAAAATGGCCCGCGAGTGGTGAGTTGGCCACCAAAGGCCTGAATGGAACAGCGCCCGAACGGTTACCAGAGGATTCCTGACAACTGATTGATTGCCAACAGGATTTTTGCAAGAGAAAACTCGATGGGTGGACCTTACTGGATTACAATCCTGAATTCATATCTGAAACCCTTTTTTTCTGTCACGTGTGTGTAGGTTTTCAATATTTTCCTTACCAAGCATATATAAGGAAAATATTCAGCGGACCAATTGAAATTGAAATCTATCAGCACTCATTAAATTCACCGCGTGACACACATTTAATATCAAGGGAATCTAATATCAAGGGGATGCTTGCAGAACCGAGTGACAATTCGAAACGGAAGTGCCACTTTACCGGGAGAAAAAACTCAAAATTAAATGATATTGTTTTGTTTATTGTATATCAAGCAATAAATATTATTTGCTTGATATACAATATAATATATAATATATATATATAACAATAAATATTATTTTCACGGTCATGTTTGAAACTAAAGCCCCTGTATTTTGCACTTGATAGCTAAATTCTGTGTATGATGTTTCTAACGTGTGGTTCATTTCCCCAGTTTAATCACAAGACATGAAATTTTGCAGGAGGTCCTATTTGATCTGATATCTCTAAAATACATGATTCAATGTCAATAATTCATTACAAGGTGTGAAAAAATATTTATGTATATTATTTGGTTGGAAAGTTAAAGAGCTTGACTTCTAATATGTGTTTGGGATTTATTGCACTTTACTGGCATGGTGACTGACATTTTCACAACGTTGACAAAAACCTTGCATCACACTTGACGTTTTTGCGCTAAATCAAGCAAATCATTTTCAGACTACTGGCCAGTAAACTGTTTTATCTAAGAACCAAAACTGTCGCCATTTTGTTTGATATTTAAAGGTTATGCTTTGTCTTATTTTTTTTCTCACTATTTCACTTTTGTTTCCATCAATTGTGAATTTTGGACAAATATTTAAACTTTTGTAAAAAAAAAAAGAAGGACGGAATAAAGGATGTGGAAAGCGAAGAAGAAATATCTTAAGATACATTGCGCACTCAACACTTGTTTTTGAATACTTATTAAATGATTATCAGATTCAAGATGGACTAAGGAAAACAAGCAAAATTCAAGTCAAGTTTAACCCGTCACGCATTCAACAATTTTAATCGACATTTAATTGCAATTGTAGCCCAATAAAGTTGAGGGTGTCAAGACATTTGATTTGATATACTACTCAATTTAATATGATTCTTTATTATTTATCATAGGATTTCATTTCTTTTCAGCAGCATTGGGGTATCAAATTCAACTACTATTCAAAATATATCTCCAAAGAATAACTGATTGAGTTCAAGTTGCAAACACGATGTTGAATGACGTTTTTACTGTTAGACAGTTGAACAAACAAATAAGTATCAGGACGTATATATCTTCAATTTATTCCATATGTAAGTACTAAGTACTACCATACTTTAGTAAATGTTTTTTAGTACATACTAATTAATTTTATTTTAAGTTTTGCTTCTCCACATTATTTTTGGAATGTATTAGAAATCCGTTTAGCGTTGCTATTCCGATCGTCCCTAAACTTATGGAAAACTTAAAATGCTTCCGGTTTTATTTTTACCCGTGAGAGTATTTTAACACACACAAAACAAAAGCAACATATTTCCAGTTGTTGTTGATCATGCCTTAGAACTTTCAGATGTATTGAATAATTTTGACGGCAACACATGGCAGACGAAGACAGGGAAACGAGACACGATTTCCTTGTACTTGTAAGTAGTGTAAGGGTAATGCAAAAAATAGCCCGTCCCCAACAGAGAATAATCCAAGGGAATTCCAAAATACAGCCCTATGCGCTTTCATTCCGACGGCTGTCTCTTCTGTTTAAAGGACAAGCTAGATTGTTCAAGGTTCTGGCTGAAACACACACGATACACTGACGGAATGTGATTTAGTTATCATTAAGCGCTTAGCTAACTTGATGTTGAGTGATTGTCGAAATGTTGAGCAAGGAGCAAAATACGTTTAAGGGGACCAAATATTGTCACTCGTGGTGTTCACTATTTTCATCCTCATAGCTCGCTCAGTTTTACTTCAATCAGGGCCACGGGAACAAAAACTTCTGGCCGGATCAGAGTATTTGTCTTGGCCGGCGATTGCGGACAAAAATGAACTAACAGATTACATCGGGGTTAAACTAAATTGATTTTTTCGGAACACGTATAAACAAAATAAAAACTATTATAAAATAAGTGAGAGAGAAAGTTATGTATTGTAATAAAATTACAATCTGCCTTATTGGGCAATAAGTAATTGTGATAAATGTTCTCATCCATAACATATTTACAATTTTCATTCATACAGTATTTACAAACAGCCTAGAGACCTCCCAAATCCACATGGTCGTGACCTCCCTCGCTTGCGAAAGAGGAAGCGGAGTCTTGAGAAGTCCCCCACGCTCCTTCGTCAGCCGCGTCACTGGATACGAGCCAGTGTAGGCTGACCAAGATCGCGAGAGCCACAGATGCTCAGGACATGATTGGAGAAACTGGCCATTGCCAGGACTCCCACTGTCACGAATTTGTATCAGGTCACGAGGCCACTACCGGTTTTGTCTCCGAGGAGGGAGGATTGTAGGGATGAGTGGCGCAGTGTAATGAATGTGCTAGGGGATTAGGGTGGTTGGATAGGTTACTTTGGAATTTCCTGAACTTGGAAGGGATAAGTTCAAGAATGCAGGGTATATTATGATCGTTATGAAGGGTTTTGTTGCTGACGTAATAAGGAATAAAATAATGAATGAAGAACTAATCTGGAAGAAAATGAAGAACTAATCTGGAGATATTATTGGTTTTTAAAATAATTATTACTTGGTCGGTTCTATATGGCTAAAATGATAACACTTAAAAAAATGAGATTTCTATGGATGGCTATCAAAACTTTATTTTTGTGATATCGTTAAAATCATTTTTGGGACTAAAACGAGCTCTTAACCTGCACTCTATTACAAGCTCCATTACTTCATTAAAAGAGAAATAAACCTGAGAGGGCTATTCGTAAAATCAACATTTCAATTGATTTTTTCCTCTGTTGTTTTATAATTTAGGTTAAATTATTTATTTGCATTACATATTGTGTAATTTTTGTATGATAGCAGATGTTCCGAAGATTCCTTGGTGGATGGAAGAGAATTTGTGAATTTCCAGCAGGTTCTGGTGACAAAGAGTTCTGTTTGTTTTCAAAATTGTGTACAAGGTTTTTTTTTTCAATTACATGTAATTGTGAGGTACTCTGCAATATTTTCTTAAAGAATATGAGCAATAATTAATATAAATAATATGCCGCAATAATTGTCAAATGATATAGCGAAAACTACTTCATATTTTCCACTAAAAACACATGGATTTATTTTTCATACCAATTTGGTTAAATAAAATCCCTTTTAAATGAAAAAAATGGTAAATAGCTGAAATAACGGGGGAAACAACTATTTAAATCGGTTTTACAAGCGTATGAGAGGGATTTTTCTAAAAATATTATTATCACCTTCAATCCATGGGGAAAAATCAAATCTTTGATCACATTAATTCTTAAGGAGCTTCGGAAATTGTCCAGAGAAATGTTAAAATTTAAACAACTTTATTTATTACATAGTTTGCTAACAGGGCAACAGCAAATGGAGCTTGAAGCACATCAGTAATAAAAAACCATAGAATCTGTACAATATTTTTCCTTTCCTAATAACATCATAAATAACAGTAAACAATAACCTGTATGGATAATATTACAAAGATACATTCTTTACGTTGTTATATTGACTAGTATCATTGCTCATCATAATAATTGATTTTATCCTTTGCATTAGCCGGATGACCAGATTAATAACTACAAGTTATTTATAGCTACCGGGGAGTAGAAAACAAAAAATATATTTAACAATGAATTGAAAATGACAAACACATGATGGATATATAAATATAGGGAGTGAGAGAGACGAAGTTACGAGCGAAGAAGTGGAATAAAGGCATGACTGGACGCGACAGTTGCGGACTCGACGGCGGCCTTCTCACTTTCCCCTGCGGAATTAAGTATCCACCAACTAGCTCGGCCAGAATCTGGGACACTTTCGTTTTCATCGCAAAGTGGAAGAGTGCTTTGGCGGCTTATATTGTGCAATACTCCCCTGCTCCCTCCCACTTCGTCAAAACCACAACAAATATTTATACCACTAAAATTTTCGTATTGCTTACATCTTATGTTGGCCAAAACATTATCTACTCCTATGCCCACATATCCGATATTCCATATAGCCAACACAATTTATTTTTTGCTCAAATAACAAAAAATGATATTTGACCATATGTTTATTTCCAATAAAAAGGCAACATATGACAACTGTGAGGTGCCTTTAAGCAATTAAACGCTTACGGTTTTTTTTTTTCTTACTTCTTAATATGAATTTTATCATTTCCAATAAGAAATGATTCCACAATCCTCATGATAGTAAATATTTTACATCACTGCCCATGTTTCATTGCCCTAATTATTAGTTATTGTCACGTTAAACAAATTTATGTGTTTCTTATTCAAATTTATGATTAGTATCAAACAATTTTTCTGTGTTAAGTACTTAAGTAAAGAAAGTTAATAATGAGGGAATAATTTTGGTTACAGTCGGATTAGATTGATCAACGTTGAAACATTTGTTTAAGATTTATTTGTGGACTAATATTTTTTAACAAAATTAAACAATTGATGAATAATAAATCTCATGAAAATGGAGCATGTTATTTTCCTCAATCCAAAGCCCACGGAGCTATGAGTTCACTCAAAGGAAATACTTAAGTATTTCATATTTTGAAAATACATATCGAGTAAAAATTGATGTTGGATAAATTCTTCTTATTCAAAAAGTCGATAATTTGTTCAAATCATTAATCATTTCTTAATTTTGTATGAATATAAAAAAGAGAAAGTTGCTTTGCAAGTCCCTAGCGATAAAATTCGTACATGGACTGTAAACATTCTACAGGAACTATATAACCAATGTAACTATAACTATAGCTAATAGCGTTATTGAAAAAGTTTTCAACTGCTCAGCTGTTTCCAGATACTCGTGTTGATGAGACAAAGCCTATTTGAAGGTGTGTATGGGTATTTGCAGACAACTTGGCACGGCTGTTCCATTCAATACGACCGGCCAGTTCAAGTTCACATGGCATATTTGCAAATCCCCTTTGAGGACATCAAATGTAGTCTTTTAACATATACTACGCATTGTTATGTATACATTTCTTAATAACGATTAAATATTTCCAGTTACTCAATCCAATGTTATTCTTTAGTAATTTTACTTACTTTGTTTTCAGTATTTTTTTTTTTTTACCTCACTCAACAAATATTTGTCAGTGTACTCTGTTGATCAAAATAAAATTGAACTGTTGTGTGAGTGTCATAAAATACCATTTATGATTATAAAGAAAGGAGATACAGGTGGATCTATCAACTTACTAAATACACTACATACTCTAATTGTGAACCTTTCTAGCCAAATTTATTTAGTTACGCTAGAATTGAATTAATTAATAATGACATGTATGACTCAGTTTCAAAATCGGATCAATTGAAATCTCAGCCTATTAAATTCACCTTATATTTCAGAGAATTGATAAAATAAAAATGACTCTACTTCGATGGAATAGTCCTCAGAATGTCTCATTCTAAATAAATGGAAGAGTTACAGTAAAATATGTAATGTAAAATGTAAATAACAACGAACATTTTGATGTCATCACTTCCATTATGTGATTCATTCAAATCAATAATGTTTTTGTAACATGTTTTAAACTTTCTCAAGTCATTGCTAAATATATATTTATCAATTATAGTTTTAATTTTTTAACTAAGTTGAATGACAGAAATAGAAAAATAAATTCAAAGACCGGCTTGTGCAATCCTATTCGGATGTTTTTTTCTTTTAATATTTGAGATTTTTGCAATGTTTTCGTTTGACATTCAGTTCAGTGATGGTTTTTAAAATAAGCTTATGTCAAAAATACCGAATAGTTTTTCAAATCATGTAATTTCTATTTAAGAGACCCTATGTTTCGATTTTGTTCGTTCACTTTTATTTCATATATATATATATATATACAAACACAATAATCATAAATTTACAAGAGCACAAGATAGTTTATAATTGATCCGTAAAAAAAATGGCAGAGCTAATAATTCCGGGAAACCTAGTAATTTTCTAAAACTGTCTATTGGATTTGGTTACTTGTCATTTACATGGGTCAGTGATTATGTAGAATTACGAGGGGAGGAGTTAGTAGTTAGTGACCGGTTGTCACCCACAACAGATTTGGAAAGAGTTGGGTCTAGGAAAGGTTAAAGACCTCCGCGAAAATAACTGGCCGCCAAGCTGACTATTGTCAGCGCAATGTGGGTCAGCTCAGTGGAAGGGGTCTGCCTCTTACGTCACATCTCATGTCTGCATAAGCAGTCTGCATCTCACCAATACATGTACCTACACTGTAGTAATTCATTAGGCTAATTATCATACCTTATGTCTCACCAATGAAAATACCTACCTATACTATAGTATTTCATTTAGCTACCTATCATAACTTATGTCTCACCAATGAAAATACCTACCTATACTATAGTATTTCATTTAGCTACCTATCATACCTTATGTCTCACCAATGAAAATACCTACCTATACTATAGTATTTCATTTAGCTACCTATCATACCTTATGTCTCACCAATGAAAATACCTACCTATACTATAGTATTTCATTTAGCTACCTATCATACCTTATGTCTCACCAATGAAAATACCTACCTATACTATAGTATTTCATTTAGCTACCTATCATACCTTATGTCTCACCAATGAAAATACCTACCTATACTATAGTATTTCATTTAGCCAACTATCATACCTTATGTCTCACCAATGAAAATACCTACCTATACTATAGTATTTCATTTAGCTACCTATCATACCTTATGTCTCACCAATGAAAATACCTACCTATACTATAGTATTTCATTTAGCTACCTATCATACCTTATGTCTCACCAATGAAAATACCTACCTATACTATAGTATTTCATTTAGCTACCTATCATACCTTATGTTTCACCAATGAAAATACCTACCTATAATATAGTATTTAAATTAGCTACGTATCACCTTATGTCTCACCAATGAAAATACCTACCTATACTATAGTATTTCATTTAGCTACGTATCATACCTTATGTCTCACCAATGAAAATACCTACCTATACTATAGTATTTCATTTAGCCAACTATCATACCTTATGTCCCACCGATGAAAATACTTACCTATACTATAGTATTTCATTTAGCTACATATCATACCTTATGTCTCACCAATGAAAATACCTACCTATACTATAGTATTTCATTTAGCCAACTATCATACCTTATGTCTCACCGATGAAAATACCTACCTATACTATAGTATTTCATTTAGCTACGTATCACCTATGAGGCATTCAGGGTACTCCGCAACATGACCCAGGGGACAGTTCGGCAGGCGAAGTCCAAGTATTTTCATGAACCCTCTTCTGTGAACCTGATTCTAAATCCAAATAGCAACTGCTTGGAAAACTTTCCCTCTCTTACTCCTATGGGGCTTCCTCGTCACAAGTATTCTCCATTTAACCTGATGAGCTAAACTCATATTATGTGTAAGATTCCTCAAACACTTTTACCATCTCCCTCATCTCATGTTAAGAGCCCTCATTCAATGTTAATGATTTTTATTTTAAATATGTCTGTGCCACAGCCCTTATAACCTCCGTAATAAGATCGCGCGCTAACATTACTGGTCCTGATGGAATCCCCTTGAAGTTAATAAAACTATGCCTTTCAGTCATCCTACCTGTTCTCCATATTTAAATCTTTCCCATCAATACTCAGTCTTCACAACTTCATGGAAAAAAGCTTTAGCCCAACCCTTAAAAAAAAATCCTTAAGCTGTATTATTGCCGTATTCATAAGCTGCTATGTAGTCGAATATCGCCGTATCTTCATCATTTCTAACCTCTCCAAACCTCTTGAAAGACCATTTCTATCCCAAATATCAGATTTCCTTGAACAGTCCCAATTTCTCGATCACCTTTACGCTGACGACCAAATATATTTATCCTGCTCCCCTCCCCCATCGTCCGATTTTTTAGCTGCATTTGCCCAGATTCAGGGATACCTACATCGGATCAAGGCGGGGTAAACCTGAATAAACTGAAGTTAAACGCAGCGAAAAAGCCCAGGCAATTGTCATAAGGTCAAGTTTCTTAAGATCCTTTGCCAATATTCCCGGTTTAACTTTTAAAAGTCTAAAACATAACCATTGCCATAACCCTCTTTTGGAACCTACATATCTCTCAAATTCCCCAACGGTCAATAGGTACCCTGAAACTACCAAACTACACTGTAGAAACTCATTATATCACCTCTCACCAATACATATACCAACCTACACTGTAGTCATTCATTAGGCTAGTTATCATACCTTATGTCTCCCCCAATACATATACGTACCTACACTGTAGAAACTCATTATATCACCTCTCACCAATACATATACCAACCTACACTGTAGTCATTCATTAGGCTAGTTATCATACCTTATGTCTCCTCCAATACATATACGTACCTACACTGTAGAAACTCACTATATCACCTCTCACCAATACATATACCAACCTACACTGTAGTCATTCATTAGGCTAGTTATCATACCTTATGTCTCCTCCAATACATATACGTACCTACACTGTAGAAACTCACTATATCACCTCTCACCAAGACATATACCAACCTACACTGTAGTCATTCATTAGGCTAGTTATCATACCTTATGTCTCCTCCAATACATATACGTACCTACACTGTAGAAACTCACTATATCACCTCTCACCAATACATATACCAACCTACACCGCTGGTATCTTAGATGAGATTAACAGACAGGCAGGCATGCATGCCTTCGGACTTACATTTACAACTCTCTTATACTCATTTGAATCAAAATCCTCTCCTTTCAGCCTTGGCAATAAAAAAACTTCTTACATAAACACGGTTAGTCAAACTGCTTTACTCTTGACTATCAGCTATTCACAAAAGTAGGAGCTATACCATACACTTTTTTCCATCGTTGAGTATTGAGCGGGAGAGAAGAGGAAGAGGAACTAACTGCAGTGTGTCCGAGTAGGACATGTTCTTAGGTGTACCACAGATACGAACCCCACTTAAGGCCAAAGTAGCGGGTTAGACATCTTACCATATCTTGTAGGAATGTTTTCTGACCAATTAAATTAGTTTTATCGCTAATGTTGTTTGGATTTTTTATGAACTGATATATTTTGCCTTGTCAGCACAGCGATTAGGGAGGTTACGCTGTAGGTTATCTTTTTTCATGAGGAGGGAATTGGCTACTCGTTCGAAATTATCAATTATTCCTGCAATGTTATCTTTTCCGTTTGCACATACCGATTAGGGTTTTTTTTATTTATTTTTTATTGCTTTGAAAAAGACTATTGATAGCGAGGTAGGTTATTACCTAGATATATGTATTGATTAGAAAAATATTTTATAGTATCTCATGTATAAAAGAATACATTCACGCATGAATTAGCATTGCAAATAACATTCACACAGGTATGGAGCATAGCTTACCCTAATCCCGGCATAATATATATTTTAACTTTTACAAATACAGGGATGTTGACGTTTGTGTTATTTGAGATTTTACTTGCATTTAATGTTAAAAAATAATTATCAATATAACTAATGATACAGCCAATCTCGCTTGAGATAAGATTAATGCAAAACGTTTTTCATTTCTGTGAAGAAATTATTTCGTTAATTGTGTTCTTTCAAAGGCCTCAATCGGTCGGCATTGAGGTATAGACATTTCTTTATTTTGATTGTTCTGCTTTTGAACGTACGTACGATTTGTTTTTTTGTAGCCAGAACCGAACTTGATTATCTCAATGGGCCCTGAACATTTTTAAGACGTGGTCCTAGAATAATGATGTTTTTTTATTTCGTTCAACAACCAGTACCTCTTTTTTACAATATTTTACCTATTCACATCCCATCTGCTACACTCTCCGGTCTCTATATATGTTAAAGCATATGCTTATTTTCTCTCGTAGCTAGAATAGGGTAGCGTTTTTTAACTAATTGGAAAATACGATATTGCAACGTTATACTTGTAACGTTAAAAAATAATACGAAACAAATGAAGAATAAAAAGTAATGAGAACTAGATTCTAAAAATAGAAAACTATTTGAGTGGGAGTTCAATGTTGGCCACGAATATAGTGAGTGGTTGAAAATGTAACAAGACGCTTAGACCTTCGACGGTACCCCGATCCATCGGGACCATCCTTCTTAAGAGATCTTTGTCCATTTTGAAGACTAGCTTTTAAGATCTAAGATTCCTTACAATTATTAGATTTTACAATTTCACCCTAAAGTAGGTCTATTATATGTTTTCCCATCTGAATTGCATTTTATTTTATTAGCTGAACTTATTGTTTATATTGTTAAGTTAATTGAAACTTTTAATTAAAAACTATATTACGTTGTGTAATTCAAAATTTTTATTGTGATAAAATAACAAACTGCCTGATTGGGCAATAAGTAATATTGATCTCATTCATACCATATTAAGTTATGTATGTTAAAAAATGAAAACTTCATCTTATTACTTGTTAAGATAAGTATTTAATGTCCCATAGGTACATTAGGAACGTAGGTGAGCCTTAGCTCTAAGTAGTATATCTTAATATACTCTAAAATATTACAGCAAGCTAAGTTAAAAAATCTATTATAATATATTATTTTCTTAATAATGAGCGCTAATTGCGTCCTTTGCATCAGCCGAAAGACAAAATAATTCAATCACAAAAATACAGTTATTACAATTTGAACCAATGAAACATGAAAACGTTGGCAGCTATTTGGGAGCAGATGAAAAAATATATTAACAATAAATTGAAAAATAATAAATGAGTAATTCTACGTCCCTATATACATAGATATATATTTATATACACACGCACAGACACGTATACATTAATCAATGTACCCACGTATCAATACGATGGAGGATACGAATTGATTAAGTGATTGGCTGGGCCGATTTCCTCAAGGGTTCTAAATTTAATTTCGCTTTCAATTTTTTTTTCCCACGTGTGGCTATTTTGAAGGATAAAAAAAAATGTATATGTATTAAGAATACATTTAAAAATCACAAATGAGTGAGAGCCTGCTCATATATACGTACAGATAAATATTGTACATTAATACATCTTCTCTTCTGCCCTGCGTCCTGTCTTTTAATTAATCCATTTGCTAACTGGCCGATAAGTGGCATTGTGTAAAGTTTCAATTGAACTTCTATTTCTCGGAAGGAGAGCCTTAGAAAAAAAAGGTGGAAGTTGTGCAGTTGGAGCCTAAGAACTATTATCGAGACTGAGAATCCGGTGTAGTGTGCGACCTTGCAGATCTAACAAGGACTAGCTGCAGCCTTTGTCAACTAGCAACTGCTTCCAACTCCCATCTTCATCCATTCCATCATCTAGCCTCATTCTCTAATCTCCTTTAGACAATCCACCCTCGTCCCATGCAAGCCACCCTCGTCGCTTATAATCCACCCTCGTCACTTATAAGCCACCCTCGTAGTATATAAGACACCCTCGTAGTATATAAGACACCCTCGTAACATATAAGCCACCCTCGTCGCAAATAAGCCTCCCTTGTCGCATATAAGCCACCCTCGTCGCTTATAATCCACCCTCGTCACTTATAAGCCACCCTCGTAGTATATAAGCCACCCTCGTAACATATAAGCCACCCTCGTCGCTTATAAGTCACCCTCGTCGCATATAAGCCACCCTTTATCAACTTTCCACTACTTTTTCCAACAGCCTACCCAATGGCTTAGTGTATCTCGCTGTTATCTCTTGTAGTATATCTCACCTACACTAAAAATAATTCCATTATACGATAAAACACACCTCCGATTGCCTAAGTCTCACTACGCCCATAAACTTTAAATTTGCCAGGCTAATGTTTCAATTAATAACTTCTGTCAGGTACAATATCAAACTCACTATCAATCATGAAGCCACTAAATTAACCTTAGAGAAATATGTAAAATTGAGCAATATTAGGTGAAATGTCATAGAAATGTACCATACATAGTTTATTTCATCGACTACAGACCCGGAAAATTCGGATCCTTATTTTACCTCTTGGCTGTTAGACTAGGCTTATGGGAGCTCTAGGGCCTGTAATCGCGCTTGGAGTGGGGGGGGGGGGCTATTTCCCAAGCATTTTCATGCGTGCCTCGAGCTTCTCTCTCCCAAACGGAGTGGTGTAGTTGCGTGAGCTAACACTGATTTTTATCTTTTCTTCTTTTAATTTTTTTTTTTTTTATATAGTTTCTATATCGCAGTAAATGTTAAATAATGTTCTAAAAAGTGATTCAAGAAAAATCGCGCTGAAGTTTTCTATGGAAGAGTCGAAATAAGGCCCCACTGATGGAAGCCACTGTTGACCACAGCCGGCCATGAAGGAAATAATTCACATTAGCTTGGTGGTGTCAAAGCCAATAATCAATAATCCCCTCTAGGACACAAAGCCCCAATACATTTTCCAGCGTCCACAAATCCATGTAAAGTAACCAAAGTAACAGGCTAATCTTACCCTGGAGAGAAAAAAATTGGAATTTCACAAATCCAAGAACAGATTTGTATTCAAGGAGAAAAACAAAAATTTTGATCCACTAAATTTGTTTTAATTTTAATTTTAATTTTGATTTTGATCTTTTTATTCGTCAGTTAAATAATCTTTGTAGAGGAGAGTCTTTTAAAAGGAAAGAAAGAAAAGCTTTATTATGAAGTACAAGCAAAACACTAGTATATACAAATATTAAGAGTTACGTTACTAGATACTGGGTGGAATGTCTAGGGACGAGTAGGATCTGGGGCTAAAGCTGAGACATATATGTATAAGAAAAGGATGGAGCGATGCGGTTGCTTACCTAAAAATAACAGGGAACCATCAGTGACTTCCATGAAGTCACGAGACAGGTAATTCTGCTTAAGCCCCTTCTACTTGTTCTTAACATTATCTTAGCATTATAAAACTGTCGATAAACTTTTTTTAGTCCACCAATCCAAGTAAAGTCCTATAAATAAGGAGGTACTATAATAACTGCCAAAACTAAAAATAAATAACTTTGGTTTAAATTGTAATAACTGTATTTTTGTGATTGAATTATACTGTCTTTCGGCTGATGAAGGAAACAATTAGCACTGTTTATCAAGAGCATTATTGACTTTTGCGGTTATTATTTTAATGAGTAATGATACTTGCTAATGGCAATTGTTTACCCTTATTTATAAACTTATTAGGAAAGGGAAAATATTGCACATATAAGACGTTGGTTGTTTGTATGTGTCTTAGGCTCCATTTGTACTTGGATGATCCCCAGTAAGCAAACCAAGCAAATTATATAATAAATAATGAAACAAACGATATATTACAGTCCCCGATAATGTCCAGGTTTATTTATAATTACCTTAAAGAAAAATTTTAAATTAACGTCATTAAAAAAACTTTTTACTGATGTAAAATTACAGAATACACAAAAATATTTATAGTATGATCAAATAAACAAATGCTGAGTTAAAGATTAAGCGTTTGATAAAGACAAGGATCTATTTATCGCATTGATAAGGGTTTACATTCGTTGAAAAAACTTCTTCATTTGTATTTGTTTTCTATTTCAATAATTATCGTTATTTTATTTAAAATTTCCATTATATTTACCAGAAGCTATATCACCTATAAGGACAAAAACAAGAACTTAACTAATAATTAATATCTCCTTATTTTCGTGTTGGAAAAGAAAAACAGCGAAAAGAAAAGAAAACAAAAATTTACAACTTAAACAACTCAATAAAGATAGAATAAAGGCCTCTATGTGTCTTGTTACTTACTTGCTAGGTTATTTTGCACCTTATTGTTGCTGTGTTTAAGACATTTTAGTGAATTTCCCTTTACTAAATTATACATAAAGTCTATGCTTATTATATTATATAAGTGATGTAGTTGTGAGATGGGGCAACGTCTGCGTGAATTAGTGATTATTCGCAGCAGAGAAGTTGCTCATACGAGCCATGCTCCATGGCCCAGGAGAGTCACTACGTTAACAGGAGCAGGATACAACTTAGCAGAGGAATGAGATGGCAGCTTTGCCTGATGTGCTGATGGAACTTGTATGCGCTGTGAAAGTTAAGCCTTTGTCAAAATGTCACCCCTAAATATTTCACAGCCTGGGACCATTTCTGTTGATCCTAGGTCCATTTGACCGATTAGTTTAGGCCTGCGTTTTTATTTTTGATTTCTATCCGTGGAAATATTTATTAGCTTGTATTATTGACTTTTTGAACCTTGGAGAAATATTATCGTTAGTAACCGTTTTGCGAAGAAGTTGAAGCAAACTCGCACGAAGTCTTACCGGCTTACGCATTTATTAACTTCCCCCAATCTATCCCTGCGCCTAAAGCTCGTGATATATAAGAGTGTACTCAGACCTGCTTTCCTGTATGGCACCGTTTTCCCGTCATCTGACGTATACGACAGCTCTGCGACTCCAACGATTCCAAAACGGTTTACTGATGAAAGTGGTCAGACTTCATTCGAGCAGCGGAGCAACAGTGAGCTTCACGAGATCTTTGAGCAGCCTACGGTAAATGAATTCATCCAACGTAGACATATCAAATTTTTCGACTCCTTGCAATACCTGACAAACCCGGTGTTTAACACGATAACCCCCGCTCCGTTCCCCCATCGATGGCAGAACGCTGTCGCGGCAGGAACGCTTTAGTCTTAGGTTCTAGTTTTAGGTTTTAGTTTGTAGTTCCCTCATTGTAATCTGAAGGTGAGCCCCATCACCTAGTATTTATACATTGCATTGTAAATTTAACGTCAATCTGTTATTGTTATGTAGCCCAACCTCGTTCGTGTAATAGTATCGTGATGAAGATTTGGCCATTGTTATTAGCTGGTGACATATAAAAATCTACCAGGTGAGTTGGGACCAAGTGGTTAACGAAGACATTAAATAATTGGGGCCCTGAAGGAAGCATAATTTGTACTGTTTATATTCTCTCATCACTAAGAGTGAATTAGTCGGATTAAGGAGTTACTTGACAATATATATATTAACCCTTCATGCCACACTGTGTCAGACACTTTTTCAAAGTTGACCAGAACCATACCTTTATGTGTTCTTAGATTAAAATGTTTAGAGAAGCGGAGTCCGAATGGTGTACCAGTTACTTTTCTCTAAGAAGTTATTTAGTTTGTTAGAAATGGTGTTTTAAACTAATTTATCAAATTGACTCAATATACTAATTGTTGGAGTAACTGTGGTCTTTACCTGCCTTAGGAATTACAATAAGCTTGCTATTATAACTAATGATATTATAACTATAATATTATAATAAATATTGGTACATAAGGATGTTGTTTATTATGAATGTAAGGTGGGCTATTTCTTTATTAGACAGTGCCTTCATCATTTAGTTGGAGATGTCATACGGACCCATACTTATGTTTTTTAATGTATCAATGAAGCGCTTTAGGTGGTTTGTTTTAATTAAACTATTTTCTCGGCAGTGTTGTTTTTTATCGATGAATTTGGGACTCTATTTCTCACTTGCTGTAAATTTGTGTTATTGTTTTTATAAAAGTTATCGTTTTCCTGGTGGGTTTTTTCAAAGTGAGTTTAATTGAGCATTGAGTTTAATTTATACTAAACCTACTGTTTTCAGGTTTTACATTGGAGTTTTAAGATTATTTTACGGATATAACTTTTTTTTTTTATTATAAATTTAATGGAGCTGGTTCGTTTTTTGTGCGTTTGTGCCTAGCCCGTGGGATGGTCATTTTACTAGCAATATTTATTACGTTTAATACTGCTGTATCTAAGTCTGACACCGTTTTAATACCAGGCTCTAATTCTTTTGTTTTTGCTACAAATATTCGCGATTTTTCCTGAGGACCGACAGTTTGTTACAAATAAACGGGATTTTCCCTAAAGTGTGCTAAATAGTACTTAGAGCTTATTCAAAGTCGAACAAAAAATTTTTTTCCTGAGTGTTATTATTTGTTGAAGGCTTGAGTTATGCCAATTGATCAACTATAGGGTGGTGGTGGTCTATTATAATATTTTGTTCGTTGATATGTTTGTGTTTGGGTTTTAGTATGAATCTTTTGAGGACTGCCGTCGCCTGGAGATGTTTTTTTTGATGATTTTCCCTGTTTCTTTAGGCGAGAGGGAAAACTATTTGAGATTGGCACTTTTAAGTAGTCGCGACAGTTTTTGATATTTTTCGTTTATGGTTTGAGGCTAAATTTGATATGATTTTGTGTATTGCTTGAAATTGTTACCACAATTGCTTGCTTAGTAGGACTTCATATTTATCCAGGTGAGCATAGCTGTTTGCTTGCTTCATTGGAGGGATTTTTGGGTATTGTCGGGTCGTCACGAGGGGGGTGCCTAGTTACCCTAGCCCTGATGACGAAGTGAGGGCTGCTTGAGTTTATAACCTGGACAATCGTTTCATGATGGCTTTACTATCTGACTCCATTTTTTGATAGGTATGTGCCCCGACAATGCATATGTTCAGGAGAAGAGGTATAGGGTAGGTAGTTTGTGTGCTCTTGCAATGACCACGAATTCACACTTGGTATCTGAGGGTAGGCGAAATCCGTCCGGATCCCAAAGGCGAGTGTGAACCGGAGAGAGGAAGACTGAATCGCCGTAGGGAACACTGCTTGGTAAGTTTGCAGGGCCACGACAACCGTTGTCCACTAGTGAGAGGTCTCTCCCAAGGAGGTGCTAGATTTAGCGAGACGAAGGCAGAGATTCCCACTAGGAAGGTGTGGGGTCTGACAACGCCGGACTAAAACGTAGCGAGGTGAGGAGAGAGCTGCAGAAGTTTTTCATAAAGAAGCAGCCAAGTTTCAGAGTTTTAAGCAGAGCAGCCACGAGCCAGTTATAGTTCCCAGGAGAATAATATACTGGCCCCAAACCGACGGTCTTAAATACCCAGCTGGCTTCGTCAGTAGCCAATAAGAACCGTTTTTATAGTACCCAATGAGGTTTTGAGTAGGTGGTTTCCTTTGTTCTCTGACAGAGGCGTGGGCCGGGAAGGGCCTCTCGGCGGCTTGGGTCTAGTACCTGCCTGACAGCTGCTGACCCAGCTCATATAACTAATTGGCTCCTAGCGGCATTTTTTATTGTGTACCATATTTACAATGATTTATATTTTGGTAATGTTATTTACATTTGTTTAGAATATGTATACAATAGAGTATAGGGTGATTTATCTTATGTAGTTAGCGGTCGCTACAGGTATTATTTCGAGAAGGTTTTATGAATTTTCCATATATTATTGTAGCCCGTTCTGCAAGAGTTTAACTTAATGGTTCAAAGTTCGTTTTTTCAGCAGTTGATACTGGCTCTTACAAAATTATTTAATTTATATAAAAGTCTCTTTAACTGTTCTGGTAAGAAGGTATTAATACCTGAGTCTATTCTTTATTTTTATGAGGGCTTTTAAGTAGGTCGGCTTGGTTGGAATTTTGAGGAATATGCTACAGTTTGATGAAATGGTTTAGTTTAGGTCACTGGTTATTTAGGCTGGAATGTTAATTGTAGGATTAATGCATATATATAAAACATATGTTCAGAGTTTTCTTAGACAAGTCTGCGTCTTTAAAGTCGAATTTTCTTGCTTGATATGATTCGAATTAAGGCAGGCTAACGCAATGAGTGGCAATATATGTTTTCAATGAAAGCCAAGTCTATAATGCTGGGGCTGTACCTTCCGTAGGGATGTGGCTTGGTTCAAATGGACCGTGTAACTTCATTTTATTATTGACTATAAAGTATAATATGGGTTTGCTATTTTTGTTGGTATTATGACCGCTCCATTGAATCTGCCTTGCGCTGAGGTGGCCAAATAAGATTGTATGCCCAAGTGTGTACCTGGAAGACCTATAAGCTAGTAATAACTGAATCCCGGACCCTTCGAAATAGTTACTAACTATTAAAATATAACCCTTCTTTTTGTTTTTCCGACTTAATAATACTTTTCTTTTCCTCGTCCGAGAATCACTCATATCTCCAAATTTAAGAACAAAATTAGATAAACTTCAGGTATTTACAGCATATTATTCATAAATGCAACAATGAAAATCGTGTCTATCAGTCACAGGGCTGTCGATAATCAACTTTCCAGTGGCTCACAAGTTATAAAAAATTGGCACAGCCATTGAATCTGCACAGTTTATGGCCATACTTTATTATTCCATTTATATTTAATACATTGAGTTATAATGTGATCGATTATATTATTCGTTAAATGCTTGAACACAAAAGCACGGTTCGTCATAAAACGTTTGTCTCTTGGAATAATTTGTTTTACCTCTTGAATTCTCTAGCTAGAAATGAACTGTTGCTATAAAGCCGAAATAATTACGATTATTTACAATCCATACATAACGAAGGTTAAAGCACACTATTCTAGAGATATAGTTTAAAGTTTTGTTTAATGACACATTCAAACTGGAGCCTCAATACATCTAAGTTAGTAGTTCTCGTCATAATTACTTGGATAAACATACAGATTTATTATTGTTTAATAAACGACATTCAGTTCATTTTGAATTCAATTGTATGAAAATTCAGTTTTATTAAAATCGGGTGCTTGATAATAAATGGGGCATAATGAATGCAAGGCAGTAATAGAAAATGAAGAAGATACTCTTGAATCTACTGAACGAGCAATGCTGGCCTGATCAGACCTAAGAAAAAAATTAAAAACATATCAAAATTAAAATTATACCTATAAAAATACGCTGAAAATTAAGCGGATTTATGGGCGAAAAGGTCTTATGAAAAAAAAAAAAAAAATGATTTATGTTGTATGCAACTAACGCTAGAGAGAAGGAAGGTTTGGTGTGGAGTGCAAGCTGGGTGCAGCCACAACATGATGCAACCGTGGAGTGAGCATGCGCTAGCCAACCAAGGCCAGCCATAGATAGATCTAGTCTATTATATATCCTGCTGCACACTGCTCTATGCACTCCCTGTCCCTCCTACCATCATATTTCCCTTTTAAATTTAGACAAGAATTCAATAGTTTCATTCATTTTGCATTTTTACCTTCTTCGTAGCTTAATAGTACACGACCGATAAAAAAAACGGCATAATTTCTAGCCGTGGAATCTCCTTGAAAAAATGTGTATCTCTTCCCAAAAGGAACATTTCAATGTAGGGACTCTTAAGAAGAACCTTGCGAAAAATAGTGCGTTCGTTGTTAGCCGTCAATATACGTAAACGTACGCAGTAGAGTTTGGGGGATCGGCTTGGGTTTATGAGGGGGTCAAATTTATTATTCCATCTTTATTTTACTTTCAGTTGGATCTGATGCAAATATACATGGCATGAGGAAACGTCATACATTAATAAATTTGATTAAAACCTAACAGGTCTCTTTTATCAACCTGAGCCGATTTCCTAACAACCTGGCCTACTCACAAAGACTAACAATAATTTTATTAGGATATCTAAAACTATAGATCTATATCTGATACAGTGGAATCCCGATATTTCGTATCCCGATTATTCGTACTTCCGGCTAATTTGTACAAATTTGCCGGTCCCCAGAGAAAATCCCGGTAAGTGGTATAAAAACAATTGCATTTCAGTCCCCTCGGTAATTCGTATTATTTTTGTGCTCGAGGTCACTTAAAACGTCTTATAATACGTATTTCCAGCGTAAAAACCTCGTTTATTCGTACTGTTTCAAGAAAGAGAAAGAGGACAGTGAGAGACCAGAGAGCAGAATGAGTGCGAGATAAATGTTTTCTATGAAATCCCAAATGTAATTCGTACACTTTTTACTGTAAGGAAATAAGGAGTGGAGAGAAAGAAATTTTAGGAATTGTACTAAGGTTTTCTTTCGTTTCTACTGTTCAGTCTCGTTTTCATTATCGTTGTGACACGTTACCATGCCTCCTAAAGAAGTTAGCCTCTCTATTAAAGAGAAACAACAAATCATAAAGGCCGTGGCTAGTGGCTTTAAGCAAATTGACGTATCCAAGCGTTTTAACGTCCCTCGTTCCACGATCACATCAATCCTGAAGAACAAGGTCAAAATCACTTACCAGACATCAAGCAGCAAAGTAAAACGCTCCAAGACTGGTGATTACCCACAAGTTGACGAGAACTTAAAAAAGTGGTTCGCGCAAGCAAGGAATTCAAATGTACCAGTTGGAGGAAATACACAAAGGAATTGACAATACCCGTCTGCAAGGATTGCGTCAAAAAAAATCACGGATTTTTTTCGTACAAATGATTGGTGTATATTTAATCTAGAACATAAGTATGTACATATTTTTTATTGCATGTATTATTTATTGTTTAGTTTAGTATTAAGCAGTGTTTATTGCATAGTTTTTATCCTTACTACATTGTACATACTTCTTAATACATACATGTTTGCATTAATACGTTTTTTAATTTTTATAGTTTTGTCCTCCCGATAATTGGTATTCCCGATAATTCGTACCAAACTGTCAGTCCCTTGAAAATACGAATTATCGAGATTCTACTGTAGTTCGTAGTTAGCCGGGATTTCAGGTTAGAGTGGGCGCACTTTTTGAGATCTTGATGAAAAAAAAGATTTTCATGGGCCTTAGGAAACCCAAAGAATCGGGGGATCCGCTTATATATTATGCGATTCTTTTCAACGAAGAAAATATTGAGGAAATTAACGATCCCAGTTTAAAAAAAAAAAATTAAATAAATACTAAGAAAGTAATCATAATAAAATCATCGATACTGATCTAATTGGTACAGCGATTGTGGTGAGCATGGAGAGGGCATGCTGTCACCACGGGTCCACTTGCTGATTTTCCCGCATTGGGTATGATGCATTGCAGGCCGTAGGTTCGATCCAATCTTTAGGCAAAGCTGGTCAAGAGGCAGCGGTCTATGCAAGTGACGGCTCCTCACTGCATAGTGTGGCTGTGGTGAGGGAAAATTGACTTCTTGAGCTTCAGATACTATGTAACGCCTGCATGCAAGAACACGTTAAATATTTCCTCACTAACCCCCACTCAAGCAGCAGCAATGGCCAATGAGTAAATTCCCGAGAATCAACAGGTAAACAGTCCCTACACCGGACTTTACTTTAAGAAAAATTTTCTACCAATGTAACATTATGTTTTTTCCCTTCCTTCATAGCCCCTTTAAATTTACTGATAATTATATACAATTATAGATCCTCGGGCGAATCTATTTACAAATTATTTTTGTATTTCCTGTAGCGTCACATTATATACAGGTTTTGTCATTTTATAAACGTTATATAATGGAATAAACAAGTATAATGATTCACATTATACGTGACTGGACTGAACTGATTAATAAAGGTGATGGGGCTCATCTTTTTGATCAAACTTAAAACTAACTTGCATACTTATTCTTAACCTAATTTTCCTCCAATAGTCTGTTGCCATCGATGCGGGAGGGGTGGTGGGGTCATAGTGTTAAACACTGGGTGGGTTAAACACTATGTTACAATACATACATTACAATAAATAATACCGTACAACACGAACATCGGGAACAAAGTGGAAAAGATTATAATTATATATGACTGTTATTATAATAAAATGATACTTTATTTTCATTTACATTTTTTAAAATACTTTAAATAAAAATCATATTTTTATATTGATCCATTGCAAATTAATATTAGTTAGTTACATTTCTTTAACACTATTTGTATTCTTGACAAAGTCATTGGTTAGGAGGTCTATATAAGGAGTCAGTTTTCCATTCAGTAGGAGAGTGTGTGGATGTGGAGTTTTTGAATTTACCAGTGAGAATGTGAGAATTTGCCAGAAATTTGTTCATTTTATTGCAAACAACTGAACTTGATTCCGCTAAATTTTACATATATTGGTTTTGTTGCTAATGAAAGTTCACCTACGAATTGCTCTTTGTTTTTTAATCTTCAAAGTTTCCTTCCGTCATCTTGCTTTTAAATTTTTTGGAGGTTTTTCCATGTTTTTTTGTTTTTTTTTTGTAGCTTCCTTGCACTGAGCATTATTATTATTATAAACAACTTTATTATGATAAAATCACAATCAGTATAGGTTATAATAGAGGATGGGACACAGGACACTGCCCTGTGGAACTCCTGCTTTTATGGGATAGTTAGAATATTCTAAACCACAGCGGACTTGGAAGAAGCGGTTTGAAAGGTAGGACTTTAGGATTAGGAAAAGGGTCTGTGGTAAATATCTTTTGTGCTTATAAAGCAAACCTGCGTGCCAAACCCTGTCAAAAGCTTGAGCTATGTCCAAAAATGCAGCAGTGCAATGCTGTTTGGATTCAAGGGCTGAGGAAATGTGATCAACAAAGGCCTTGTTGAGCAGTGGAATGTCGTTGACGGAAACCAAACTGGTGTATAGGAAAAAGGTTTTTGGATTAAACGATTGGAAATAGACGTTTTAATAGGAGTTTCCCAAATATTTTTGAGAGGATAGGGAGTAGGCTAATTGGACGGTAAGCTGAGGCGTCATTGGGTAGTTTACCGGCTTTGGCGAATAGGACAATAATGGAATGTTTCCAGAGGAGAGGAAAGTGCGTCGTTCGGATAATGCAATTGTATATGTACGTTAGGAAGATTATGGATTTAGGAGGAAGTTGTTTTATATGTATGTAAGACGTGTATGTATTGTATGTATGTATTGAAGGTGGGGTGAATAAACTGAAATCAGTTTCTCTCTAAACAAAGTAAGCCATTTTATTCACTATATTTTATATTATCACAATTATTCATATTATTTACACAATCTTACCTGCAAACAAAGAAACGACAATTACAGTTTATAACTATCACTTCTCTATTCACACTATTTACAACTTTAGTTACTTAATATATTGCTGATTGCTCCATCTAGTGGTGGTCAGTAGAAGCAGCGCAGCAAATTCAAGTTAAAGAGAGTATACTTTATTTACAACTCCCCTCCCTAAGGTGAAAATTCTCGCAATTTTCAGTTTTTTTAAAATCGGAAGTAGTTTTGTTATGTGAAAGAATCCAGTTTCTTGCTTTCCTCTTCCGGTTTTTATTTTATATATTGAATTTGATATCTTTTCTGTTATTTCATAGGGACCAATTTTTAATTCATCTAGTTTTTCCCTATTTAATTTGTTGCCATTCTCTGTATATACTGTATCTCCTGTGTTAAATCCCCAATGTTTTCTTGTTTTATCAAAGATTTTCTTGTTATATTCATGAAACTTTTTTGTTTTTGCTAAGGCTAATTTATAGTCATTCATTCAGTTTTCTTTATTGTTTCCTTTTTTAATTCTTAAAATGCTTGTATCTGTACCATCTAATAAATACTTGGGTGGAAAACCAGTTACTGTATGTTCTGTTTCATTATATTTATCCACACATTCTTAGCAACTGTTGTCCAGGCTCTTTTCTTCCCTTTTTCATTCATTTTACTGATTTTATTGACTAGAGTTTGATTTAGTCTCTCATTTAAACCATTGGAAAAGGGTGCATTAACTGCCGTATATATCAATCGAACATCATTTTCCCTTAGGAACTCTTTGAATTCTCTTGAGTTGATTCCTGGGTATTGATCTGTAAGTATTATTCCTATTTTGTCTATTTCCAGTACATTATTTACTAACTTGACGAAGTCGGTGGCACCCTGAGTTTTTGATGTTGAAATAAATGTATATCTTGTGAAGTGGTAAATAAGCAGGTGGAGGTATCTTTTTGTCCTCCAAAACCTCCAATAGTTGTCAATTGACATTATTTCGAATGGTTTTGTTGCCGGCCCTAGTTGTGACATTAGCCCATATTTTTCTAGCCCTCTAGATTTGTTTTTAATACATATTTCACAGTTTTTACATACTTTTTTTATATTTGTAGTTATATTTGCTGTATAATAAGGGCATACCCTATTCATCATTTGTTTAATTCCTATATGGCACCATTAAGAATGTATTTCTTTAATTAATTCTAAACTTAAGTTTTCAGATAAAATTATCTTTTCTTTATTTCTTACTTTTTTATAGAACACTCCATCTTTTTCTATTAATTTTGTTTTGGTGTTTTGTAATATTCTATTTTCCTCTTGATCTTCTTTAATTTCTTGTATTTTTATCAAATTAACTATTTTTAGGATTTCTTCTTTATTTTCAATTGGTTCTAATACCGGGTTTCTGCTCAAACTATCTGCTTCGGTGTTATCCTTTTCCAGAATGTATTTAATTTCAAAATTGTATTGTGACAAATAGTACATTAACTTCATTCGTTCTTGCTTTTATGTTTAAATTTTCTAATGGTTTGTGATCTGAAAATACAATGAATTTTCTTCGAATTAACCAGTGTTGCCAATATTTTATCGCCTCTTTGATTGCCAAGCATTCTAAATAAATTTATTTTTTGTGGTTCGCTTAATTTTTTTAAAAATATGCTACTGGCTTTTCATTTCCATCATTTTGTACTTGTTTCAAAACTGCATCAATACCTTCTAGAGATGCATCTGTATAAATTCTTATTGGTGAATCATTATCAATTATTTCTAACACTGGTTAGGAACATAGCAATTTCTTTACTCCTGCAAAGGATTTTTCACACTCTTCCGTCCATAAGAATTTTTCATTTTTCCTAAATAATTTATGCAGCGGATCTAGCAATATCGAGCTTTTGGTATATACTCATGATAAAAATTAATTTTTCCTAAAAATTGTCAGATGCTCTTTTGGGTTTTTGGAGTTGGAAAGTTTTTTATTGAAATTAAGTTGTCCTTTATTGGTCTTACTGTATTGTGTTGTATTATGTGTCCAAGGTATTTTGCTGACCCTGCTGCGAATGTACATTTTCTAAATTTTAGTCTGAA
Source organism: Acanthosoma haemorrhoidale (assembly GCA_930367205.1). Taxonomy (NCBI): domain Eukaryota; kingdom Metazoa; phylum Arthropoda; class Insecta; order Hemiptera; family Acanthosomatidae; genus Acanthosoma; species Acanthosoma haemorrhoidale. Next base: position 105,919,695 of record OV884009.1, on the reverse strand, counting down.
ACCCTCATTTACTATTGCTTTTATTACTTTTTCTATGTGTTCTATATGTTCTTTGAATGGTTTTGAAAAAGTTAAGATGTCATCTATGTAATTTTCTGAATAGTCTTTTAAATTGTGCTTTCTTAAGATGCTGGATAAAATTCTTTGGAAAATAGCTGGTGATGTCTTTAAACCGTACGGTAGGCATGTCCACTGGAAGTGCCCTTCTTGTGTGACAAATCCTGTTTTCTGTCTATCTTCAATGCGTAATGGAATTGACCAAATAGCGGAATTTATATCTAGTGTGGTGAAGTATTTGCAGTTTCTTGTTTGTATTATTAAATTATCTATTAATGGGAATGGTTGAGCTTGTGGTATAACTAGTTTGTTCAGTTCACGAAAATCTATAAATAATCTTGATCGTTTGTTTTCATCTCTTTTGAATGATAGGGTTACCGGTGCTGAAAACGGGCTGTAAGACTCTTCAATTAAATTATTTTGTAATAATTGTGCCACCTGATCTTCTATTTCCTTCTTATCTGCTATAGTGCATCTATGCGGCCTCTTGCTGCAGAATCTGTCGACCAGTAAGTCAATGCGAGCTTCGTAATCCTTAACCGTGCCCTCATCATATTTGTTCCTCGCAAATACTGTACTGCACTTTTGTATCAGTCTTTCTATCTTAATATTTTTTACCATCTAAGTGATCTAATTTTATTTTGAACCCGTATTCTTCGATATGTTCATTAAAATTCACTTTAAATTCTTCATTTTGTTTCTTTCTTTTTATCAGTATTTCCTGTTTCATCTTCTTTCTTCTGTAATGTTTGTAGATTCTTATTTTGGATTAATCTATTTTTTTTTATAATATCTAATCCTATAAGAAAATCTTCAAAATCATCTATCTCTACAATGAACACATTAACATATTTTTATGTCAAAAATTTTTACTTTTAAGGTCACTAAACCTTTAGTTTGTGTCACACCATTGACTGTTTTTTAAATATATCTTATTTACTTCTTCTGTATTTTTCTTTTTAACTAATATTCTCATCCATATCTAACAATAATTTCTCTTTCTTCATGGCGTATTCCATCAGTAGACCTTCTTTATACCTATATGATATAGCATGCATTCCTGTACTCCATCCTTGGTCTTCAAAAGTTTCCAAAAATTTTTCTTTCCGTTCAGACCACACAGAGTCCATTTTTAATATTGTTAGGGTTGCTGAGTTCCAGTCTAAACATGATTTTTATATAAATAACCTCAATCTTAGTACTGTCTTCATTGATTTCATATCTTCTACATTCTTTCTCAAACATCTCTAGGCACTGTTTAGCATTTGAGCGTTTGCATGTAAACTTCTCAACCATGAACTTCTCTGCTATATGTATTAAATTTAGTTGATTCTCTTTCTTTTGTGTGGATTCAATCATCTTATCTTTTGTCATTACTTGTTTCAAATATAAATCATCAAACTTATATCACCTTCTTCATCAAAATACATTGTTTTACTTTTCTCAGTTAAAGTAATCCACACTCTTCACTTGACGTCTCTCAGTAAAACTACTTCTCAGACTTTTATAAATAACTGCCTTTGACCATTCTTCATGTTCACTCATACTCTTGTGGCAACACATATTCTTCGTTTTCCTCTGTTTTAATTGAGGTTATGGCAACGACATTTGTCTTCTTATCCTTCGGTGATGCCACAAAGTTAAATGTGAATTGCAATCTTTTCGCCATTATAACTCCAATTGTCGTTTTGTAAGGCAATTATTGAAGGTGGGGTGAATAAACTGAAATCAGTTTCTCTGTAAACAAAGTAAGCAATTTTATTTACTATATTTTATATTATCACAATTATTCATATTATTAACACAATCTTACCTGCAAACAAAGAAACGACAATTTAATTTATAATTATCACTTCTCTATTCACAACTTTCGTTACTTAATATAACCTTTTTCTATCCTCTCACTTTTTAAAATCTTGCTGATAGCTCTATAGCCACCAATAGGTGGCCAGTAGAAGCAGCGCAGCAAATTCAAATTTAACAGAGTATACTTTCTTTAAATATATTGAAACCTACCTCATTTTTTACCATTTCTTTTTCTAATTTATTTGATCAATTTACCTTAACTAATTTGGCCGGTCCGTCATGAGATCTTTAATTCAAATTGTTTTATGTCTTTGACATAGGAATTTATCCCGATTGAATCGCCCGATCTCAAGGCTAATGTTGTAGTTATGAGAAACTAGGAATTGTGAAATATATTCCAAATAAAATGGTTATAACAAATAATTATAATTATATATAGTGCTGACAAAAAGTATATAAAAAATATTCAATTCCTTTTGAACAAGGATAGTTACTACTAATTACATAAAACATGAAATTTGAGCTCAATTTCTTTTAATGGATCCATAATAAAAACAATATTAATATCACCCAATCGATGATCTCCGTATAATCCAATCAACATTACTGTCTGCTGTTGGTTCTTCTCCTCTCTTCCTGTATGGTACCGCCAGTTTGGGAGCTTGCTAAGAATCCGCTCTTCTCGGCGGTCGTGCTAAGACTGCCCGTTTATCTCATCCCCACTCCTAAGAGCATAAGGGAAGATGCTTACCATCTGGTCACATCTGTGAAGGTTCCTGGCCATGATATGCTCAAATATCATGAATGTTACAATATATATATATAAGTTAAGCTCTGGGCAGCATCAGTATCCAACCTTATTCCCCGTCGGGGAATGTAAACATCCCGAATGTAAATATAAAGGATTAGAGACTTGAAATAAACAGTCTAGTTCTTACTTTCATGCGTGTTGTTCTTAGTACCTTTTTTCCTTTTTTTTTTTAATTCGAAAGCCGATAAACATTAACTAGTGTGAAACCCGGGATTCGGGGTGTGGGAAGAAAACTAAGCGACGGCTGTTAGAATTTTTTATCCTGCTTTTTGCCGTGTTTAATCAGTGGGCAGAGAAGAACGAAAATCGGAACGATGCGTGTTATGATAACCTGTTCTGAATTTAGTGGATGAGGTGGAACATTTGCGAGAAGGGCGGGAGATTTGCCAGAAGCTAATGCTACCACTCTTGCGTTGATGAGAGTAAAAGCAATGAACACTCAAGATCTGAGAAAAGCAATTTCAGAGCTGGAATGGTTCACTGGTGAATTAGGAGAACTCAACCACTTTCTGAAATGAGCAGATCGCCTCACTGCGTTAATCATAGCAAAAGCAGAGGAAAATCTTTTGGAAGAAGATATTTTTCAGATGTTCCGGGAGACAAGATCCTCAAGGCAAAGTAGCGGCCAATATGCCGCAGGTCTTGTAACCATTTACTCACTCTGTAACCTGTATAACATGTTATTATCAAATAACGGAGAAAATGAGAGAGACGATGAGCGCCGAAGAGGTAGAGGGCAGAATGGAATTTCTGTCTACTATATTGAAGGTACAGTTGGCGAAGAAAACAGGGAGAAAAGAGGTATTCCCTAATGAGCCCTCGTTCCTCGAGTGTGCCCAATTCATGATTGATACCAGCGCCAGGGAGGGAAGATATCGAGGATACAGGAGGATGAGGCAGAATGGAGCCGGTTAGCTACAGAAGAACCAGGGTCCCTAAAGCAAATTGGCAAAAATTCGAAACATCAACGACCGGTAAGGACAATGGAGCGGCAGGCGAAAGAAGGCTCAGGCCGGCAAGACCAAGGTATGGACCTCGCAGAGAAGAGAGTAACTGCAATGGGTGTGGGAAGACAGGTCATTTAGTGGCACAGTGCTCTCGCAGAAAATGTTTTGAGTGCAGTGAGGAGGGGCATATCGCGAGCCATTGCCCCTACGTGTATCGGAGGAGGGATCTTATAGGGCTGAATCGATGAAAGTGAGTACTCAAACAATGCGAGAAAGAAGGAAGATATCACCCAGAGTGAATGGATCATCAGCTGAGGAATCGTTGGGGGCTTCAGAACGTCAGAAACGGAAGGAGAAGAGCCGGGTCGCGACAGGAGCCGAGAGCCCGAGCGACAGAAGATTACTTCGAGATAGTGGAAGTGCCGTGTGGAAGCTTGAGGAGGGTCGCAGCAGAGTGGCGACCGCACCCTAAAGAGTAATACAGTGAATTGCCAATAATCAGAGTCGAGGGGGGGGGAGAGAGGTGCTTGGTGGATACAGGTAGCACCAATACCACAGTGTTGGAGCGGTTCTATGGCAGAGAGGGGGCACTCCAGATCAAGGTATGTAAGTGCAAGTTAATTACCATGGACGGGCCCTTTGAGGTGGTGGGAGAGGTGGTCGTGAATTTAGAAATATGAGCGAAAATAAAAGGGCAATATCAACGTGCATATTGTGGAGTACATGCCACGCGAGTATCAAATAATAGTGCGGTGTGACTTATTGAGACGGGTAGGCGCGCGTGTAGAGAACAAGGGAAAGGAGTGGTGGATCAATTTGGGGGGGGGGGAGACTTATCAATGTCAAGGGACCGTAAGAGGTGGGAGAGCACGGATGGGGACAGTCAAGAAAGTGGTGGACTGGAAGGAAAGCTTACAGAGGGAGTTCGGAGATAATTTTTAAGTGGAGAGTGATATGCTAGGGGCAACGGGGAAGACAGTACATGAAATCCCATTAAAATCGGACCGAATAACGTACGTGAAGGAGAGACGCTATCCGCAGGCACTCCACCAACATATACGGGTAGAAATCGACAGCTTAAGACGACAGGGTATAATCGTGGATAGCTCATTACCGTATAATAACCTCTGTGGGCCTTACGAAGAAGAGTAAATCGTAAGAGGAGGAGGAGAAATATAGAATCGTCGTCGATCTTAGAAAATTGAATGAGAACACAACGGATGAGAAGTATCCGATTCCCCGGTTTGAAGACATCCTCGACAGATTGAATGGAATTACAATATTTAGCACCATGGATCTGAAAGCAGGGTACCATCAAATTAAAATGAGTGCTACCGAACACAAAACAGAGAGGGGGGGGGCTATGAGTTCACTCGGATGCCATTTGGTTTGAAGAACGCGCCGATTACCTTCCAGCGATTGGTGGACGAAATCCTGAGGGAAATTGACGATGCGGTATGTCAAATTTATATGGACGATCTGTTGATCTTCAGCCAAACAGAATCTGAACACATTGCATCTCCGGGGAGTATTCGGACGATTGCGTGAATTCGGGTTAAAATAGTCCATGGAAAAATCATCGCTGGGAGAGGATCAGATCAACATTTTAGGGGATACCATCTCGAGGGAGGCAGTCCAGCCGGATTTTGCGATAGTCGACGTAATTCAGAAGATGGTGGTGCCGTAAGACGTCAACGGCATTCGGCGACTTTTAGGTACGCTTAATTACTTTCGGCGTTTTGTGCCAGACATGGCAGAGTATCTTGTGCCCATCGGTAACCTGCTGCGGAAGTGGGCGCGGGTAGTGATCACACCTATTATGGAGCAAAACCTTCGAAAATGCAAGGTTCGACTGCAAGGAGCCAATCCTGGTGTTTCCCGATTTTGAGAAGTTACTATCACTACCGACGCAAGTGAGTATGCATTGGGAGCGGTGCTGTCGCAGGAGGGAGATGGTGGGGAGCGGTCGCGGTGGCGTATGCGAGTCGAAGACTGGCCGACACGGAGGCGCGGTACAGTGCCTTCGAGCGCAAACTTCTAGTCATCGTATGGGCTATTGATCATTTTCGTCCATACATCTTCTGGGGAAGATTCAGAGTACATACGGACCACGTACCTCTTCAATGGGTGGGAAAGCTGATTGAATCATCCGCCAGGGTGACACGCTGGAAGGAGTTTTTGTTACAATACAACCTGGAAATTGTATACAAACCAGGGAAGGACAGTGTAGTGGCGGACTGGCTATCCCGAGCGATTACCGTAAATGCAGTCGAGGAGGGGGAAACGTCCGGGGATCTCAGACAATTTATCCAAGAATAGGCACCCGGGGAAGATGGTAGCCGCGGTACGCGGGTCGATAGCGATTGGAGTGAACACCAAGAAGCGGAAGAATCTGCCGGTGAGCGACCGGGAGAAATGGAGACGATCGAGTGTATCATTAACGATAAACGGCGACAAATTATTTGGAAGACGCAAACGTCCGGCCTGATGCGGGCTACGCATGGAAACTATGGCATAGTATTACGACAATCTGGTCGCAACCGGGTGGCAAAGGTGACAAAATTTGCCGGGCGTTGAAAGATGCATCGAGACCAGGGAAGACCTACCACCTATTTGTCGGCAACGTGACAGTGTGGGGTCAGATCAAGAAATTATGGAGCTCAGAACAACTGGGAAAAATTGTCCGATGGTTTGTTCGTTGTCTGTCTATGGTCCAGACACTGCGTGATGAGGAATGGCAGCGGGAAGTAACGCTTGCCTACCATCAAGGGAAGACGAACCACCGTGGTGTACAGGAGACGTTGCAAGCATTACAGCGGCGGTACTTGGTGGGATATGAAGAAGACGATCCAGGAGATTATAGGAACCTGCGATATATGTCTTAAGACTAAATACGACCGACACCAACCACAGGGACAACAGGAGGAAACACTCATAGCAGAGACGCCACTAAGTTAACTACAAGTTGACACATTCACTTGGAAGGGATATAAGTGGGTTACGACAATAGATACCTTCAGTAAGGTAGCTATGGCGTATGCCGTACAAGATAAGTTATCCAACGCCATCTTACAGGCATTGTGAACGTGGTTCCAGTTTTGTAGGGTACCGGACCGAATCTCGTCGGGTTGGGGTAGGGAATTCGATAATGCAAACGTGCGGGCAGAGATGAAGAATCTTGACATCGTGTGGCATCCCAACACCTCAGGACATCCTAAGAGTTGCGGAGGCATCGAAAGGCTGCAAAATACCTTGAGTGACCACCTGCGGGTGTATCAGGTGGACAAGGGTCTGCAGGCGAACGAGGCGATGCCGAAGGCAGTGGCAGCATACAATCATCCCATCCACACCACGACGGGGTTTACACCGTTCGAGATCCTCTTCGGACTGCGCGCGAGGCGCCGAAACGGGACAGAGACGGTGGTGGACGAAGGAATGGCGGAGCAAATGTTAAATGCTCACTTAAAACTCGGCAAACTTTGGGGCAAAGTTCGTGACAGGACCGAACTAAAGAGTCTAGTTCTAACTTTCATGCGTGTTGTTTCTTAGTTCCTTTTTTTTTTTAATTCGAAAGCCGATAACATGACACATCCTCTCCGAAGTAGCCAGTGCTCATTCTCCTGCTATCACCATGCCTATCATACTGGCTGGTTTATGTGACACCTCTCTAGGACGAAGATATAATTGTTGACCCGGGACCACAACTGGAAGAACGATACCAGTTCTCAATCAAAATATCGACGAAAAATTAAAACGTATTATGAACTGTTTCAATCGATTTGTTGATCCGAGGTACTCACACCATTTCCCTCTACCAGACGTTAATACTTCCTCGGAGTCTTCCTCTTCTAAAGCTCGTTAATTAAAGCCCCATCTTGCATATGTAACACTCCTAAACTCAATTCTCCATTTATTCCAACAACATAAGTACTCGCTTTTCGCACCTCTACCCCCGTGCACGGTCCTTTCTCGTCCGTGTCTAAGCCATTTGAAACTGTCTACCTCCATCCGTCATTCTTTCTAGTTCTCAAACAGCGTTTTTATCAATTCCGTATTTCCTATCAATCCATCTAATACTACACAGCTCCAAAAAAAAAAAGTGGCCCACCTAAACAAATTCAAATATTTGCTTTCTAATAAAATTACCAGGGAAAACTCCTTGTGCAATGTAACCAAAAAAATGCTAAAGTATCAACCTGTTTCACATCCACTCCGTCGTGATGATGGGTCCTGGGCGGCCTCGGATGGGGATAGGTCGGAGGAATTTGCTCTGCATCTTACCCATACTTTCACACCTCACCTTTCTCATCAAAGTCATACTCACAGCACAACTGTGGAAGATTACCTCACTTCACCTATTCCTCTCTCTCTTCCACCAAAAGCCGTTAATCCCTCTGAGGTCAAATACCTTCTGAAAAACTTACCTTATATAAAATCCCCTGGATATGATCTCCTAACTCCTCAAATTCTCAAACAACTTCCTCCTAAAGCCATAATCTTCCTAACCTACATATATAATTGCATTATCCGAACGACGCACTTTCCTCTCCTCTGGAAACATTCCATTATTGTCCTATTCGCCAAACCCGGTAAACCACCCAATGACGCCTCATCTTACCGTCCAATTAGCCTACTGCCTATCCTCTCAAAAATATTTGAGAAACTCCTACTAAAACGTCTACTTCCAATTGTTGAATCCAAAAACCTTTTTCCCACACACCAGTTTGGTTTCCACCAACGACATTCCACTGCTCAACAAGGCCTTCGCGTTGTTGATCACATCTCCTCAGCCCTTGAAACCAAAAAGTATTGCACTGCTGCCTTTCTTGATATAGCTCAAGCTTTTGACAGGGTCTGGCACGCAGGTTTGCTCTACAAGCTCAAAAGACATTTACCACAGACCCTTTTCCTAATCCTACAGTCCTACCTTTCAAACCGCTTCTTCCAAGTCCGCTGTGGCTTAGAATACTCTAACTACTACCCCATAAATGCAGGAGTTTCACAGGGCAGTGTCCTAGGCCCCATCCTCTATAACCTATACACCTCTGATGTCCCCTCTACTCCCAACACCTTCTTGGACACATTTGCAGATGACACTGCAGTCTTGTCATCCCACCCAGACCCCGACATAGCATCCCATAACCTTCAAAAACACCTTGACGAGATCGAGTATTGGTGCAATCAATGGCGGATCAAAGTTAATGCAGCAAAATGCTCCCACATTACCTTCACCCTTTGTCACAAGACTTGTCCACTAGTTTATTTTAATTCTATTTCTCTCCCTGTAACCAAGACAGTACGGTACTTAGGCTTCCATCTCGACAAACTACAGACCTGGAACCCACATACGAGACTAAAAATACAAGAACTAAACAGACGCTTTGGACAACTGTACAGACTACTTCAAAGGACATCCCATCTCTCAATAGAAAATAAACTACTAATCTACAAAGTTATACTTAAACCAATCTGGACATACGGAATAGAGCTATGGGGAACAGCAAAAAAGTCTAATATCATGCGTATCCAATCCTTTCAATCCAAAGTCCTGAGAACAATAGTAAATGCCCCTTATTATGTCAGCAACAAAACCCTTCATAACGACCTTAATATACCCTACATTCTAGAACTCATCCCTTCCAAGTTCATGAAATTCCACAGTAGCCTTTCCAACCACCCTAATCCTGTAGCACAGTCTTTGCACTGCGCCACTCATCCCTATAATCCTCCTCGGAGACTGAAACGGCAGTGGCCTCGTGACCTGCTATAATCGCGTGACAGTGGGAGTCCTGGCAATGGCCAGTTTCTCCAATCATGTCCTATTGTATGAATGAGCGAGTGAATGATGACTGTAAATATGGTATGAATGAGATCATTTATCTGTATTATTATTGCCTTATAAAAGGCAGATTGTAATTATTGCACAATAAAGTTCTATTATTATAATAAAATTATTTCGGCTTTCAACTATTTTGTAATTAATATTAAACGTTATCAGTGATAAAGGGATATAATTATGAAGGAAAACCCCAATATATATTCAAAAACTTTATTTAAAAAACATTATACAGAAATTTCTGATCCCCAAAAAAATTACGTTTTAGTGCCGGATAATAACCCCGCTTGAATCACAGCCTCAAGTCTTCGAGGCATGCTCCTTCTCAAGTTTGCTGCAACCTCGTGATCTATATCCTCCAACGCTCTACTAAAGAAGTTCTTAGGGAAGTTAAAGGGGGGGGGGTTGACCTGCAGTCTTACACGTCTCTAAAACTCGTCCCCCATGTGCTCTATATGATTTGAATCCGGGCCACGAGCTGGCCACCTCGAAGTTCGCCTACTTACGTGGGTATTGCAAAACATACCTTGCTACATGTAGTCATGCATTATCCTGCATGAAAATGAAATTTAAGCTACTAAATGCTGCAAAAGCATTCACGTACTCCTTTACCCCCTCCCCTCAAATTCAAACCAGCATTAAGAGAAAGTCTGTGGAAAACGTGGAGCTCCGTGTTCACGGTCAAAGAAATTACACCACACGCTGAACCACCTCCAAATTAAACTCTGCCAGTTGCATTACACTCGGTGTCACACCCACCAGGTCCGTCCATCTCGTGTAGAAAGAGAAAACCGTAGCCCATCTGACTACACTAAGTTCCTCCATTCGTTTTCAGTACACAAGAGATGTTCCCGAGCAAACTCCAAACGTGCTCTATGAAATTCTCTGGTCAACAATGGCCCTGATGCTGGTTTTTGAAGGTTTAAATTCCCTTCAGGAAGTCGTATTCAAAACAGTTTTTGCAATATTGCTACTCTATGAGTTCAAAACTAATGAGGAACCATACAATTCAGCAATATCCTTTCGTTGTGAATCAAAATGATTAGATCAAGGTTATAAATCCATGCATTGTGGCATCAGACTAACAATATACTGGCTTTAGGGCTAAACCCCTTAGGTCATCAACGCAGAAACTATTAAAAATGTTGTGTTTAAATGTGTTACAATAAATACAAGAAGCACAAAGTGCAATTTAAGTTGTTAGAGAGAGTTGTTTCATTGTCAATTCTGAACATTGTAAATACAATATATATACATTTAGTTTTAGTGGGATGTAGTTAACAAAAGAAAGACGTTGGGACCAGTAGCCCAAAACCATTTTTCTCAAAAATCTCTACATCTCTGCATTACGAAAAAGCTAGTTGAGCTAGTTTCTTTCTTAGTCTACATTATGATATCTACATTATGCATAATTATTTCTGTACAGCATTAAGAAATATAATTCCTACATAACAATTTTATGTTAAATAAAATATTTAGTTAAATTATCGCTTTGTTTTATGGAGCTAATAACAAACTGATCTCTAGGAATATCGATGCGTATAATTAATTGTATGTGAAATATTATTTAGCAAGCAGAAGAGGTCACTTTAAGGGAGAGTGGTTATTTCTTCTGTTTCACAACAATCTTTATCCTACCCATTCTTTTGATGTGACGTATGATTTATGTTGATAACCCTTGGGTCTGATATAAATATATAGTCATTTTTTCATAAATCTGGGAACTAATATTACCGTAGGTACATAGAAAAATGCGTAATTTCCCCAACGCTCCTGCCCATACACACCTGAAGATGATATTTTCATTGATTTATATTCCGGATAGGGCGTAATTTTGCTAGGATTCCTATTTCGTACACATCACTCTAATGATGTACCTAATCCACCAATATTACCAATGAACCTACTCCAATATACAGTGGTTGCTTAACGAAACATTTAAAATCAACATTGTAACTATCTTATCATTAAAAATAGTCATATAGTAGTATTCCGTATATTACAGGAAGTTGGTTAGCCGGTTTTTGCAAGGTCACCTCACACCTGCCTTTCCACAGTTAAATACGCATAAACATCACAAATATTTAGTTTTTTTTTGTTATTGTTATCTCAATAGGCCTTATCAGGGTCAAAAATTAAAATGACGATAAGGTATCGGGTCAGATTTGTAGGAGTGGTCGTAGCTCTAGCCGTAACAGGCAACAAGGAAAACAGAAGAAAGACCGACACATATTTATGCAGGGAAACATCGAATTTTAAATTTGTTAATAATTGTTGAATAGTTAGTGGTGAGATTGCTCCGTTAATAATAATAATATAAGTATAACCACCGAAATACGGGCCAAGTCTTTTTCATTAGCGCCAACCTAAACTTTAGTAAACTTGCTTTCTTTTACCGTTATTCATTTGTAATAATTTCAATTTATAATTACAAACACATAATAAAGGTACGGTTCACCGCCACAACCACTTCAACTCGGATCCATTAGCCAAGTCATGAACAACCTCTTCTTCAGCCTTGAGGCAGTGTGGAGGTGTCAGTCAAAACCCCGTCCATCCCCTACAATGTGGCTCTAATACTCCAACCCTGTAACTAGAACTGTTTTTTTTTTTTTGGATCTGTGTCGTATGATAAAAGCAATTTGGGTGCAATCTACTCCAATAACTTTTGTTCTCCGTCGGTTGCACTAGGGATTTTGGAGCGTGAATTTAGAGGTAATAGAATGCTGAATCGGGGTTTGTTGATGGGATGAAACAACATATGTGTCATCACCGAAGGTGGTGAGAAAGGAATCCAGATTCGTGTGAATGTCGCTGGTAATGAGAGCATGGAGAAAAAGGTCCAGACCACTAACATGAGGATTTCCGGCTTCGACTAGATAATAGTTCGTAGAAGCCCCAGCAGATATGAAAATATCAGTTGGAAAGGTAAAAATGAAGGGAAAGGAAATAGTCTATGGCAAGATGAACTAATTAGAAAAGTGTACCTATTTGCTCTCGATTACCAACTTGATAAAATAAATGCTCGGTTTCATCTAGAAATAAATAGTGCTTGCTCTCCAGAGTTGAGGAATCTTGGTTTATAACGTGAAACCCCAAGCCAAAATAATGAGTTAAAGGGAGGTTTTGTGGCCAAAAGGGAAAAAGGGAGTACAATAGAACTCTTCTAAATCTTCGGAAGGATGAGAAGAAGGCTGATAGACCGATATGATGGAAGGATACCAGATGGTTTACCGGACTTATGGAATTGGATTACGATTATAAAATAGTTTTGTTGCCTTTCCGCTACTGAGAACCTCTTCTTTAATGTAATAGCGCTTTCGGCAGCTCTAAGCTGTCATCTTCAGTTATTTCAGGGATTTATAACTCATCCAAAACTTGGAGCTCAAGATCCACAAATACACGAAGACGTGCTTTGTTGTCTGCATTCACGCGGAAACATTGCTCCACTATCTCTTCTGACACAGGACGCGCCTTGATGACATCTCCTCCGACCATAGCCCCCTATTATTGACCATTTCCCTAAGACCAATTCACAAACTGCCTCCTCCTTCATTTATTAGGGGCCCAGTCGATTGGGACCACTTCCGCTAGTTTCTTACAGATTCCGTAGACAGCAAAGTATCCCTGAGAACATCCCAAGACCTAGACTATGCAGTGTATCATTCACTGTTCTGATCCAGAGGTCAGCTCGGGAAGCATCACCACCTCACGTCATCTAAAATTCGCAACGCAAATCCTTTACTTCAACATCTCAAAATCCAATCCAATCCAAACGCCACTCGAGAACAGTGGGGCAAAGGTCCCGACATCCTGCAGATCGTTACTTGAACAATCTTTAATGCAGATTGGCGAAGCGGCAATTGGGATCCTTCCGTTCCGATTCTTTTAATTCCCACCTCTCTTCTCTGTCTACCAGGAATAACTCCCTGGGGAATGTAACTAAAAAAATCCTAAAATATCATTTTGTTTCACACCCACTCCGTCGTGATGATGGGTCCTGGGCAGCTTCGGATTGGGATAGATCGGAAGAATTCTCTCTGCACTTTCACACCTCACCTTAGTCTTAAAAACCATACTGATGGCAAAACTGTTGAAGATTTCCTCAGTACACCTATCCCTCTCACTTCCACCAAAAGCCGTTAACCCCTTCGGAGATCAAATAGTTTCTGAAAAACTTACCGAAAATCCCCTGGATATGGTCTCCTTACTTCTTAAATTCTCCAACAACTTCCTACTAAACCCATAATCTTCCTAACCTACATTCACAATTGCATCATCCAAACAAGGCATCCACTACTCCACTACTCTGGAAACATTCTATGATATTATTGTCCTATTCGCTAAATCCAGTAAACGCCCAATCACGCCTCATCTTACCGCCCACTTAGCCTACTCCCTATACTCTCACAAATACTTGAAAAACTCTAAAACATCTACTTTCAATAGTTGAATCCAAAAACCTTTTTCCTACTTACCAATTTGGTTTCCGTCTACGACATTCCACAGCTCAACAAGGCCTTCGCGTTGTTGATCACATACCCTCAGCCCTAAACAGCATTCCACTGCTGCCTTTCTGGACATTTTGACAGGGTTTGGCACGCAGGTTTACTGTATAAGCCAAAAGATGTTTACCACAGACCCTATGTCTAATCCTACATTCTTTTAAACCGCTTCTTCCAAGTCCGCTGTGGTTTAGAATATTTTAACTACTATTAGCGGGAGCTCCACAGGGCAGTGTCCTTGGTCCCATCCTCTATAACCTATACTCCGCTAATGTCCCCTCTACTCCCAATACCTTTTGGACAAGATTCGCAAATGGTCCTGCAGCACCTAAACTCCGATATAGCATCCCATAACCTTCAAAAACACCTTGAAGAGATCGAGTATTGGTGCAACTAATGGCAGATCAAAGTTTAAGAAGCGAAATTTTCCCACATCACCTTTGTTCTCTCTGCCGCAAGTCCTGTCCTCTAGGTTTGTTTTTTAATTTCATACCTCTTCGTGTATCCGAGACGCTTCTAATTTCGAGACGGCAACTATAGTACATTGAACCATACTATTACACTTGTTAACCTATATTATATAAAAATAAAAGAAACGTTGAAAAAAACGAAATAATATAGTAAAATAACTTTGTAATTAAATAGCACTTTTGATTGTTTATTTTTAAAGAAGTAATCTTATCGTTATTATTTATAAAAATTGATGACCTCTTATCAATTAAATGGCGTAGCGGTCTCTCATTGTTTACAGGAGGAGTTAAAGAGGTCTGTATTTATAAAGCGATGTCTTTATTACTTTACCTTGAAATTGAAAAAAAAAAAAAAAATAACCTGGCACTCAAAAATGATTCGTACACTAATATCCCTATCTATCTACATACAATATTATATCTGTACACGCTCCGCTTTCAATACTTGAGTAGAACTTGATGCTTCATTCATATTTTTCGATAAAATGCGAATTCCGCATTGGAATGAAATCGTATAGTTCAGATACATCTCTTGCAATGTGTTAGAGCACTCAATAAACCATAAGTAAAATGTGATGCCTCACGCAATTTCAATGACAGTTTCAAAAAATTTTTGCAATAATAGCCCCCTGAACTGAAGCACCGCACATAAACCACATTATTAATGAGGAGGCCAAAACCTTTAATTCAGTACCCTACTTAATATACTGCAGCTCTCCTAAGTTTCAATTAGCGAACTATATGGTGCCGAGACCCAAGTCTGATGTATGTGTTGGAAGTACGGACGTTTTGTATCGTATCCCGACGCGTGACGGGCCACAGTTTAAACATACCATATTTGGGGGGCGGTGCCGTTCGCTACCTCCTGGTCCACTGAAGTTTATAAACCAACAGCAAAACATTGCTAAAACATGGAAACAGTGGAATCATTTGAACGGTATGGTGAAGTCGTGAATCTTTATAAAAAGACACCGCTTAAACGTTCATGACAGTAATAGGGCCAGACACCCTCATGATTTATGAGACATTCAAGCCCACAGAAGACGAGAGGAAGGGTTTGAAGGTAATGAAATCAAATATTTCACCCTTAGAGTTAATAAAACCTATGAGAGATTTCTGTTTAACCGAATCGTTCGGAAGAGAGGGCAAACTTGTGATGAATTTCTCACCACTGCGATTAATAAATAAAATAATAATAAGTGACTATGGCACACTCAGGAATGAGTTACTATGTGACAAAACAAAATTGTTGTTGAGATTTGTGATTATGATGTCCACAAAGCTTTGCTGAATTATTAAGACCTTTCATTTGAGAAAGCGGTGACAATTGGTAAGTCAGCGGAGCCCTCTATGTTGTATCTCTCTGAAATGAAAGGAGAATTAAGTTAGTCAATCGAAATAAATACTGTAGGTCAGAAAACACAAAAAAAAGTAGTGGCACTGTGACAAAGATCCATGAAACCTTCAATTGCAGACGCTGCAACACTGTCCACAACGAAAGATCATGCCCAGCATTTGGGAAGATGTGCAAAAAATGAGGTGTCCGGGGGGACATTTTAAACAGTTTTGTCGGGAGCGCCCCCAGGGGGAGATCTCGTCGACCCAGCCACTGCCCGCCGGGTGTCAGAAATAGTATAAACCTGTGGTATTTGGCCTTTCCTGGCGGCCTAGTCGACGGGCAGCTTGATTCGTATTTGTTTATTGATCTGACTCCATAATATCTTAGAACGTGTGTCCCGACATTGCGTAATGTTCAAGAAAAGAGGTACAGGCTAGGTATCATTGGTAGTTTTACGTGGTATTGGAATGACCACGAGTTATCACTCGGTATCTGAGGGTAGGCGAAAACCGTCGGGATCTTCAAGGCGTGTGTGATTCGGAAGAGGCTGATTGGGCCGGTGCACACTGGTTCCTAACGACGAAAAACGGGACAAAAGTCTGCAAAACAGTAAAGTTTGCCTGAAAATTTTTTTTCACATTTTTAATGAAGGTATAGATTTCCCTTGATTGAAAACTGGCGATAAATTTTCCAAAAATAGCGCAAAAATAGTCCGAAAATAGACACACAAAAAACTTTCACAAAAACCAAGTGTGACCCATGATTTTCAAAGTTTTTTTTTTACGCTGAATGCAATGGTGTTAGTTTACGCGACTTATTCAACAACCAAGAAAATATTAGGTAAGTTTTCCACATAGTCATCATCGTTTTTAGTGTGAAAAAATGTATTGGTAAATAAATACATGTAGGTACACTGCACATAAGCATAGGTAGGTCCTCACAATAAAACTATTACCCCGATTAATGGCTATATTTGAAAAAAACAACATGATGAGTGAAGTAGTAAAGTTGGAAACATCAGTTATCAATTCTGTCTTCGTACATAAATCCAGAGAGTTCGTGATCATTGTAATGTTACTTAGATGAAAGTTTGTAAGGAGATTTTTAGCCACTTCCTCAAGTTCAATATTTGGAGATTTTTGCCAATTTGGTCTCAATCTTGCAAGGAGTGGAGAACTACTACCCCGATTAGTGGCTATTAAAAAAAAAGTACTTATGGGCAGAAAAATAGTATATGAAAAAAGTTATTGAAAAATAATGTATATAAAATAATACCCACACGCGGTAAAGTTGGTAAACATCAGATTTCAATTTTGTCTTCGTCCAGAAATCCAGAGTCTTCGTGACTATGTGTTGGATGAAAGTTTGTAAGGAGATTTTTAGCCTCTTCTTCAAGTTCAATTGGAGATTTTTGCCAATTTGGTCTCAATCTTGAAAGGAGTGGAGAACTATTACCTCGATTAGTGGCTATTAAAAAAAAAGTACAGAAAAGTACTGTAAAAAAAGTACAGAAGAAATAATTAAATTATGTATGATGTCTTCGCTTATTGTGGTCCTCGATATTTTGCGGGAATGGTTCAGCCGAAATCGTTTAAAATCCTTGTTTTTACTTTCTTGAGCTTCCTCTGATATCCAACCAATCGGTAAAACAGTAGAATCCAGAATCGCTTTTCCGTGGATCAAAATTTTATGAACAGAGGATGGCATGTAGTACCATTCATACAAAGAAACATATAGCTCTGCAGTTTTGTAGCAGTATTTTTCAAACTTGCAGGAGTCCACAGAAGCACCAGAAGAAATCACTTGAAGAATCACATAAAATTTTTGGATCAAGTTTTCGTTAATTTCGGTAATCTCAGCAACAGTTTTCCAATCTCTGAAAAAAACGTCGCGCGCTGTTTCCATCGTTGGTTGTACCAGATCCTTGTTTCGGCACATCCACTAAAATAGCAATTTTCTCTTTCAAGCTGTGCTGGATATGTTCCTTTGTAGTTTTCATTCTACGCTTTTCGTCAGGTAATCTCGTACTCCATTTTTTGATTGGCAAGCGGTAAGCTATATGTAAAATACATTCCATCAATTGTGTATCTAAGCGTGAAGACTCGACAACCCATACTCTGTGCTGGCTTGATCGATAGGCACTCTCTCAAGATTGTTCATTTTTGATGGTTTGATACCGCCTGACATACTTTTCCATCTATCATGGTTAACTGCAAGCTATGAACCGTTTCATAGGTAGTGTTTTCGATCAATGTTACGGAAGGTTTCAAATTTTTGATTTCATCTTTTATGTTCTCTACTTCTGCTATGATCTTTGTAGTGTCCTCTTTTTCGAGCTCAAACTTAATAGGACGGCAAAATTTGTTAGAGGAAAGGATTGACCCAGCACGTACTGCTGGTGCCGATGTCGCTAGTTTCAGACAACTTCAAAGGTACGAGAGATACCATGAACACAGAAGCGTCAGATATGTCAGGGGCATTGAAATTTTGCTTGTAGGTCCCTTGGCTGGAAGCTCCATCGCAGCGCCATTTTGAAATCAACATCAAATTTTTACCCTGAGGGAGATCAACAGCCATTTTTAATGAAATCAGCAACCTAGTAACGGTTTTGTCTAATAAGCTTTGAAGTGCTACCCTTCCTTTGTTTCAGAGACAAGTATATCCGGGTAGCAATCCTTTTTCGCTTGCAATAGAGCTTTATATGAAGGAAATACATTGCAACCTTTGCTTAAGACCTCGGATCGAATTCGGTTGTATTGGTATTTTGTTTGTTTTGTTTTGACAAACAGAGCAAGGGCTTCTTCTTTTGATAGCGCATCGCTTTCGTTCTCCTTCGGTTCGGTCCCGAACAAATTTGAAAGGCTTCCTACATTGCTCATAAGCTCTGAAATTTTTTTGAAAGATGTGTGAGCCCGTTTTTTGTCAAACTATACTTCATTGCATATTGATGTTCAGAAATTGAATATAACTCACTCAATTCCTTACCTTTGCGTTTGTTCGAACTCCAAATACGGCATTTTTATAGCAGAAACCATGATTATTATCTTTAGAATGGTGGTAACAACTGAGTCAGAAGATCAACAAGGAATGGACCACATTGGTATATTTCTTTCATTTTTAATAGCGAGTCGAATACTCAGAATGTAAATAAACAGACGCGTTTGTCTCCACTAATAAGGATCTAGAATCAAGGGTCGCACTCGGTCGCAGCTAATTTGTGTTTTAATCGCTTCTCCATACTTGTATGAACACGAATCAACTTCATTTTAAAAAGCGGGTGGAAGCGGAAGATTCATAAGCTTCTAAAAGCGTAAATAATGTATAAAAACTAGAATTTTTCTTATATTAAACGATCTAAGCGCACGTTATCGTTACATTTTCCCGAGTGTGAACAACGTGCTAGCTTCATTTTTTGCCCTGTAAAAGAAAGCCACTGAAAGACAATTTTAAAATAAGCTTGAAATATCTTTTACCCGTCATTACAAAACTTGGCTTTTCCTCGCGATTTTCTCGTTTATTCTTAACCCCTTACTCTTTCTTCAAGTAGATGAGCTTACAATATAACGACCAGAGCTTAGAAACCATCGGTTCTGAACACCTTAGGTACCTCTCTAACTGAATTATAATACCATTTTATGGCCACGAAGGTGTCAAAAATGGACTTTTGTCCTGTTTTTCGTCGTTAGGAACCAGTGTGCGGTGGAGGAAACACTACTAGGTACATTTTGTAGGGCCCCTGAGATCGTCGTCTGCATGGTGCATGGTGCAAGAGATCCTTTCCTAGCATGTGCTAGTTTTAGCGAGACATAGCCAGATAATCCCACTGGGAAGGTGTGGGGTCTGACAACGCCGGACTAAAACATAGCAAGGTTGGGAACGAGAGGTGCAGAGGTACTTAAATAAGAAAGCCATTGTTCAAGCAGAGCAACAAGCACCAGTGCAGAGAGAGCAGTTCAAGTGTCTGATTCCGACAGTCTGAAAAAGCTCAGTGTCGGGTCGCCCCAAGAGGGGAGGGCGCCCGCCGAGGGCTAGAGTCTCCACGATCCGGCCGCTGTCCGGCAAGCGTCGACAAAAAGATAAAATGGGTGGACCTGTGGTCTTTGACCTTTGCTGGCGGCCTAGTCGGCGGGCATTTTTATTCGTATTGATCTGACTTCAAAAGATCTTAGAAGGAGTGCCCCGACAGTGTATTATATTCAGGAGAAGAGGAACAGGGTAGGTATTATAGGAAATTTATGTGGTCTTGGAATGACCACGAATTCACACTCGGTAAGGGTAGGCGAAAACCGTCCGGATCCCAAAGGTGCGTGTGAGCTGGAGAGAGGCAGACTGGATCGAGGTGAAGTTTGTAGGGCCCCAGTAGAGACCGTCGTCCGCAAGGAAGAGATCTCTTCCAAGGAGGTGGTAGTTTTAGAAGGACGAAGGCAGAGAATCCCACTAGGAAGGTGTGGGGTCTGACAACGCCGGACTAAAACATAGCAAGGTTAGGAACGAGAGGTGCAAAGGTAATTAAATAAGAAAGCCAATTTTTGAGCAGAGCAACAAGCGCCAGTGCAGAAAGAGAGAGCGAGAGAGAAATAGAACGAGAGAGAGTGCGAGAGAGAGAGAGAGAGAGAGAGAGAGAGAGAGAGAGAGAGAGAGAGAGAGAGAGAGAGAGAGAGAGAGAGAGAGAGAGAGAGAGAGAGAGAGAGAGAGAGAGAGAGCTGTTCACTTCACGTGTCTGATTCCGACTGTCTGAAAAAGCGTAGAATTTCTGCCTTAGCGTTATATTGACCAGTCATGCCTGCCTAAAGCGAATGAGAGAGTTGTTTATTTCGGCCAATCATATGATCAATTATTTTGGGGAATCGGGGGCCATACTATAACATATGAAAGTATGTTTTCATTTAACAATAATAAATGTAAATTTAATAAAGAAATCAACATTCAGGGTGATTTTTTATCCCCCTCCACTTTTATCTTTTGACTCAGTCGACGGATTGATGCGGTACTAAACCAGCCCTCAACATTTTTATATAGCTTATTTTAAGGTAAAAAAAATATATGTAGAAATCTTTAAAAAAAATTTTGTTTTTGCATAAGTGTGACACAAATGATTTTCGTATTTTTTCGTGCTGAATCTCGTGGTCATATAAGTTTTTTTTTAATACGGCTTCTCGATTTCAACAAAATTGCAAGTCATAGATTGTTAGATGTCATAAAATTGTTTATTTGCAATTTTGTTGAAATCGTGAAGCCGTATTAAAAAAGTGATCTGATCATGGGATTTAGCATGAATAGCATGCAATAGGCATCCTTCCGTTCCGATTCTTTTAATTCCTATCTCTCCTCTCTGTCTACCAGGGATAACTCCTTGTGGAATCTAACTAAGAAAATCCTAAAATATCATCCTGTTTCACACCCACTCCGTCGTGATGATCGGTCCTGGGCGGATTCGGATGGCAAGAGGGCGGAGGAATTCGCACTGCATCTTTCCCGTACTTTCACTCCTCAAAATAATACTCCAACTGTTGAAGATTTCCTCACTTCACCTATCCCTCTCTCACTTCCACCAAAAGCCGTCAACCCCTCTGAAGTCAAATATCTTCTGAAAAAATTAACTTATCGAAAATCTCCAGGATATGATCTCCTTACTCCCCGAATCCTCCAACAACTTCCTCCTAAAACCATAATCTTCCTAGCCTACATTTATAATTGCATTATCCGAACGACGCACTTTCCTCTCCTCTGGAAACATTCTATTATTCTCCTATTCGCCAAACCCGGTAAACCACCCAATGATGCCTCATCTTACCGTCCAATTAGCCTACTCCCTATCCTCTCAAAAATATTTGAAAAACTCCTATTAAAACGCCTACTTCCAATTGTTGAACCCAAAAACCTTTATCCTACACACCAGTTTGGTTTCCACCAACGACATTCCACTGCTCAACAAGACCTTCGCGTTGTTGATGTTATATCCTCAGCCCTTGAAACGAAACGATACTGCACTGCTGCCTTTCTGGACATAGCTCAAGCTTTTGACAGGGTCTGGCACGCAGGTTTGCTTCACAAGCTCAAAGGATATTTACCGTAGACCCTATTCCTAATCCTACAATTCTACCTTTCAAACCGCTTCTTCCAAGTCCACTGTGGTTTAGAATATTCTAACTACTATCATAATATTCTAACCATAATAGCAGGTGTTCCACAGGGCAGCGTCCTGGGTCCCATCCTCAATAATCTATATAGCGCTGATGTCCCCTCTACCACCAATACCTTCTTGGCAACATTTGCAGATGACACTGCAGTCTTGTCATCCCACCCAGACCCCAACATAGCATCCCATAACCTTCAAAAACACCTTGACGAGATCGAGTATTGGTGCAATCATTGGCGGATCAAAGTTAATGCAGCAAAATGCTCCCACATAACCTTTACCCTCTGCCGCGAGTCCAGTCCACCAGTCTTTTTAAATTCGATTCCTCTCCCTGTGTCTGAGACAGTACGGTATTTAGGCTTCCATCTTGATAAAATACTGACATGGAACCCACACACGAGGCTAAAAAGACAAGAACTAAACTGACGCTTTGGACAACTTTACAGACTACTTCGAAGGACATCCCATCTCTCAATAGAAAATAAAATACTTATTTACAAAGTTATACCTCAGCCAATCTGGACATACGGAATAGAGCTATGGGGGACAGCAAAAAAGTCAAACATCAAGCACATCCAATCCTTTCAATCAAAAGTCCTGAGAACAATAGTAAATGCCCCTTATTACGTCAGCAACAAAACCCTTCATAATGTTCTGAATATACCCTACATTCTTGAACTCATCCCTTCCAAGTTCATAAAATTCCATAGTAACCTATCCAACCACCGTAATACCCTAGCACAGTCATTGCACTGCACCACTCATCGCTATAATCCTCCTCGGAGACTAAAACGGCAGTGGCCTCGTGACCTGCTATAAATTAGTGACAATGGGAGTCCTGGCAATGGCCAGTTTCTCTAATCATGTCCTGAGCGTCTGTGGCTCTCTCGCTCTTATCCAGTGACGCGGCTGACGTAGGAGCGTGGGGGACTTCCCAAGACTCCGCTTCCTCCTTCGCATGCGAGGGAGGTGGCAACCATGTGGACTTTGGGGGCCTCTGGAATGTTTGTATATATAGCATGAATGAGCGAGTGAATGAAAATTGTAAATTGGTATCAACGAGATCATTTATCACAATTACTTATAGCCCAATCAGGCAGATTGTAATATTATCATAATAAAGTTGTTGTTGTTTTAATAAAATAAAAAGATTTCATGTGTAACACTTCAGGAATAGTCATGATTGAAGACCTTAAACAACGTTATTGAAGTAAACAAGAATTTAGAGAACAAAATATCAAAATATTTTTTTTAGAATATCAAGAATATTTGGTGTCCAAAAAAACCTTTTTCAATTTAAATAGTGTCTATTCTTAAATGATGTTTATTTACAGGATTTTTTTCTTTATTATTTCTGAATGGTTATTATAATTGAATGTGAAATTTTAAAATTATTGTCCTAGAAACAAAGTTGATTTAAATTATGTTGGCTAACATTTTTTTTTTTTTTGTGAATGTTTTAGTGGAAGGGTGGATCCGAATTTCGATATATGTTTCGTTTCTCTAATCATCAAGTTTAAGATATTATTGTTTTGAAAAAAATTATTTCAACAATGACTCACAGGTTTTGAATAATGTCTTCCTCCAAAAGGGAAATTAAAATTGCAGAACTCACATTGCTTTTTATCTTAATATTGAAAATATGCAGCCCTTTGGCGCATAGTAGTCG
The DNA here is from genome assembly GCA_930367205.1 of Acanthosoma haemorrhoidale. Classification (NCBI taxonomy): domain Eukaryota; kingdom Metazoa; phylum Arthropoda; class Insecta; order Hemiptera; family Acanthosomatidae; genus Acanthosoma; species Acanthosoma haemorrhoidale. The sequence goes on along the minus strand of OV884009.1, from coordinate 105,896,116 downwards.
TATAATTTTGATTTCAACCAAATTGCATACATTAATGAGATCTTTTGATGGGTAAATAAGACCCCCCCCCTGATTTTTTGTTGAAATAAGCGAGGATTGAACTCGCTCATTCATTGTCCCTTAGAGCGTTTACGCATACGATACATTTAATGTTTTGCTCAATCCTTTTCTCTACAAAACGTGAAATGTATACCACAACCCGTTTTGCAAAGGGGTACTTCTCAATATGATCCAAAGATATTTACTATTTAACTACGAATAATTTTTTTAATGACCCTTATTTTTCATGAGGTTGATAATTATTTTATATCAAATAGAACTCCCATGCAAAATGAATCCTCTAAAAAAAAACACTGTATAGTTACTGCTGTGAACACGATTAACACTGTATTAATTACATTTTGAAATTATAGTTTGTAATACAAATTACATATTGTTAATCAGGACTTCAATATCTATATAGTGATACGGCAATGTTAAGCCTAATACCACATAGCCTAAGGTAAACAAACCCATAATGTGTATATAGAGGATCAGGAGGAGAATAAAGTCAGACATAAACCAAACCATTGCGTTGTATTCTTAACCTCTTTTTTTGATCATCTACAGCTGGGAAACGATAACTGATACACTATACAAGATTATAGAAAACATATTTATTTTTTAAATCAACTAATAAGTGAATAAATGGCACTTGTGTATTGTAGAAATGCTTATATTTTTCATTCCAAAATCAAATGTGACCTTGAAAAGTGTCATTTCTATAACTAGAAAAGGGGACTAACAAATACCAGCACAGACAGACAAACATATTTATCCTTCAGATTGATTTCCTGCGTTTGCTAAGATTCGGGGAAAATAGATAAGGTCAGTGCCTGGGCAAATCTGCATAAACTAAGGTTCAACTTGGCAAAAACTCAGGCAATGGTTATTGGTTCCAGTTTCCTGCTCAGATCATTTGCCGATTTTCTTGTTTTGACTCTTAATGGCCATCTTATCACCTTCCACTCCTCCGTTACAACTTAGGGATTACCATTCATCAATCCCTCTCCCGGAACTAACATACCCCTTAAATTTCCCGTCGGTCAGTAGGTACTCTTAAACTATTCCATCGCTTTTGCCATCTGCTCCGCCAACATACAGATTAACTCCTTGTATCCTCCCTCATTTCACTTTCACTACGACTGTGTGGTGATTGGAAGTCTCGAGGTGGTATTCGGAGATAAGTTGAAGCGAATTATGAATTGCTTCGTTGGATTTGTCTTTAGGGACATGATTCGGAACAGACGAGATCCCGTTTCTCTGACCCTTATAATGCTGTCTACAAAACGGGAGCATACGATCGTTCCTTCCTTGCCGACTCTACTACACTCTGGTATTCTCTGTCTCTTAAGATCCACCACGCTTTATCCTTGCGAACCTTCCTATTCCAACACTTGATGGTTTGGGAACGATTTACTTATTATATTATATTTTCATACTTTTATTTTTTCATTTATATTTTTATCTCATTGTCTACCATATAAATAGATGTTTGGTTGGCACCTTCCTTGGTTTTGACAATTTTATATATAGCTTGTATGTAAATTTTTTGTTATTAATTTATTGACGGGATTGTACAGACTTCTTCATATTGTTGTTTTTATGTGGATCCATCTGAGTTTAATATCCATTTACACCATGCAGTTAAATATTTTTATTTTATTATTCTTTTTTTTTTTATCGAGGTTAACACTTTATTTTACATTGTCAATTTTATTTTTATGATTTAATATTTCTTTTTATTTGTCAGAAATGAATTTTTTACCTGAAAATTACTGTTATTCATGGGAGAGAGACATTGTCCATGCCAACCGTGATACGGGGCTTTAAGTATCTGAGAGCTTAAGGCAGGTGTACACGGTTCACTTTTTCAATTCATCCGGGATGAATCACTCGAAATGAAATGAAAGGTGGCCTAACTTTTCGTTTCACAATGGGTAATATAAATATTTCTAATAATATAAATAAGCAATTAAATAAATTTTAGCACGTGGTTGTAATCAAATTATTGTAAAAGAAACGTGAGGTAGAAGGAAATCTATTGGATTACATTGCTTATGATGTTGCCTTCAGTGTTAAAGTTAAACGATTGAGTCTCGCTAACGATTGGGAGTTCACGTCTACAACATTTCAGAATGTTTGCCATACGAGTGGGATGAAGATTTTTATACTCTTCTCTGCAGTTCTCAGATGGCTGGCAAAAGTGAAAGAATGATTCGAACTATTGGTGCAGGTATTCGGCAAAAGAGTTGAATCGGTCACCCTCCTCGAGTCTCGGGAAATGTGACTACTTCTTTGCTGTGGAACGGAAGAAATTATTTATCGAAACTCAAGAGGGTTCGGATGATATGCATAGCCCACCTCGATACCGTAGAGGAAAAAGTGGGGTAATGCTTGGATACTGCTTGTGAGTATACGGGATTTGGCTAGATGAAACCAGAATTAGTAGATCGCGAGATGTACAATTCCATAAAGGTGCCATGCCCTCGAAGATGGAAGAGACCAACAGAAACGTTCTTATTTTAGAAGAAAACGACGACCACATAAAAAACTTAAAAGGTGAAGTAGAGATCGAAGGTGTCACAAATGTTCAAAGGTGTAGGACTGATAAGAGTTGGCTGCACGAACGTATTGGGCAGCTTATATATCGTCAAAGACACTCTTTTCGTAAGATGTTATCTAGATGTGCTGCAAAAATAAAAGACGTACTCACTGATTGAAAGCAGAGCAGCCTCAAATAAATGTGACTGTATGTGATGAAAATGGTGAAGAGTTGATGAGAATAGCGTTGAGCCGAAGAACCTGGCTGAAGAAGATCGGGAAATTCAGAGCTGGCCGCAAGCCGTCACTTCTAGTCTGAAAGGCAACCACTGGAGATAAGCCGGCCAGGCCGGTATTTCAACCATTCACAGGAAGGAAATATGTGCTACCCGAACAAAAATATTTACCTATATAAAACCACGTAATGGGACTGCAACAGATCCCCCTTTCTAAATTAGCCTTTCTTTAATAATTATTAAGACCAAATTTCGTTCTATACTAAAAAAAAATAAAACTCTTACCTGTCATCTTACTTAGTTTGAAGCTTACTTACAATCATCCTTCGTTGAATTTTAATATTAATAATATGTCATAGATATGATATTTAATGTAAGCAGTATCAAATTCTAAACAGTGGAAAAGGTACTGGTGGTAATTGTCCTATTGTATTAGTGCTTTATATACTTAAATTAAATTAATAATAATAAAATAAATTAAATTAAATCCCATAATAATAATGATAATAAGTACACAAAGTAAAAGTCAGGAAACATCTGTTTTTTATGATTTAATTCCACCTAGAATGCCTATCCACTGAGACCCACCTGTCAACTACTACTGCAGGGAAGATGCTTCTAAACAGTCTTCGGAATGATCTAACAAGTTCATGGGCTAATGTTTGTTTTCTTACAGAGCCAAGCTCCATTGTCTCTTTTCTGATTTTTTTCCTAACACCACCTAATACTGAGAAGGTCATGGCTTATGCCTGTATCAGATGATCATTAACTGAAGAATGTCTTATTTCCCTAATATTTATTTAGTCAACATTTTAGTATGGAAGTCATTGCCAAAATCACCAGTATGTCTTATGCTGTGGCTGCTCAGAAAAAAATTTGTTAAAGAAAAATATGAAATTGCCTTCTTTGGACTTTATCTAGGGAAATAGCTATTATTATCTTATTAACATTCACTCTCTTATAATGTATTCTGAAACATTGTCCCACTAAAAAAATGACATTTAAATTGTCTAACTGATAAGCATATTACTAAGTTATAGTTTGTTATAAAATATATAATAAAATATTAAATATGTACAGTTTGATTAAGGGGTGATAATAAAAATAATAAATGAGTGGAAAAAAAAAAGGCTAAAGTTACGCTACTATGCAAATACATCCTCATTGAGAGGAGAGAAGGAACTGGAAGAAACTAGACTAAAAAATTGAGGGAATGAGATTGGTGTATATTGACTTGAATGAAATTCCTGAGATTGTGACTTCTGACACATTGTCTGGTAGGCATGAGCGGTCAAAAGAGACTGTTCTATGGGATGTAAGGTATAGGTTGGATGAGCAGGATTCGGTGAAAGATTAGAATTTAGGGAGATTTCACAAATATGTTTTTTTTGTTGAAGATGTTGCTGTAAAGGAATGTTCTGAGGAAGTACTGTCAATGGGCAGAAGGGTGTAGAGGTGTGATAGGTGACAGTCTCTTTGGATACCGAGGACAAACCTTATAAGGCAATTCACAAGTCATTTAACTTGGTCCTCAATATCCCCAGAGAAACTGGGATACACCATACAACCATTATCGCGCTGGGAGAAGACCAGGAAGGTGAGGAGTCAGCGTGTTTGGTAGAGGTTTAGACCTACGTTAAAGAGAGAAGGGAAGTACTTGATTGGGCAGGATTTGACCACAAGGAATATCATTTTTCTGCACGTTATATTTACATTTATGGTCTCCATTCAAAAAGCAAATGAACTTTTCACCTAGGAAAATAAGTTTTAATCAAGTAAATAATTGTTCTACATTAGCAAAACTTAGGACATTGTAATATTCTTAAATTTATTCCTTTATTTGGAAAGATTTAATTAACCATATAAATTACTTAAAAATTATAGGAAAGATGAACTTTATAAGTCATACACATAAGGATTTCTATGAAATTTATCTTCTAGAGACTAGACTGACTATTTTCTTTTACAAAATGAGTATGAATCAATATTTGGTAACATACTTTTAAGGTCAACTTAGTAACAAATCGGTCAGGCAACTTCTTGTAACTGGCTTTAAAAAAATGAAAGTTAACTTTTTAAATCATTAACAGCTCTTCAAGACAACACAAAATTCGCATTTGTATTTTGTAACATTCTGCTTATTGGAATAATGATGATTAATAAATTATCCCGTGATTCAAGATTCCCAAAGAAATGTAAAATTTTAAAATATTTCACTAATTTGAAATCGAAAATATTGAGATGACAAAACATGTTTATTATGTTCTTTATAAACAGTATAACTTATTGTTATAGTTTGGTAAGGGTTTTCATTCATTGTTTTTTCTAGTCTGTCATTGATCCCTTGCCAACAAACTCGTGCAAGCTGCATACTCTCTTGTACCAACTCTGGCCACTTATTTTTTTAATTAGAAAAAAACACAATTTGTGCAATATGATTAAATAATCGTTATGTTATTTAAGATGATAACAAAAATAGGTATATTTCCTTTTTATATCATAATGAAAAACTTCCAGTTATAAAACAGGTGTTAAGATTATTTGAGGCTAGTTGACATCAAACTATACAAAGTTTGTGGAATCATCTGTGACAGAATAATAATATTGGAAAAAAACAAGTTTTCAGTACAATTTTCAAAGCTGTTGGTTAACATGCAGTAACTCAATGTATTCAAGTTATTTCACTTCAAAGTTTTCAACATATTTATCTATCTACATATATGATTTTTTTTCCATTTTTAAAACTCTTCTTGTTTCTTTTATTAAAATAGAAACTGTCTTCTCACAATTAGTCTCCTTACAAAATAAAACAGTAAAATCCTTTGCATTCCATTTTGACAAAAAACTGACACTGAAAAGTCAGTTTCATCAGTTCAGTTCTAACACTCAACCAATGCTTCAGATAATTCTTCATGTAACATGAGGCTTCCCTGGTATCAGTATTGTATAGTGCCGATATCTCTTGACAAAACTTTACAGATATCCAGTAGTTATAGAATTAGTATTTTACTGATAGTCTGTTTTGGCAGCTGACCAACAAAATCTACAATTCTCATTATTAGAATAAATTGCAGTTAAGCTTCAAATGGGGCAGTTTCTGTTTAACGCCTGGAATATTTAACACTCTGTTACGTTAGTTTCCCCTTAATAACAGTGGCTTACAGTAGACCACACGGGTATAGTATGTGTCAGTGTGATATATACAGGTGTATAGTTTGTATCAGTGCGATACACACTGTCGATATAGTTCAAAACTGAGAAAAGTTTGCAACTGTGATTACCTTAGATCAAGAATTTTTGAAAAGGATAATACAAAACAGAAAATATACATATAGGAAATAGTACCATTATTTGACACTCATGGAAATAAATTTGTCTAAAATATGGCCCTAGAACATGATAGTATATCCCGAATCATGGCAACTGATCATGCATAGAACTCTGTTAGCACTAACAGAAACTTGGCCAAGCAGAGCCAGGGAAGATCTTCTTCAGCTTCCAAAGTAATAGCTGTTCTCCTTTCTCATTCTTCTTAAGGAAACAATCCATCTTAGAAAATTTGTGATTTTCGTTGATATATTTTAAAGTTCTTTTAGGGATGAATCAATAGTTTCTTAAATGTAGATCTTATTTCATTCCAGATACCAGTAATAAACCCTACTTTAGAAAAACTGATGGCTAGTCAACTATATTTGTACAAGAAATTGGATATAATGTCAATTACTTGTATTGTGAAGACATTATTGTTTTGCATTGTTTTATTATTTAGCTAAAATGATTATTTTCTAGCCAAGTCCCATTAACAATAAATCATTTTTACCAGTAGATGACATATTGTCTCAACTACTAGTGGTATTTTTCCATGCCATTTATTGGCTCACATCACATCCAATTATGACTATAATACTGAATTAACAATAATTAATTAAATAATCCTTTCGTAATATACCTACCGTTCGTTCGCTACAAGAATGCTGTTGCAAAACCTAAGAGAAGCCAATCTAACTTCCCCACACACTTCTGCCTCCCCCTGGCTCCTACTGTCCCTTCATTCTTCAATGCCATTTAGTTCTTTGGTGGGTGGGACTAACAAGTAGGGGAACGCTGGATAGTCGTGACCCACTACTCAGACACCGAAAGAGTAATTGGGAATTGCCTTGGAAGTTGTTAAGAGCAGTTCAACTGTAGCAGCAGCAGCAAAACAGTAGTAATTAAAATACTAGAGTATGGATTCAGGAATTAGATCAGGTGAGAAATGGTTTAAATACATTTTGAAAAGGTACTCATAAATGTCTAAGAAGGTGGCAAAAAATCGTAATGCTCCACACACAACCATTTCTTTGTTAAATTGACATACCTGGTTTGTTATTGTACTTCAATATTTAAAAATTGGACATTTCAGTGAAATTATAGAAGATGCTACCATATTTCTGATGTCTGTAGATGTTAATAGGTAATATTACTTTATTAGAGGTTCCTAATGTTTTATATAATATACTGATTAGTTTTGTTTGTTATTTACATTTAATATTGAGTTCCTACCTAGGGTTATGACAGCAGTTCATTATATTTTCAAGGGATAATGTTCTTGAACATACTTAGTAGTGTAAGCAAATATTTTACTAACAATGTTTTAGAATTTATTTCTGTTCTTTTAATTTTTAATATAATATCCAATTACTTATAATTTATAATTGTTGTAAAGTTTTTTGCTCATATTGAGTATATTTCACTCTACAGCTGTAAACTACTGGCATAACAACAATTGGCAATGTCAAATATAGGCTATTTTCCTTTTTCAGAGGTCAAATACTGATTAATCTTATTTTAGAAAATCAACGAATCATTTTTTTTTCAAAGGCTAAACTAATACACCAGAAAATGTTTACCTATGGAATTAAATATCAAAACTCCTTGAATGCAATAACAAAAACCATTTTGGTTAAAAAATTCAAGAAACATAAATTGTTGGTGCCAACTACTGATACTTTTACCACAGTTTTTGTACGATACATAACTCAAAATTTTGCTCATGTTTGACATAAGATAAAAAATTGAAACCTGCTTCAAATCATGGCAGAGTGACACAAATAATTAAAATTTGGTAAATCAGAAGTTGTTGTCTGTAACAGTTGGGTAAGTTACAGGCGTAAATGAAACAATCAATCAACATATAAACTTTATTATATTATAATCTATAATATAATATATAATCAATTAATAACATATATATTATATATATCTTTTTATTTCTTAAATATATTATTTATTGCACTTTCTGTGTTCTTTTATTCTTAATATGTTCATATAAAATAATGTGCCAATGATATGTCTCTGAAATATGACAATAAATACATAATAAATTCATCTATCTATATATCTAAATGATTTCAACAACAAAATATAATAATTAAGATAGTACCTAAAATTGGTATTATTAACAAAAATAATAATAATAAATTCATTTAGCTAAAATTGTTCAGTTTTACTTGGATATATGTGTATTACAGCCTTTACCAGCTTTAACAACACTCACTGCGATATTGACATATGTAAACATACTTTGTACGATATAAACTTTAGTAACCTCAATAGCAGTATACTTAGATAATGTTACTATTAAAACACGAGTAGATGAAAAATAAAGGTCAATTCCATATTACCAATGAAAAATCAATAAAAAAGCATAAGTTGATTTTTACTGTCATAAAACTTAAAACATCATAATTTATGTGAAAAAAGATACAATAAAAGTGAAATATATATGAAATGTTAATATGGCAGTTGGTTGCTATAGCAGCTGAGATACACTCTCCTTTTATCTCTTTGCTCATCTCTCGACTTTAAAATCTTATTTAAATACATTCGATTCATTCTAGTCACAAGGTTGCATACAAAAGCAACAATAATTAAAAAAAATTAATTTAAACTAAATTACAGAGCAAAATTAAAACAAAAACAAAAATAGTAATTGCTACGAGCTGCCTTCTTGGTCCACGAGTCAAGCAGAAGTGTGGAGTCCGATGGGTTGAACGTTACCCAAGCAGTCAACTCCCCAGCCCTGATATGAAAAATAATATCTTTAACAACATACAAAAATATATTTTATTTTAGTGATAAAACACTAATATTACAGTTCTAGAAAGAAGAAGAGAAGATTACGCAGTCGGTCTTCCCAGCGTTCACACTAATGTTCAACTTGCCCAGCCTGTCACTGATTACGTTGCAAACTGGCTCAGCCTGTCACTGATTACGTTGCAAACTGGCTCAGCCTGTGTGAGTGCTCTTTGTGCATTCATGCTGTTGCTGTAAACCGCAATGTCGTCGGCAAAAGGGATTACCGTCACTTTCTTATAGTTTGTCCCAACAATGTCAGATGTGTACATGCTGAAAAGAACCGGAAACAAAACCGCTCCTTCAGGAATTCCACAAGTCAGAGGGAATGGGTTAGAGAGGTAAACACAATCATTTCAATCTCAATGTTGCCAAGTCGGTCATATTTATTTTCTAATTCATATATTTATTAATTGGAAGTGGTGCACATAACATCAGTATGCACATTCATTAATTTGTTACTTGATTTGTGTTTTACTGGTAATTACTATTTAAAAATAATATTAATTATTTGTCTTAGTTATTCTAAAATATGTTAAATATATTTATAAATCAATAGATTTATAGATCAATAAATAAAGTAATAAAGATTTACTGCATTAAACTTGTTCTGTTCTTTTTATACAATTAATAATTAAAGTCAATTGCATGGTAAATTTTCTCCAATTTTTAAATACTAGCAAATTTATTCAAATTAAATATATTTCTAAAACAAAAATATGTGTTATTTTTATGTATACAGTAATACCTTGAAGTTCCAGGGAGTTGTTTCTGGAAAACCTTCTCGGTTGCGAAAGCCCAACCTAATATTAGTATGAAAATGAATGAGAGCCTCATGTCATCAAACCAACATCGAACCTCTTTATATATTGCGAAAGCAGAACCTAATATTAGTATGAAAATGAATGAGAACCTCATGTCATCAAACCAACATCGAACCTCTTTATATCAAACTTCCATAGATCAAAATCTCTACATCTCTAAACCGCTCTACATATCAAACTTTTCTAGGAACCTTGAATTTTTATAAAATAAAACATATTCTGTAAGTTATATTTAAAAAAATATAAACTGTAATTGTCATCAAAAATGGTCCTTAGTTTACGTTCATAAGATCAGGTAATAAAGAAAAAGTTTAATTAAGAAAAAAAAAACAAGTTTCACAAAGCAATGGAAATTCAGGGAATACCTTGTTTAAGAAGAAGCAATTATGGTACCCACGAGAGTGAGATTAACTGAATCTCTTTCATTTTAAATTTAGTTTAACTTTGTATTTCTTGTTGTGAACATGGCTCTTAAATGAAAATCATTGAGCGTAAAAGAAAATTTGACTCTAATAAAAGACATATAAAGCGAGGTGAAAAATACGGTATTGAAAGGGGTTAAAATTATATGAGATAAGAACATACAGGTGTCAGGACCATATTGGCCCAATTAAACAAGTGCTTGATCTTTGAATATGAAAATGATGATCCTACAGAAAAACAGGCAAATGTTCTTCTTGATTTTGTATAAGTGCATTAGCAAAGTATGGGAGAATTGTACCTAACCCACTACGATAAAAACTGTTTGGCTAAAACTGGTTTTGTAGAAGGAAGTAAGTCCTGAAGAAGAACACAAAAAAATATAACATAAAGAACCAACAAACACCGAAAATAGAAGAGAAGCATGGAAACAACTCAAATCATAGGGACAAATAAATGAGGAAACTAAATTTGAGCAATTTTTACATGCTGACGAGACCTTAATTGATGCTGATTACCTTACCAATCAGGACATATTGGAGGACTGCTTAATCAAGATGAACAAAAAAATGATGATGATGACGACTAAAATGAAAATAAAATAACTGAAAACCCTTCTAGAAAAGAAGTAAGTAATGGAAGCATTTGAAACTGTTATCGCGACTTGAGTTTTATGTTCTTAGGGAAATTTTTACATATCTGAATAAAAGTGAACACTTCTTTGATTCGGTGATGAATTATGCATAAAAAGATATTAGAAACTACTTCACGCAAATATAAAAATAAATAAATTTATTTTGATATCTAAACAAAAAATTGCATACATATTTTTAATACATGTCCTTTTTAGATTGCATTATAAATGTAAAAAAATCAATGTAATTTAAACAATTTTTCAAATAAAGGTTTTTAATTGTTCGGTATTTTTTTCTTCAACCCTCAAAAATAACTGAAATTGTTTTTATAAGGATGAAAAGTTGCCCTCTTTCTATATATATTGAATTTTTTTCAAGGAACCTTCATGTTCAATATATAGAGGTTCGACTGCATTATCCATTGGGTGGAAAATAATCCCACCTAAATGTTGTCTTAATGTTTATAGTTCCCGATCATCAGTCATTTAATTAGTTGGCTATGCCATGGCCAAACACCCATAATTTAAATTGGACCCCTGGACATAAAACTTTATGCTCCTTTTGTTTTGCTAATGTAAATGAACAGGTCAGGTCGCCTGTCTTTTGTTTTTTGGAAAATAATTATTACAAAATAAACAGAACTTACAGACTAGTAATTATTAATTTGATAAATAATAAATTAAGTCATTATGCTGACCTCGATAGGATATTCACTACACATGATGAGAAGAGGTGCTGCAGGTGGCGGAGAGACCGGTGGGCTAGAATACGGCCAATAGAAGACAGGAGGCGGAAGTCGAGGAACGATGTATGGGCCAATGATGCCATCCGTCCAACGAAGGCCATCTCCACCTAGCAGGTTCGTCAATAGATAATTAGTCATTAGCTGAGATTTTAGAGCTTTCTAGTAAAAAATATTACTTCTAACTGCCTGTGAGCAAATTCAAATTTAGATTAAACTTCAAAAGTATATTTTCTGCCTTGACTTCACTTCCAGCTAAAAATAATGCCAAGTTAACATTTATGATGGCTACTTAAATAACCAATGTTCATGATAGAATATCCCAAATAGTTTTGCTCTCAGACAGTTCGATCACTTTCATGCAGAGCTGTTAACAGATTAAATAAAACCTAAAACTGCTACAATTTTAGCCTGCTGGAAAAACATCATTTAAAACAAATGATAATACAGCTGGGGTTAGTTGGAAAAAGTGTAAAAATAAAATATTCAATACCAAAACTTAATACAGACTTTTAAACAGAAAATTTTGTATTTCAGCTTAAAATAAATTATAGTTTTTGAAAACAAATTCTAATATATTTATGTTTTATTTTTTCTGAAATAGAGAGCCCCCTACTAATAACATTTTTACTAAGAGTTTTTGTTTTATTTATCCAATATGAAAAATCAATCTAAATTTCACAGAGGAAATCATCATAATAAAAAGATGTTAGTCATTTTAATTTTGTATTTGTTTAACTATTGTTAACCAGTATTGCACAGACATAACAAGGAATTAGTGAGACTTAGCTAATTTCTACAAATGTCATTTACATCTATGTAACAATACTCAGCAAACTTGTTTGCTACATTGGATAAGATTCTTGTACTGACTATTTTTTAATTAAATATTAAGTAATATTTGACTAATTAATTTATAAGCACTCGAAATTCATCATAACACACCTCATAAACATTAGTTTATGATGCAATGTTTTATCGCATTGTTAAAACATCCACAGTTGCAATAACTTTGCTACCAATTAACAATAAAATATACACCCTTTCTGTCCTTTGATTATGTAAGGATGAAATCTAAATAAAAAAACAAGATACTAACACAAACAATTTTTTTTAGCCACAAGCAGCCATGGAAAATTTCAATTACTTAGAAATTCTAAAACTGTGATTTTTAGGAGGATATACGACATATTTTATTCTAAATCATGTATGACCTGTTTTAAGTCTTGATACTATAGGACAACTATAACGTACAAATCCATTGAAGATGTGAGCTCTACCCGGGTGGAATTGAAACTCGCACTATTTTTCTTTAATTACACTGTAATCACCCACACCCAAAAACATGAGTTATAAATTTTCATATACACGTTTGCACAAAATAATCTTCAACACAAATTATTATTATTTTTATGCAGATGAAGTCTTATCTTTTTTTTAAACATTGAAAAGTAAAAAATGGTATACATTAACTTAACTGTATTGCTTTTACACGTATGGTAGTTTAATTTTATGCCCTAATTATGTTAAAAATTAAAGTGCTATGAAAATAATGAAGGCTTAATACTGAATTAATTAGTAATTAAAAAAGAAATATTTTTCTATCATATAAAGCAAGGTATCAAATTAATCATTGTATCATCGTTGTATTGGTTGTATTGGTTGTATCATGTATTGAGACTTTAGTGGTTCATATGTTCAAATTACAAAACGTCATTGAAAATATACTTGTAACTTCTTGAATTGTTTAATGCTTCACATTTGGCAAAAAAAAGTTTACTTTTTACAAAAATCATGAACTAAATTTAATTGTTTTAAATATATATTAAGGAAACTTTAGGAACTCTATCGATACGCAGTCCAGTGCTGTTTGAGTCTTTCACTTTATCATTTAATAAGTAAATATTAAATGATAGTGAAAAAACTATTTCAAACTTAATTTTATTTTTTAAACCATCTGGTTCACTTAAAATCACATTTTCAACAAACAAAAAATGTACCTAGATAATTTATTGATGTAATAAATGTCTTACATAGCTTCAGGGATGTGACTTGAGAAAGCATAAGTCAGAGAGAAGTGGATCAATAAATAATTGGAATAGATGAATTCGTTTGGATGTCTGCCGCCTGCCTATGTTTATAAAGGAAAGATTTTTTCATCAAATTTATTAACGGACGATGATTTGACCTACAATGTATGTCTGCATCAAGCTCAATAGCAAGAATAAAAATAAGAGATAGATATAAGTGAAACATAGTAAAAATAGTATAAGAAAGAGTACATACATGAAACTGTTGATCAGCTAGAAGTTATAAAATAACAATAATTTATTGGACAGTTATTATCAAGAATATTAACAATACAATGTGGATATAAATAGTTATCAAGCAATTTTTGAGGAACTACATCTATAAAATCTATCTAACATCTATAAAATGAATAAATCTGAAATTAAAAAATACATAAAAAAATAAAACTAGTGAAAATGGGAAATCAAGGTAGACATAGGAACAAAAATGTGTTAAATGCTTTACTGAGAAAGGAATACAAATATTCACAGATGTAATAATGATAAATATATCAAAGAATATTACATTGATAATAATTAAGTGAACCCACATATTTCCTATATCAACCTAAGCTGATATCCCAATATAACATTTACTCGAACTATGTTCATGGCAATGGACCAAGCATTCACAACCAATTAATAATGGAAAGGGTGGAGACTTCTTTCATTTTTAATTGTTTTTCAAACGATTCCCTTTATTGTGTCATAACCAAAACATGTACAGCATAGCATGATGGGTTGTTGAATATACTTTAAAAATTTGGGAGATAGTATAATTTTTACAGCCACTATCGTAGAACACGCAAACAGACAAAATAATAATCGATACTAAAACTTATGACCTCCAGGAATAGCTTGCAGGGTATAAACCCCTTCAATTTTCAGGTATCTTATTTTAGAGTGGTGGGCTTAGCTTTCTATTTCATTATACTAAGATCTCTGACCCCTGGTAATACAAACCATCTGAGAGATACATTCAGATATATATATATAATAATCTGTTAACCTGATTTAAATTAAATCTATAGAAAAACATTCATAGAATCCTATTAAAAGAAGCTCAATACTAACAGACTAGAAAAAATCATTATTAAAAAAATGGCTTGAAATTACAAAACCTACTGAGTTGTAAGTGAGTCCGAGGACTACTTTAGTTACCTTTCACAATCATTATTTCCACTACCTAAACTTCCTTCCCTTCTTTCATTAATCAAGTAGCTGCTCAGTTTTCCTCATGAAGCTAAGAGGACCCCTCCCCATCTATCTACATCCTGAAGCGAGCCAGGCATCGAATCCATGTCTCCATTGTTAGCCACCAAAAATTAAAAAAATAAGATTTGTATACGTTAGTTTCACTAAATGTTAGCTACTGCTGAATCCTATTAAAAGAAATTCAATACGTAACAGACTAGGAAAAATCATTATTAAAAAAATGGCTTGAAATTACACGTAACTGTAATATGTATACAGAACATACATCTTCAATGTGAGGTGATATTCCAGGTTAATACAGACAATATAACATACTGATAATGGGATGAGTATAAGGGAAAATTTAAATTAAACATAATTGAGTTAATTTTTTCCCTATATGTTATAAATTATATTAGTTTTTTTTTTCTTGTTAAAAGTTCATATATAATATTTAACTGTCCATAAAATAAGAACTTTTCTATTATCAAATGTCATTTTTAATTTTTTTTTAACTAAATAATGAATTGACCCACTTATCTGTCAACTTGTGTACTTAATATAGGATCCGCAACCAGCAGCCATCATGTGCACTTTTTGCAGTTCATTTAAGGCCAATTTGCGATGTAAGTTTAAAAGTGGGAATGGATGACTTGGAAGAGGAAAACAACCACAAATTAATATTGCCCAGCAAAAAATTAATACTGTGAAGAATGAACTATACCATTTTGTTTTTAACGTGATAATAATAATGTAGCATTAAGTTATGGTTCCATATCACAATTACAAACATATAATTCTATGTATTTCATGATAGATATATTAGGTTAAATTCTTTTTTTTTTTGACACACTACTTTCTCTTAACATTTAATCAGGGGCAACCACATTATTAGGCTCGGCTCCCTTATTTAGATTCACAAGAAGAGCATTTTTCTTGTTATTTCCAGGACCTTCGGGTCTTCTAAGGCCACCAGTGGTAGAGGGATTAGTTTACGGAAATCAGTGTCACATTTGGATTATTGCCATATTGGTTTTATAGTCATTGCGCCCAATTACATAACATATTGTGAAATAAGTTTTTTCCCATCTTTTCAGGGCAATTGCCTCTTTTGGCAGTACATTCCATCTAAACTAAATAAACATAGAATACACCCTAGTAGATGTGAATATATTTGCAAAAAAAATTTGTCCCACCTAGGATCTAGCAAGATGATTCACCTCAGTTACTGCCAAAAAAAGGCAGACATGCAATGTTCAATTTTGAAACTGGTCCAAGAAAACTGTCACTAAACTATAAATGCGAGAATTGTCAGAACTCAATGTGCTTCAATGAAGCGATTTTTTTGAGTAATGAAGCTTGTTTGTACTTTGAGGAATGATCTATATAGAGTCTTCTACAATTTTCTATTATTATTACTAATGCAGTACAATTGCATATTAGGATCATTGCACTCGACGTTATGATTTTTCATATTGCCCCCATTCACAGTCTTAATTAAACACCTGTGGCAGTGAGTGTTAAAAATCAAGGTTTAATATGGCTCTTAAGTTTCAAAAGATAGCTGACACGCAATATACCAAATAGAATATTGTACATGGACTGGATCCGTTAGTCACCAACTAATTTAAACTAAAAGTAAGAAAGAATAAATCAATGAAAGCAGGTTTGTTAGTAATTACAGGTCTGATAAAATTGAGTGCTCATACTATGTCACATATTGAACATTCAGCATCCCAAACAATAATTTAACCACCTCAGATCAGTACAAGATCCCATACAATTGCAAAAGCATGCAGTTAACCAAACAGTAGAAAAACCAACCGATAATGTAAATCAAAAAATAAATAAAAAGAGGGGAAATCATAAGACAAAACATTTAAAGCGTGCAGTATTAGTCCGAAAGAGGCAAAATATCGAAGTTAGTAAATTTACTGTAACTCCGATATTGCACCTCCCCGTCCCATGTTAAAACCATTATAATATAAGACATTTTTTTAATTAATAAAATTATTTTAAAATCCACTCACCATAAAGGAGGAAATCCAAAATCCAAAAAAACGGAGACTCCCTGCTAATGTTAAGACACCATTTTTTTCTTTATATTTTTAAGTTGAAATAATGCATAGTTGTATGTTTAATAAGGATATTGTACAGGTTGCAGGAAATACAATTTGCAGAATTACTATAAATTGAAACCAACAGACCAACCACAGCATTACTACACATCACCATGGATATACAAGTATATTCAGTTGTTATAGTTATAACAAGGATGCCTTTGTAGAAAATGAAAACAAAGCTGTACAATTTAATTTACCTTGACTTAATAGATTACAAAATTAATGCACATATTAAATAAAAATGGAGGAATATTGACCGAGATCAGATATATAAAACTGTGAGTGGTTACTTAAAGTTTAGACATTTATTTTAGATAACTCATAAATATCAACCTCCAGCCTGTTTTCACTGATGAAATTTCACAAAACAAATTAGAAATTCGAAAAATTTGATTTCTTCACAGAAATTTATTTTATTTTTTCATGAATAAAGTAAATGTTTTTTTATACTTGGAATCTAACAATGTTTTTAAATTGAATTTGGTCAATAGTGTAAAAATATTGACATTATTTAACTTAAGTAGAAACTATGAATGGCAAAACTTTTATATGAAGCAGTAAAGAAGACATTGACTAATTGATCAACAAAAACATCCTTTTCTGCAACCTGTGCTAGGAAGAAAATAAAGGAAGGGGAGGGAAATTGCAATGGTGCAGTCTTCCTTTTCTTTTAAAGCGGTCTTCAATTATATGTATATATATATATATATATATATATATATATATATATATATATATATATATATATATATATATATATATATATATACATATAAATATACACTAACAAGTTATTTAAAAACGTTCCAGCAACCAATTTCCCAAAAGCCACCAGCATGAACTTGGTTTGTTTTATTACTTTAGTAAAACAGAAAATATATTTAAAACAAAACCAATTAATATTTTCTTCAAATATACATATATATCTATACATTATATGCTGTTCAAGAACTGATACAGTTAAATTATTAAAAATTAATCATTTTTGTGGGCCAAAAAAGTAGTTTGATAGTTGTTAAAAATACAATTAAGATAATATTGCTTCATCATGTTTAACCCTCAATCAATACAAAATAAATTAAGAGATACCAGGAATATAATAATGCTTTAATTTTGAGAAGAAATATACTGAATGTAAAAATGATTCATTCTACATTTCCATTTTTAGTGTTCAAATAACTAAATTGAAATACTAAATTATTATCAAGACACAAAAAAACGTTAGATTTAACCATAATAGTGAGCAGAGTTTTTCATTTTGGGAAAATGTTAAATTATAATATAAATAAGTCTTATAGCAGGACAAAAATAAAACAAATTAGAATCTCATATTTTTGTTGTTTAGCATGTACATTATAATCTTGTATAAAATGGAAACATGAGAACACAATATATTAATTTGTTTTCCTAACAAAATTTATTAAAATAGAAAAAACAGGTGGTAAATAATTTTTCTGATTGTTCTGACTGTTTATCTCAGGTAAAAATGTATTATCCTTTTTCAACCAAATTAAAACTTTTTTCAATAAATTTAAGCAACTATTTACCAAGGACTCATTTCTTTAACAATTACTTACAAAAAAAAAATTAAAGAATGGACATCAAATAAATTTAGACTTAAAATATTTAACTAAATAATTAAATCTTTCTTAATAAGGCCTTAATTAATTTTTATTGACAAAACTTTTTCAACCCAATTAATAATTATTCTTATTCATGCCGACATCTATATGTTTGGAAAATTCAAAATGCAAAGAACACCAATTTTATCGAATGAAAAGAAATGTGTATCTATTAAACTGAGCATTAATTTAATTCCGGTATTTCTTCAAAACAGTAACTAACTAAAAAATGATCAGTACCTTGAAAAGCTCAAATGGGTCAAAGTCCATTAAGGTGCTATTCTACCAGAATAAAAGTTGGTCAAAAAGAAAGAACGGTAACAAGTAACTACAGCAATAAAAAATTTAGTACACATAATACAGTTAAAAGGTTTAAAACAACAAGGTTGAAAATAAAAAAATAAATATTGGCTACTTCATAGTCAGTTTAGAAAAAAATGTTGCAAATTCACAATTGTTTCAGAAACCCCCCACTGAGAGAATAGATTGTGTCAAGGCTGGTGTTCAGGTAGAGATGGCTCAGTTGGAAAGAGGGACTGAAAGGTAATTAGAAAGACCCCAGTAAGTATCACTTCATGGATAAATTGTATTTCTTTAAACAATAATACCAACATAATAATGTTATTCATAAGTAAAAATTTATTGTTATAACATCTTTAGATGTTAATAGTAAAATTAACACCAGAGGGATATCAAATCACAGCTAATAATTATTAATAAAAACTGATTAATTAATGCCATAGACAATTAAAAAAGTAATACTAGTAACAATAAAACTGAGCAAATTTTTAAAAATACTAGTTTATTTAAGAATCAGTAACCTCCCAATTATTTTTAAAATTATTTAAAAGATTTTTACTTACTATATTTTTTTTGCATCGATAATTAACTAGATTTTATCACTTAAATATGTATAAACGAAGTAAAGGATATAGAATATGAAAAGAGATATTCACAGGACTTGAGGTGTGTTTCTAAACTGTATAAATGATTTGTGAATAAATAAACTGGAAGGTATTAAATACACAATTTAAATTAATGACTGAAACGTGTTGTTTAGAACAATCAAAAAATTCCATTCCCACAAACCACTCAAAAACAATTTTCATTTTTATTTAAATTTTTTGAACAAATATACTAAATATTAATATATTTTAAACACAACAAATCACAGATTATCAACAATTTAATAATAAATGATTTGTATTTTCAGTGTTTTTTTTCTTCAGGAATGTATGTTTTTAATCCTAATATTTTATCCATCATTCCAAGGACTTTTTCAAAGGTGTCTACAAGGCAGACTTCTTGAAGCCCCCAGGAATAATGTATAAACTATTAGGAATAAAAGTGGAAACCCCTGAAAAGATATTGTGGTACACCAGGGAAAAAGTATTTGAAAAACAAAATTTAATATTAGTTTAGAAAAAGTATAATATTTATCCATTATTATTCTTAATACATCTAATTGGACCTCTATCAAATAGGTTGGAGAGTTGTGTAAAAGCAAAAAGCTGGAGGGGACAAAAGTAGAGTTTCTAACAGAAATGATAAAAAAATTAAAATGATGGGACAAGATCTGTCAAAGAGACAAGGTTGGATCCTTTGTTGACATGCTCACCCAGCTAGCTCATCACCAATCCAATTTTCTAGCCACATCCCTTATAAATTAACTTATTTGAAGAAAGCGTTTCAAGCATGATATTATATCAAATTCCTCAACAAATTAAAGCACAACCTTCTACTTTAACTGAGCCTTCAAGGATCTCATTGAAAAAGAAGATCCCCATGACAAAATTGGGAAGTATCAATTGATGTACATTTAACACTTCATACTTGAGGGGGTCGGATATCAGGAGGAGAAAAAAAACAACAAAAAACTCCATCGAGAAGAAAACTAATTCATTAGAAAATTCACAAATAAGAAATGGAGAAAAAAAAAAAAAAAAGGCAGTTTAATATTTAAAAGAGCTATTATAATTTGTTTGAAGATCATCCAGTTTATATTCCTTCTATATATAGAAATAGACAATCTACTAACATGACCTACCCGTTCAACTAATGCCTAGAATTCTATATGATATTTCTTATTTATTTTCAAGAAATATTGATTGGTTTTATTGCTTTTATAGTTTTTAGGTGCCACATTGTGAGCTGTAGAATAGAAGAGGTAAATAAGATTTGGGATCAAAAAAATAATCAGGAATTTCGAAATCACAGTGATTACCACTTCCTTGTATTTGCCTATTTTAACAAGTCCCATTCTTAAAATGAAGTTATTGAGCAGTCTATTTTATTAATAAAAATGCATTATTAAATAAAGATATTAAAGTTTTTATTTTTAGTAGATACAACATTAATTTTAAAAAGAAACTAAGGATAATAAACAGAGGAATAAATAATGCTTAAACACAAGTACAGGGATGTACGGTGACTGCAGACTTTTTTTTTTAATGAATATTTAGTAAAATGCATCTTTGTGGTCTTCCCCTTTTGACAAAGAAGCTACTGAATCCTGAATCAGACTTTAAGATAACTAATTACTAATGAAGTAGAAACTGACACTAAAGAAAGATTTTATTAATGATTTAAGGAAAAACAAACATTGGTTGACAGATATACTTGTATGTACCAGCTGACTAAAAGAGCAGTCCAAATCACCATTTTATTTTTTCATGGTATCAAACATGATTTATTTTTACAGACTAAATTTTTTTTTTTAATAAATATTATTTTTTTGAATAAAGTCAAACCTGTGTATACATCATACTTTTCTTTTTTCCCAAACCCTGAATTTTTATTAGAAAAAAAGGTTTTCTATGTATCAAATTAAATTTCTATCGAACAAAAAATATTTGCATTAAAAAAATGTAATTATAATAAAAAACCACCTCACCCATAGATTTTGTTTATATAAGGGATATAAATTAAATAATGAGAAAAAATGTTACACCATTTTACAAGGCAATAGAAATTCAGGAAATACCTTTATGAAAAAGTAATATTAGTTCTTAACCAAAAATAAATCCTGAAGTGTATCTTTGTATTTGAAAATGATGAGCCTAAAATCTTATATTTTTTAGAAGCATATTAACCAAAGTTACGTTAGTTCTGCTTCAACCCTAAAAAAAAATGCCTAAAACACTTCTTTAACCCTATTAAATAAACTGCATTGTTTTTAGTATGACAATGCTGAAAAAATATATTTTTTCATCTAATCTGTTTTTTCAAGGAACATTCAAGTTTGATATATTCTATACCTCTGGTTCAACTGTAAATATGTGGAGAGAGAGATGTGGAGGAGCGAGCCACAGTTTCTTAAAAACTCACTAAATGACTGTGAAAAAACTTTTCTGGACTATCTGGGGAAAAAATCATAACCTTAAATGTTGAATAGCTTAAAACAGTAGACAGACTTTTCAACATTTATTTTTCTTTGGTACTTCTCATTACAATATAGTAATCAACACATAATTATAGACAGTAAAAAAAAATAAAGGAGATATATTGAAAAGATAAAATGGTAAGGCCACTGATCAATATTAAAT
The DNA here is from genome assembly GCA_930367205.1 of Acanthosoma haemorrhoidale. Lineage (NCBI taxonomy): Eukaryota > Metazoa > Arthropoda > Insecta > Hemiptera > Acanthosomatidae > Acanthosoma > Acanthosoma haemorrhoidale. The sequence continues at coordinate 105,874,009 of OV884009.1, read as the reverse complement.
GAAAAAGACATTAAGTGAATTAGTTGCAAATGGATGGTACCCATAACCCTATAATAACACAACCTCCACAAACTTATATCTAAAATATAAATACAAAGAAAAACTTGTGTTAATATTGACCTACAAAGTAAAGATAAAATCAACTGTCCATCAGAGCATTTACCAAGATGATGTTAATCATCAAGATACATTTTGAAAATTAAACATTTATTCCTTTTTTTAATTAACAACATTACTCCCAATAATACATTGTTGAATGAAATCAGAAACGTTTAAAAGATCTGAAAATTAAATAAATCAATTGATAACAATTAAAATAAACTTTATATTAGAATGCATGCAATACCGCATCCCAAAAACAAATAGACATAATGTAATGTCGAGAGTTAAATCAATGATGAAAAGTAAACAAACCTGATAGAAAAGACTCAAAAAACCTTTTTGCACCACAAAAATAAAAGTGACACCATAGCATAGAAAAACCACACCACGCCCAACAGACATAAAAGAAAAGCCCAAATCATTTGTAAATTGTTTATTATTCAGAAAAATAATTTTACACTATTTAAAAAGTATTTAAATAAAAAAAACAAAAACAAGAAAGCTTTTTGTCCTTTCAATAAAAAACACATTACAGCTAATTTGCCTAAATATTAAACCCCATTACCAAAAATATACATGCATTCTATTTGTATTAAATAATATAATGTAAGTACTTTCGAATAAGTACACTTATGTCAACAACTGGTAGTAAACCATTACATCAGTGTCTTTCTAGAAGTAAAATAAACACATAAAATTTATGTGAGATCTTAAAAATTAAAATAATAAAAATAAAAGGAAAAATTAACATTAAGTACTTTTAACAATTCACAACCTAGCAGCACTGGAATGTAATGGGCACAAAAAATAAGGCAGGATTCAAATGTTCATTTTTTTTGTCTAAAACCTGAAATGGGATCAAGACATTCACAAAAGCCAGAAGTTAAGGGATGAATTCTTCTTTAATCGCTCAAAACGAGTAAATGATATATTTTCTTTCTATAAATTAACTGTGTCCATATTTATAATTATTTACAGATAAAATAACTGATACCTAGGTAGCAGCAAAAAAAAAAAAAAAAAAAAAAAACCTGACCTATTTAAGATTCAATGCCTGATTAGAATTAGAAAACAATTGTTTATGCAATTGAAATAATTTTTAAAAATAATTGCTTTCCATAAATATAAAATAACAGTTTAAAAAAATTTCAACACATTTAAACAACTAAAATCGACGCAAATGGTCTATTCTAAATTTTATGCAGTTCATACCTAACAAAAAATGTATATATAATTTAACATGATTACTTCTAATAATCTAGATTTAGATATAACACCAAATAATAACAACTGTGATAACAGATTTCCAGATCTTTATTGTAAAAAGATAAGCACTGAGTTATTAAAAAGTTAAAAACTTGAAAACTAAAAGTTTAATTTTTAAAATATACTGTTATGAGATGGTAAAAATTTAGCCTTAAATGAATTACTGTCACTGTAAAAGAAATCAAATGGAAAATTGTACAGCCTATAAAAAATGGATAGTAAAATGTAGCCACAGGCCGCTATAAGAAGGGGGGGGGTTATAAGGTTCTCAATAATATTTCTTAAATTAAATATTTTTAAATGAGAAACAAAATATGTGAAAGAAATCACCAGGAGTAGTTCTCAAAAAACTTAAGTAAAATCTTATAGCTACATAATAATTTGTCCACCTAATATTAAATGTATATAGGTATGTAATGCAACATTGAAATGCAATTGATATCACAATAAGTAATGACAGGAAAAAAATAATAATCCTGAAGGAATGGAATGCCACAATTATTATATAAATTGTTACATGTTACGAAAACATGTTTATAAAAAATGATTTATCTAGTTAACGCCTTGGTTATGTAAAAAATATAAACTTCTGACTATCTTCATTGTCAAAGGCATGTTGTAAGTTTTATGATAATGTAGAGAAGTAGAAAAATAAACTTATAGCTATCTTAATTTTTAATTGCATGTATGTAGTTGAGTAGATTTCTTGATAATTAAAAAAAATCATTTAAAACTTTTGACTCTGTTTTATACTGTACTCGTTTGTTATAACAGCCTGACTCGGCAGTAGGTTATAGACCCCTAATACTTGTCATTTGATCTTACTTAATGTTTTGAATAATTAAACCTTCACAATATCCGGTTAAGGTGGATTGAGAAATTTTCAAATAAAAGAATTTGCCTTTTATTTAGTGTGTAGGATGTAGTTAGGTGTCATAGTAAGGTAAGATTGTTCAGATAAGGTTTATGACCTAAAAATTATAGTTTATGAGTGCTTAAAATAAAAGGTATAAATAAAAAATAAGCTACAAATGGTGCCAAAGCTTACACAGCACTTCACACACCTTCTTGCCCACTGCCTATGGCCGTTATAGCAAACTGGTACCGATTATATTTCTGATGATTACTGAAGATCGAAATCGACAATTTTCATAGAAAGAAATGTTTGTGCAAAGAAATAAGAAAACTCAATCTTGAATCATACGCTTTGATATACAGTGAAACTTCTCTATAGCGGATTTCTCTCAATTGCGAACAAATTTGAAACCCCATCTAATTTTCTTTTATTTGAAAGTATGAAGGACTTCTGAATCACGGATGCAGACAGGCTTGATGCAAGGATTCACTGAGGATCTTATCATGGTTACATGTATTTTATTTATTTTTGTCTAGTTCAATTTTCCAGGAATTTTTTTCTCGCTCTATGTTTTAAAGACATTTTCCAATAATTCAGACAAGTTTCAACTTGCATCCATTTAACTTTAAAAGGAAAAATTGACTTGATTAATGTGAGTGTACGTGATAAACTTAGTATTCACGATTTAGCTATTCGATTCAATAATAGAAAAACGCAGGTATATGACATTTTAAATTTAAAAAAAGAATGGCACGAATGGGGGTAACAACATGGAATGTTAAAGAAAAAAAAAAGTTTCCTAAAACTTCAGGCCTTGTCATAGATCAAGTAACATATGGAATGGTTTTGCTGACCTCGTGCCTTAAACATTCCTTTATCTGCCCCTCTGATCAAAGAAAAAGCTTTAGAAATTTAGATTTACATAAAAAGCTTTACAGAATAAATTGAATAAAAAGAGGGTCAAATTGAAACCCTCTCCTATCCTTTCAGATGCAGTTCTTATAGTTTTATTCTGAACTTGGTCTGGTTAAGTTAAATTGTTTTAAACTACATATGAATTCTTTTTTAATAGTTTAATTCAATTGCATATTATCCTGTAAAGCAAGAAGCCTATAATAAAGAATTAAAAAAAAAAAATATGTAAAACATGTATTTATTTCAACTCTCATTTCTCTATAGACAAAATTTAATTCCTTGCAGGTGTCCGCTACTGAGAAGTTTTACTGTAGTTATGGAGGTTTTCAAAGGAAGGGAAATATACGTTGTAAAACTTCTGAGTCCCCAAGTGAAAAGGGAACCAAATCAAATATAATAAATGTAAATTTACTTTAAAAAATCAGTGATTTGAGCTGTATATAATTAAAACAGTAAGACATTTTATAAAATAATATTATAAATTTATAACAAATAATAATCAGAATGTTTACTTCTAACTAACCAAAAATTTATATAGGAGGAAGTGGTGGGAATAGAGACAATCTGGGAAACATAGGAAGAGCAAAGTGAATCTGAGGAGGAGGAAGCTGAAATATAGCCGGATGTGGAACTGGAGGGGCAGCAAGAGGGACAGTTGGAGCCGGGGGAGGAGGTGGAGGGAGGTAATATTGCTTCTTAGCAGGTGGAGGCTGAAGGAGAAACAGGGGGGGTGGAGGGCGCTTGAGCAGGCTACCTGCTGGCTGCGGAGGAGCAACAGGAGCAGGAGGCTGTCCTGGGCTCACCTGTACCCCTGATAAGACAAGCGACATATCTTCTCCACTACACTGCCACACCTCGATATAACGCTGCTTCTTGCCAAACGACATGTACCTGCAACAGTCATCAAGTTAAACATTACCTATTATAATCTTTAGCCATTTAATCTTAGCTTTTTAAATTACACTAAAACCAAACTTCTTATAATTATTAATAAAATTTAGGAACATAGTTTTTTTTTTTAAGGCATTCAGTGTTCTAGACTCATTCCGATTTCCAAGCTAAACTAAAAAAAAAAAATATGAATTTTATATATCAATAAAATGGTACATTTTTGATCAAGAACAATTACAAATATATGAAATATTTGGCATTTTTTGTTATTTATGAATACGCCAATCATAAGTAAACAAAAATCCGCTGGGTCCCACATGAACCCTATTCCTGCTAGATTGCAGACCACTTGTCCATCTTACATGATGCATGAACACTTGAATCCTTTTTACCACCAAAAAGACAATCGTAAAATCCTTAGAAACAAGGACACAACAGTTTAGAAACCACAATTTCCAGAGACTGTCTGGCCCAGGCCTAGAATGGGATAAGAAAATATCGCACGGAGACACAGGAACAAATAACTACTTAAACTTTCAATTGCTAAACTTCAAAGAAATTTATAATTTACTTGAAATTTTCTTTCAAATGAATGAAAATAAAACTTTGATGATCTCCTTTGAATAACAAAAACAAATATTTAAAATTGTCTAGCTAACAAGCATTCTATTATAATACACTTAGTTCCTTTAATTAATTAAGGATACATTTCTTTATTAGAACAATTCAATTAAGATTATTTTAGATAGGTAGAAAAGTGGAGCTAAAGAATATTGGAGAGATTACAGACAGCCTTGCATTGCCCCTCCTTGTCCTCACAAGGGAAGTGGACTGGAAGCGGGGTGATCAGGTACAAAAACAAAGAAGAAGAGATTTGGGATGCAGGATTGGAACTGGTGTTTCAATGACTCTTCTAATAAAAATTTGTTTTTTAGTTAATAACTTATTCTGAATATCTTGCGAATGTGCTTAAATAAGTGTTTTACTCACAAACTCGGGGAGACCCCATATCTATCTCTATAGGAGATACAAAGAAAGTGATTGAACAAGTATTGCCACTGCCAATACTATACTGAGAAAATACCCTCTCCTTTGATCTTAACACAGCGACTAATTTTTATGTACTAATGGTACTTCCCTTATAAAATAATTTTAATAAATAAAGCACACTAGAATAGTGAGAAACAGAGTTCACAAACAGCCACCAGCAGCGCTAACATAAGCCTGATTAGGATAAATCTGATTAGCTTGAGCTGGTCGGTGGCTGGCTATATAAACCGGGCCACTAGGGCCTTTGCAGTCTCAACCCGTTCCTTGAACTATACACTGATATACTCGAACCATGGCCTTTTTATTTACTAACCTGTTCTCCTCTCTCTTTCCTTGTCTGCTCTAATCTTGGCACTCACAGCCTCCTCACTGTTCTAGTTGATACTCCCATGTTTTGACCGGTAGACTAGCACTCCTTTTATGTAGACGGTGGCCTTGGTGGAAAAACACCTGCCTAGTGACATTCCCACCACATACCAGCCTCCTTCTCTTCGGTCCATCCTCGCCTTTTTGGACCCAGACAGTTTTTACACCTTTAGATACTGAATGTCAATTCGTTCTTATTCCAAAACCACACAAAATGCATAAACCTCAACCTTTTCTCTTGATCATAGAGCACTGTCAGGGCACACCTTCTTCGATATACAGAGTCAGAACGAACTGTTGTCCACAAGCAAGGTCAAAGATCAAAGCTTATCTCTTTCTTCTGGGCACAAGGTATTGACTAGGTCGCACCTTGTCGCAGACCTTCCTTGGGGGCTTGCCTAACAATGATCAATGTCAGATTGAAAGTAATCAGTGATTAGTAAGAAGGGTAGATTGGGAAGAGAATCCAAACCAAAAGCTAGATTGAACTGAACTAAAATGGATGTCCAGAAAACCTGATTATATGTTTGGAATGTACTTGGAAAAGCTGTTCCAGCAGTTTGGACAGATTGAATAGGATAGATGCTGTATTTTGGGATGTGATAACAGAGTTTTTTAAACTATTACAGCATTACAGCTTTTATTGCAAATAATTACTACAAACGTAGTTAGTTAGTTAGTTAGTTAGTGTAGTTAGTTAATACATGAAAACTAGTAAATAGCTACAGGTAATTGGAGGAACAAACCTGTGATGGCGAAGAGTAGCTGCTCCTGCAGCCGATGCTTCAGAATCCATCTGGATAAATGCCTCACCACTCGGTTGTCCCTATTTACAACAAAATTTAGTTAGAAAAATCTGTAATATTCTTAGTATATTTTAGTGATATTTTCATCAATTTGATCAGTCAAAAGTTATTTTATTTATTATAGGTTCATTTAAATTTACAATAAAACATAAAAACTCATATGATGAAAAATAAAACATTTTAGACATTATAAATATGTAATATTACTGGTACAAATTTCTAAATAAGACTCATCTGGAAATAAGTTACTAAACCCACAGCAGAATAAACTAGCAGATCCAAGGATCCGTGCCCTTGCCATTTTCCCCCTCAACTTATCCAAAATTAGTGGACCATATAGGTCTACTTGCAATAACAATAGACTTAGTTTAAAACTTTCTGAAGAGTGCTAAAGCTACACAATCAAAATAACGTGGATTTTTAAAACATAATTCAACTTTTTAACATAAATAAAAACTCTTTATAAATAAATTCTTTGGATCAGATCTAAAAAAATATATATAAATTAAAGAGACATAATTAAATAGTAGGTAAAGCACTTTATATATTATCAAACGAAAAAAGAATGATAAAACAAAACAATTGATAAAAACATTGCCAAATGTCACATTACCTTCATATGCCTGCTGTTCCATATCATTAAGAGCAGGAAAAAGTCATAACAAAACATTAGGATTAAAAAAAGTCAGCATGAAAAGTCCATCAAAATTATACAATAATGTGGAATGAATGATTAAAATAAAATATAATCAGAACAAATAAAAATTGTTCTCCTATAAGAAAAATAATTTAGTAAAACTTTATTTAAATACCAACTTTAAAAATTATAGTTAAACTATCATAAAATTGTATCTATTTATTTTAAATTATCACTTTCTGGTATCCGAAAAACAGTATTGGTATCATCAAGATTACTATGATAACATTTCTTTTAAATATTTATACACACAATAAATAAGTAAGGATCCATCAAGACATTCACTTTTAATATATAACTGCAATTTTCAAGAATCTTTTTGATCATTAACTGATTGCACCATTTTTGTTTTAGCTAATTTTAAATAAATCAATTTGAGTGAATATTATCAGAAAAATTGCACAACAAAAAACAGAAAGATTGTACAGTATTTATTGACTAATAGTATTTATCTACAACTTGAGTGTGTGTACACAGAACAAAAACTGATAGTACCAGATGAAACCGTTTAGCAAGTTTAGGCCTGGAAGGTGGAACTTTTAGTCTATCCGTTAAGAATTTGAGAAGCCTTTTGTAATTATAAAATCATAATTGAAAAGGCTAGATTGTCCACTCTAACATCATCAACATTACTTAGTGTTATGCCATATTTTTTACCGAAACATTTTTTTCTTGATACATGGCAATGTAACACCACATGACACATCAGCATAAAGTAATCTAATAGTGTCGGTATTTTGGCACAATAAATCACCTTTCAAGAAAAATCATATATAATTAACTAAAATACCTTTAAAAAAAACTAAAATATTTTAATAGGTAGTACCTGGCTATTGTAAACCATGTGGACACCCTGAAAGAGTATGTTCTTTGCATGTTCACCCAAAAATTCGAGAATGTGCTCAACTTGGGCTTCATATGGCAGCCCTCGAAGCCTTATGCAGTCTTTTCTAGATTAAGAAAGGAATAAAATAAATAAAAACATCAGAGCTCAAAATAAGAAATCATATTTATAACTTTGCATACAGATGTAGAAAAGAAAATTGACATTATTTTGTACAAAGGATTAGTTAGTACCTCGTTCCCGAGGTAATGATGTGTTGTGGGAGAAGAGCAACTTGTGGCAAGGGAGTTATCATTGGAGCAGGAATCGGAGCAGGAGGTGTCTCCATCGTCCGGTTGAGCACCTAAAACAGTTCATTTACACCAATTAACTAGCAGATCTAACCACCACAGGACACAAAAAGTACATTATTTATAAAAGATTAATTGCCGACCCTAAAGGGAAAGGCTCTATTTTCACATATTTTGCATGTAAGTGTGTTCCCTGTCAGCAATCATAAAGATGATTTAATACATCTGAAATTTTAAAGTTAAAAAATTAGGACAATGCGCCAAAAAAAGCTGATCAGTTTTTGCTTAAAATATAATTGAGAAATAAAGGGGAAAAAAATAACGCGAAAAAAGTAGGGCCCGTTTCCTAAGATTAAGAGTTCAGATTATCTCCTCCCATGGTTAAGGCCAGATTAAAGAGAATACTGAAATAAAAAATTCAAAGAAATCACCAAAATAATTTTTTGAGAGCCAATAATAGAAATTACTTATTTTATAAGTCCTAAATTAGTTCTCTAATATGTTTATTATTAGAATAAATTAATAAACAATTATAATTTTTGAAAAGGCTCTGTTAAGTGAAATAGATGGTTCAAACAATAAGATACTAAGACGAAGAGGCTAAGGTTATAAAATAAATTATCTGACAGCTACCACAAATCTGGCAGATGTGCACCAGACAGTTGAACGGTTATCACATTTTGAAATAATTTTTGAATAAATAATGGAATGAAGACACAAAGTAGGTAAAAATATTTTTTTAAGCAAGAAAATGTTTTTTTATTTTTCAGAACCTCAAAAAAACCTTGAATACAAATCTTAACCTTCCAACCACAAGGTGAATTCCCTCTTCAATGAATGACACCAATGTAGGGTCAGATCCGACCAAATACAATTTTTTTTTCAAATGTTTGTAAACAAAGTATCAGGTCAATAGAAAAAAACTTATTGTTAAAATAAATTTTTTAAAAACATTTTGTACACTTTTTTGGTTATTTTAGAATGTAGAAATGTGAATTCAAATATATTTTAAGAACATTTTTCATAGCTAAGTTTTAAAAATTTATCTAATTAAAGGCTTTTTTAAAGGAATGACAAAGATTATAATGTGACTTACTTTGGTAACGATAATAAAATAAAAAACAGTACAAAATAAAACATGTGTGAAACAATTTGTTGAAAACTTTCTGTTAGCTAAAAAAATAATATTATCACATTCTGTGATATCAGGAAGACAAAATTATCACAATTCAATCGCAAATTTACTCATTTATTAGTTTTCATCAACAAGATTGTAAATGTTACAAGTAGGGCATAGCACAATTTTATGTTTTCTATACAAACTTGTTACAGAATTTGTTACCTTTTCTGCCCCATGAAGAATTACAGAAACTACATTTTCTCCTTTTCTTAAGAATGTGAATTTGTAGTTAATTGCAAATCTATATCTTTTCTGAACAGCTCACCAATAACAATATGAAATTTCACCAGAATAAGCTGAGTTTTTAATCTTCTTTCCAACAAAGGCTTAGTTAAATTACAAGCAAAATTCTGTAGAAAGGTTAAACATGCATTTTCTGGATATGACTCCTTATAATTCTAAAGGGCTGAATACTTGGAATAGTTTATTTGAAAATCATTCCACACCTCCCTAAATGCTACAAATTTGTCCATAGATTGTTGAGATTAGTTTGTATTGTATCTCCGTCTTTGCCAAAATCAAAACTCCATTCAGCATTTGATTCATTTTAGTTAATGACAAAACCAAGCAATAATGTTGTTGCAATATTGCTCCTCTTCACAATCAAATTCATATTCACAGTTGTCACTATAATACAAAGATTCATCTTTGGAATCAGATCATACTTCAAAATTAAAATCTTTAGGCTCAAAATTTAAGAAAAGTCTTCACCTATTCACAGCAAACTTTACAGGAATAAGAGGTCTGTCTCTACACATAACACTTATGGTAACACATAAGTTAGCAGTAGAATAGATTTCTATGATAAAATAATATATTCCTAAAATTTTTATAATTTGTTTCTAAATAAATAATTCAAATAAACTAAAAACAATAAAACGGTCAAATATAATACAGCTTCAAGGCTTAATTTAAACTAAAAGTCACAAATATAATAAAACAATTATTAAATAAATTACAATCTAAAGACTATCTTAACTCCTACAAATAAATAAAATACAAGTAAACTTACTAAGACCTTATATTATTTTGTAATAGTTATACTATTATTATTATTATCATTATTCAATCCCATTTTAGCAGTCGGTGTTCATTTGTGTCTTCAGTGTTCAGTAACTCTGTTTTTTCCTTTAAGTTTTATTTTAATTAATACAATTCCAGTTTTGCTTTGCTTTTTAATTTAGTGTGTTCACCTCCAACTGAACTTACACAGATGGAGAAAATTAATGCACCACCTAATTTGTTTTAGTTAAAATTAAACAAATTATCTTCCGCTTTTATTTTGATTAACTATTGGTATTTAGGTGATATCAGTGTAATTATTAACTGTGAATAATGATTTTTTTTTACTCTTAAATCCCTTTTCCACAAACAGTAGCATTTGATCCATCCAATCTACACATTATAAAATTCGTTCTCACTCATACTTTCTCTTTATAAACATTTTTAATTTTATTCAATGGCGCCAGTAAGGGGCATGATTGAATTTAAGTGAACATGATTGTGTTAGGACTGTGTCCAGGAGCCAGGTGTACATCACTAGTCTATATACAAGGCTCTAAAGTGATTTAGGGATACAGAGCGTTACCTAAGAAGAAAGGAGCGGGGAAGGCCTTATGTACAGCAGAAAGAAACAATAGGTTCATCCGACACCTGGCTTTGCGAAACCGGTAGATTACTAGAAATGAGATGGTGGATAAGTTGAGGCCTGTACTTAGTGAAAATTATAGCTTCTGATTTGTTTGGGTTGATCTTTAATTTCCAGTTTTGACAATATTTGTTAATTTTTTGTCGTCTCATAAGGAAAGTCTGAAATGTATCCATTTCCAGTAGGACTGTAAGAATGCTTAATGAAAATAACCTTAAGCCTCGACATCCTGCCCATGGACCTCCACTCCTTACCACAGCTCACAAAATGGCCAGGCTTCAGTTTGCACATGAAATTTGGATGAATTGTACTTAAAAAAGTCTAAAATTTGCACTAATTGGAAATCTCAAAAAATAAGGGCGGTGCTTAATTTTGTTCATCAGTGTATTTACAGTTTCATACAGTACCCCTAGGGGGGGGGGCACATAGCATGGATGTACCCACTACAGGGCATCAAAAGAAAACCCAACTTTACAAAGAAAATGAGATGAATCAATTCACTATATACATAGAAGTGGAAAACAGCTATGAGATCTCATATCTGGACGAGACAGTTACTGCAATATTGACCTTAAGAAAAATTTTACAAACAATATTCCCCAATAATAATAAGAATCCCATACATAAATCTTAAGGAATTTATTAAAAAATTGAAACTCAAATTGCAGGAAATAAATATAAAACACAATGGAGGTAATACCACATTTTATACTTACCATGACAATTACGTTCAGCTTATTGAAAATTAACTAAAAACATCTAATCAATTACCATTACAATGAGAAAAAATCAATTACCAGTCCAATAAAACTACCATTATCCATTATAATACTTAAAAATAAACACAACCTATCCAAAATAAACTACATTAACTACTGCTGTTATGTCGTCATAAAATGGGAAAAATATAAATTAAACTAAACCATAATGCAATGATATATTTTCCAATAATTCAATCAGGTAGCATGGAACTGCTTTAAAAAACCAAAATGTATGAAGTGCTCAGAAGAACATTTTTCAAAACTCCACCCAATGCACTATAGAAGAAATATGGAACCGTAGCTAAGTAAGAGAAAACCAACTTTAAGGAGCCATACCGCGGAAAATAGTGACCAAGAATTTCCAGCTCTTCTAACACCAAAATTACATTAGTCACAAAACACCTTCTCCACAAAAAATAATAAGCATAACAATAATGAACCAACCACTTTTAACTGTTTCAAAGAAATAAAAAATAGTTTCAGCTTGTTTAATGCAGGTACGATCATTACTGATTTTAAAAATATATCGTTACAGTTAAAGAGCACTTGAAGAGTAAAAGTACAATGTTTTTATTTAATAGACGGATTTATCTCTTTTATTGATTATTGTACATTATATTAATTATAAGTGCTTATATATTATGGATGTATCAAACCTTTTAGTGTCTACAACTTTGGTATTAACCATAAACTTCAAATCAATAAATCCCAATGAGAATAAGCACACAGAATATATCTCAAAAACAAAATACTAACTATTAACACACTTCATAAAACAAATTTTCTCGGAATACATTTTCTCGTACGACTCCCAAGGGAATCTAAACTCAAACTGACCAGTATCTCTAGCCAAACAAACAGCTCTATATCTTCATAGGTACGTTATTCAGTATAAATAAATACACAATCTTATTTAGCAACCTGAATGCTAAACATATCCAGTGGAGCAATACCAACAAAAATGGCAAATCCATATTAAACTTTATAGTAATTAACTCCCCCCCTTCCTGAGGACGAACCTCAAACAGGGTTTCCCCTTATCTACTATTTACAATAACCTTAATCTTAATAACTTTAAATCTATACTTACAAGGGGTGTGCATCCTCTTCCCCCTTAAAAACTAAACTTATAGCTACACTTATATCATAACTAAAGGGATGGCCAAAAAGTCCGTTCGGTTTTTTAAGCGAAGATAAGACACAACTTTTAAACACAAAGAGATTTATTCAATCAATGATATAATTGCCGTTTTGTTCCAGTATCCTCTGCCATCTCATGGCCAGATTCATAATTCCATGCTCAAAGAACATGCTGTCTTTACTGACAAAAAATTTTCCAAGCGGATTTTTACATCTTCTTCAGAGTTGAAGGTTTGTCATTCAATGAATTTTGAAGAGACCGAAACAGGTGGAAATCTGAAGGTGCAAGGTCAGGTGAATATGGAGGATGTGGCAAAACTTCCCAGCCAAGCTCCAGTAACTTCTGCCGCGTCTGCAAAGTGTGTGGTCTGGCATTGTCGTGATGGAAGACAATCCCCTTATGGTTGGCTAGTTCTGGACGCTCTGGTGGATCGCTGCATTTAATTTGTCCAGCTGGTCACAGTACACGTCCAAATTGATGGTCCTGTTCGTAAAAGACAACATCCCACCAAATCGAGAGCATAACCTTCTTTGGGCGAAGTCCTGCTTTGGGGGGGTTGTTTGTGGTAATTTGCCGCCCTTCCCCCATGAGCATTTGCGCTCCACATTGTTATAGACGATCCACTTTTCGTCCTCAGTCATCATTTTCTTCAAAAAAGGATCGTTTTCTTCACGTTTCCGCAACGAACCGCAGATGGAAATCTTTTGGGCGAGGTTAGCCTCACTAAGTTGATGGGGAACCCAAACATCAAGCCTGCTCACGTAGCCAAGTTGATGCAGATGGTTTTCAACACTCGATTTGGATATTTTGAGGATAACTCCGATCTCCCTAGTTGTATAACAGGGATTGGTGTCGACTAATTCCTTCATTTTGTCGCTGTTAATCTCAGTTGGCCGGCCGGCCAGAGCGAGGTGCGTCTTGAACCGAAAAATTTCCCGATCGAAATCTTGAAAACCACTTCTGGCACACACGTTCAGTAACAGCATCCTCTCTGTATACAGCACATATCTTCCTGCAAGTTTCCACTGCTTTCTTGCCTTTTTTAAAATAAAAAAACATGAGGTGTTGATAATGTTCGTTTTGGTTTTCCATTTTCAGGATGATCCTAAACACACAAAATACAATCAGTCTCGTCGGAATTTCGTGTCCAACTACGTTGAAGTGCTAGTATCTGATGAGAGCGCAGTCGCAAGGGACGGACTGAAGTTAGCTACATATTAGGCTGCTTGAAGTTTCGTGACGACTAAAACCGAACAGGCTTTTTGGCCAACCTGATAGATCCTTCCAAGTCTTATCTATCCTATATATACAAAGACTCCACTCCAACCAGCGGTACATCGTTGTCTTCAGGTGAGCCTTCCTAAAGGCTCAGGTGCTCATCCCCTTGGAAATCGAGAAGTGCCCGGTGCGTTGGAGCTCCCTCCACTCCCCTAAGAATCCTTGGGACGGCTCAAATTTCTTCTCCTCGTTGACCAGTGATGGCAGGTCGGACTCACCCAGGCTGTATGCTCCTATCGATTGGAGTTGCCGTGCTCTTGCAGGTTCCAAAGCACGACATGCTCCGCAGTGTCGTCCTCTCCGCAGTTAGGGCAGGACTGGTCTTCTGCCCTCTTGTACTCGTGGAGCCTGGGACAAAATCTGCGACATCCAGTAGTTCGGGGGGACCCATTTTGCCCTCAGCCTGTCCTGGACTGAGGGGAGGGAAGTACTTCTTGAGGGTGCTCCCCTTTGCCATGCTGGTTCACCTGGCGCTCCTCGCCTCAATAGTCCACTTGCCGATGAGGGCCTCCCAGGTTCCTCTTCAGCTCTTCCTGCATAGGGGAGGTGGAAGCTCTTCATCCTTGACCTGAGGTGTTGTCCAGGAAAACCAGGTCCACTGGAGCCGCCGCTGTCAATACCTCCACTGCCTCAAAGGATATTGTCCCGTAAGCCCTCGTAACCCGGATCAGCGGCATCCTCTGGATTCTCTTCAGAGTGCGCGCCTGGCCCTTGTTCAGGTGCCCCGACCATGACTGTGAAGCATATCTAATAATTCCCGTCACCATGGTCATCACCCATCATCATAGCCTACCTTTTCACTTAAAAGCCCTCATAAAAATAAAAAAATAAACTCAGGAAAAAACAAAAAACTGCCAGAAGCATAGAATCAAAGACTCTTTTCTACAAATTTAACAATTTTGTATCAATTGCTGGGAAAATGAAATCTGGACTAAGTTTAAAGCTTGAAGACCTAGTGACAACACTGTAAATAAAATTCATAAAACGACGATACAGCTTTGTACACATCATATCGCATTGAAATAAACTGGTTACAAGATAACTTCAACAAATATTGTCAAAACTGTAAATTAACCCCCCCCCCAAACAAATCAGAAGCTATAATTTTCACTAAGTGCAGGCCTCAACTTATCCACCATCTTTCCATAAACACTGTACACATATCGTGGTTAAAATTAGTCTAATATCTTGGCTTGACCCTAGATAGATCCCTAACCTTCACAGAACATATCAACAGGAAAAGTGATAAATAAAAAAAAAAAATGATATACAAAATTTTCCGATATTTTAACAAAAAATCCCAACTAAGTTCCAAAAACAAACTTATTCTCTACAAATCAGTCATCATCCAATCACTCATAACTAGTATGGAACTCCAAATGTCCTCTCATGTTACACTAGGGGATTAGAGTAGGTTACACGGAGCAGGGAAGAGGCTGACAGTCTATTTGTATGGTGATATGGTCAGGTTCTTAACAATTTTAAGTATATTTCATTTTACAATAGATGTTGTTATGTTATTGCTAACCTAGTGGTGTTTTATAAAAGTGTTTATTGAAAAAAAAATTTTTTGGAGGCTACAAAATATTATTCACAACCAACAGAGCTACAACTAGTTGTTATTATGGGCTGAAGATAACAGATAATTCCAAGGACTGGATTCGAACTCAGGACCTCCTGATCTTCAGTCCCGGGCCAGGCTCTTCCATCAGATGAGCAGTCTCTTCGAATTGGTAGCCTACCATCCCCTTTATATGACCCTTTACTTTGTCTTGTACTATCTCTGAAAAATTGACAGAGTGACAATCTTTCAAAGGAGATTGCAGTTTAGTCTATTTAAATTAATAAAAAATGTTTCCTTTTTGTAGCATTAGATGTATCAAATATTTAACTTATTCTGACCTGACTATCTATTAATAATACCAGTTGACGAATGTAATTTCACTGGTTTAATAATTATTAGCCAAAGAAAAATTATATAGATGTATTTTAGATTGGACTGAGAGACTAAGGGTTACCTGCTGAACTTCTGCAGTTGTGCTCCTAAATAGTTCAATGTATCTGACACCTATGGAATCTCTATGACGAGAAAGAGCCTTAGGGGCATCGTCTTCCTGCTTAAAGAGAACAAAGGCATCACCTGTACTGCGTCCATCTGGTTTACGTACAAATAGCACACCCTCCTCTGTACCCATTACACTGCAAGGATTCTCACCACCCTCAAAGAAATCAATCTGAAATTATAAGAAATCATCATTTAAATGTGGTACTTGTTGTTTGTTGTGTATAGAATAGAGCAATTGTCTTTCCTGTGTCTCTTTTAACGCAATGCTCTTAAAAATTATTTAAAATTTTTAAGGTACAAAATAAATATTTTTGGTCATAATTTCTGAATATTTTTTTTTATCAATCATTAGAAAAGCACTTAAGAAACTCAGCCCCCACACACAGGCCATCTCTCAATAGTCTAACCCCTCAATTTTATTTATGCATATTTACAAACAAATTTTAACTTAAAAATACAATTAATTTTATAATTGATGTAACAAAGCTTACTTGAAAAATAAATTGATAGATTGATCTATCTTATCTATTATTCCCACTCTACCACAACTGCTATCCTTCAACTGCTCTACATTCCACACCTTGAACCTATAAACTTCTTAACTTTGAATATTGTTCACATTCATCCCTTTTTGCTTTAAAAAATCCATTCATCTCTTTTGGACTTGTGTTTTTCTTTTTATGCTAATCTGTGTGTGTTGTTCATGAGCTGCAGTTGTTAAAGAGTTTTATCAGCTTTAAGGATATTTTATTATTTATTAAGGAGTTCCCATCAGTTATTAAGGTTCAGTATCTATTTTAAGGTGTTTATTGTTCAACATTATAGATCACAGATTGATTTTTAACATAAAAAATAAGTAAATATAGTAATGCCAATATAAAAAAATTTTGTTAGTTAAACTGAATAAAAGAGTGATAATTAAACATTGATTAGAGTGGGGACAGTAGAGTAGTGGAAGGACAGCAATTATAGCAGTTTTGGTGTAACAGTAATACATTCAAGTATCCTAACTTTTAAATGGAAAAAAAAAAAATTGGATATAATAAAATAAAAATTATAAGGCCACTGATTCTTAGTTGAATTACTTACCACTTGCTTGGCTGTGCAGTCATAAGGTAACCCTCTCATGCGTATTATCACCTGAGCTCCCCTTGTCAGGAAAGCCTGAGCCTCATTGTTTGATCCTAAAAAAAATGTGTAGATCAATCAAAACCTAAAATGATTAATGATTATTTATAGCAGAGTGGAGATAATTGATGTGTCCACCTGAATTGATTTGTCTGGCAAGGGAGCCTACAAGCTGTAGATCGTATAAGCAAACACTCAAATATTTAACAAACAACTTTTAAAATGACCAATGAATTTCCTTATAAGCATTTAACTTGTTACAACAATTAACTAGGAAATAATGTGGAGCTGACATCAAATTGACCCAATGATGATATAAACAACCTTCATTGTTATTTGATGAAGATGAGTACAATTGACAGGGAATTTAAAGTAACACAGATAAAACGAAGAAAAAAATAATATATACATATTTTTTTTAAAGAATGTGCTTGGTGGTCACCAAATGGGGGATGGATCACAGGTCGTGATGAAATTGTGAATAACAGAAAATAATAATATTTCAGCGGACAACACGTAATACAGGTGGTAAACATGGACGCGGCCCAATGTAGCTAACTTCTCCCTCTAAAATTCAGAGTTTATGTTCAAATTGCAAATCATGAATCTATCTATGATCACACAAATATTAAATTTAAAAAATATACAAAAATTTCTATTTGGATTTATTGTGTAATTGATCTCTAAAAGTTGAAAGAAATGTAAACAAAAAATGTAGCCTAAGCAACTATTGTCAAATTGAACCATGATGCCAATGATGAATGGTATGCAATGAAAACAGATTATTTTTCATCAGCAACTGCAAATGAGTGAAACTGCTTAATGTCATTTAGGATGAAGGTAACAAATTTTTTAATTTCATAAAAAAGAAATCAGTGAAGTTGGGAACAACAAGATTGTATTATATTTACAATTTTTTTAAATATAACAAAACAAAAATACAATTTCAAGTTTCTAGTAACCCAGCAGAGCCAAGGGCTTAGCCAGGAAATTTCTTCAGGAGTAGGGGGGGGATTTAAGGTTTTGTTCAAAGAGCTATCTATGAGCATTTTTTTTTTTTTTTCTATAGGGAAATATTGTGTAAAAGATAAAAAAAAAATATTAAACTTTAGAACTTACGGTTCAACAGGGAAAAATTTGAAAATTAGGTAGAAGTACCACTTCCTATTCAGTCAAATATGTTCTGCTGCAAACTTTTTACAGCATGAAAAATGAGTCTATTATAATGTAATTGGTCAGAATCGATTTGTAATTTGTTAAATATACTGTTTTCAACCCCAACTTGTTATGTTGTAAACACAATTTAACAACAGTTTATTCAGTAATGAAAATAATTTTAAATTATAATTTCTATTGTAAGAACACTTTTTCTTCCAATTTTGCAATCATCATATGGAAAAATAGAATATCGGGTTGGCCAAGTCCATTCGGTTTATTAAGCGAAAATAAGACACAACTTTTAAACACCAAGTGATTTATTCAATCAATGATATAATTGCCGTTTTGTTCCAGTATCTTCTGCCATCTCATGGGCAGATTCATAATTCCATGCTCAAAGAACATGCTGTCTTTACTGACAAAAAATTTTCCAAGCGGATTTTTACATCTTCTTCAGAGTTGAAGGTTTGTCATTCAATGAATTTTGAAGAGACCGAAACAGGTGGAAATCTGAAGGTGCAAGGTCAGGTGAATATGGAGGATGTGGCAAAACTTCCCAGCCAAGCTCCAGTAACTTCTGCCGCGTCTGCAAAGTGTGTGGTCTGGCATTGTCGTGATGGAAGACAATCCCCTTATGGTTGGCTAGTTCTGGACGCTCTGGTGGATCGCTGCATTTAATTTGTCCAGCTGGTCACAGTACACGTCCAAATTGATGGTCCTGTTCGTAAAAGACAACATCCCACCAAATCGAGAGCATAACCTTCTTTGGGCGAAGTCCTGCTTTGGGGGGGTTGTTTGTGGTAATTTTCCGCCCTTCCCCCATGAGCATTTGCGCTCCACATTGTTATAGACGATCCACTTTTCGTCCTCAGTCATCATTCTCTTCAAAAAAGGATCGTTTTCTTCACGTTTCCGCAACGAACCGCAGATGGAAATCTTTTGGGCGAGGTTAGCCTCACTAAGTTGATGGGGAACCCAAACATCAAGCCTGCTCACGTAGCCAAGTTGATGCAGATGGTTTTCAACACTCGATTTGGATATTTTGAGGATAACTCCGATCTCCCTAGTTGTATAACAGGGATTGGTGTCGACTAATTCCTTCATTTTGTCGCTGTTAATCTCAGTTGGCCGGCCGGCCAGAGCGAGGTGCGTCTTGAACCGAAAAATTTCCCGATCGAAATCTTGAAAACCACTTCTGGCACACACGTTCAGTAACAGCATCCTCTCTGTATACAGCACATATCTTCCTGCAAGTTTCCACTGCTTTCTTGCCTTTTTTAAAATAAAAAAACATGAGGTGTTGATAATGTTCGTTTTGGTTTTCCATTTTCAGGATGATCCTAAACACACAAAATACAATCAGTCTCGTCGGAATTTCGTGTCCAACTACGTTGAAGTGCTAGTATCTGATGAGAGCGCAGTCGCAAGGGACGGACTGAAGTTAGCTACATATTAGACTGCTTGAAGTTTCATGACGGCAAAAACTGAATGGACTTTTTGGCCAACCCTTAAAAAAGTTAACTGAAAGAAAAAAAATTCAGAAAGATTAATTGGACACCTTAATTTACACATTATTACTATTACATGAAGTATAAACATTAATTTGTCATTAAATAAAATACCTCCAGCAACATTGACAAAGTCTTCACCAGTTGCCCTGTAGACTTCAATATACCTAAAACACAGTGCAGAAAAAAATATAAGATTTTTTTTAATATACCTTTGTCATAACTATGTGCTCTATCTATTACATATAGATACTACAGTTGAACATCTGTACATCAAACTTCCATATAACAAAAATGTCTACATATCCAACTTTTTTTAGGAACCTTGAATTTTTATGCTTTTTTTTTATTTAATTTTTATTTAATATTATAGAAAAAATATTCTGTATATTGAATAAAATTTCAATTTATTGAACAAAAAGCCACATTTAAAAAAATATAAAATGTAATTGTCATCAAAAGGGGGCCATAATTATAAGAATGGGTAATAATTATATAAGAAAAAAAAAACATGTTTCTCAAAAGAATGGAAATTTGGGGAAGACCTTGTTTAAGGAGAAGCAATTATGGTACACATGGGAGTAAGATTCTCAGAGTAACTTTCCTAACATACACTGAAATTTTCACTTTAAATTCAGTTCAACTTAGTCTTTCTTGTTGTGAGTGAACATGATTCATAAATGAATATTATAAAGTGTGAAAGAAAAGTTTGACTTAATAAAAGACGTAAAAAGTGGGAAAAATGAAAAATAAAAATGTGACAAAAAATATGAAGTTACAACAAAAGTACGGCATCAACAATTTGTAAAACCTGTGATTCAGTTATTAAAACTGAAAATTTGAAAATTCTGGAGGAGATCGGAAACAATTTAAATCCTTAAAGATTGATAAAATCGATGAAAGGTATTGAAATAGACAAAAATTATACGAGATAAGAACATCCCAGTGTCAGGACCACTCATTAAGGATAAAACAACTGAATGTGCTGCAAATTTACGAATCTTCAACTTCCAAGCTAGGCTTTGGGTGGCTTGATAAATTTAAAAAGCAACACAGCATACAAGAAAAAATAATATTGAGTGAAATTTCTATTCTAGAGCTTTGGAAGTAGAATATTCTCAATGGCTAAATCAATTTCTGAAAATTATTTTAAAAGAACATGAGCCCGACACTGTGTGACATGGATGAGATAGTTTTTTTCAAGTGTGAAATAATTTGAGGCTGATTACGATTTTAACAAAAATCGTGGATGACTGGAGCTATTTTCAAGAAGTGTATAACTTACTTTGATAAATAGATGATTAAACAAAAAAGAAAAAGGGTTCTTTTTGTGGACAGTGCCCACCCCATCCTAGTTTAGTTGAACAAAAATTGACTTATGTTAAGCTTGCTTTTTTCCCAACCAAATGCGATTGCTAAATTACAACCCTTGAACTGGGACGTAATTAAAAATTTGAAAAACCATCACCGAAAATAAAATTCTGAAGCACTTGATCTTTGTATTTCAAAATGATAAACCTACAGAAAAACTTGTAAATTTTCGATTTTGTATAAGTACATTAGCAAAGTATGGGAAATGTCTTACCCACAACGATAAAAAAACCGTTTTGCTTAACCTGGTTTTATAAAAGAAAGTCCTTAAGAAGAACTAGAAAAAATAGAAGATCAAGAGCAAACAGATCCCAAATATAAAAAAGAAGCATAGAAACAACTCAAATCATTGGGACAAATAAATAACAGAATCAAATTCTAGCAATTTTCACACATTGACGAGACCTTAA
Organism: Acanthosoma haemorrhoidale; assembly: GCA_930367205.1. NCBI lineage: Eukaryota > Metazoa > Arthropoda > Insecta > Hemiptera > Acanthosomatidae > Acanthosoma > Acanthosoma haemorrhoidale. The sequence goes on along the minus strand of OV884009.1, from coordinate 105,852,278 downwards.
TTGATGCTGATCACCCCACCGATCAGGAAATATTGGAGGACTGCATTAATCAAGATAAACACAAAAATGATAATGACGATGAAGAAAACAAAGATGAATTAACTTAAAAACCTTCTAAAAAACAAGTAATGGAAGCATTTCAAACTGTGAGTCATGGCTTGATATTTATTGCTAACGTTCCTGAGGAAATTTTCACATATCTGAATAAAAGTGAACACATCTTTGAAACGGCCTCGGTGATGAATCATACACAAAAAGACATCACAAACTACTTTGCACAAAAATAAAAATAAATTGATTTTTATGTATGTATACATATTTTTAATAGATGTCTAGGTAGGTATAAAATATGTAATTATGTACATATGTAAAAATCTGCAATCACATATGTAATTTGTACAATTTTTCAAAAAAATATTTTTGATCATCTAGTGTTTTTTTTTACCCTAAAAAATTGCCTTTGATACTTGTTTCAACAGTGATGGGGGGGCTGATGTAGGAGCATGGGGGACTTCCCAAGACCTCCCTTCCTCTTTTGCATGCGAGGGAGGTGACAACCATGTGGATTTGGGAGATCTCTCCTGTTTGTAAATACTATATGAATGAAGGAGTGAATGAAGAACTGTAAATATGGTATGAATGAGAACATTGATCACAATTACCTATTGCCCAATAAGGCAGATTGCAATCTTATCACAGTAAAATTGATACTTCTTTAACCCTAAAAATTTTTTAATTGTTTTTAGTATGACAAGGAAGAAAAATTGCTATCTCTCTGTATATCAAATTTTTTTCAAGGAATCTTCATGTTCGATATATAGAGGTTCAACTGTATATGCATAATAATTTAAACATATTTAAAAATCTTAAATAATATGGTAGGAAATAAAATAAAAAATAAATAAATTATAGAAAATACAAAAAAATATAATGTAATATTTAAATACATGAGGACATAACTGTATATGTTACAATTTAATTCACTGTAGTCTAAGAGGTCAACAAATGCAGTTAACTCTGTAAGGTAATCACTACTAATTAAACTCAGCTTCTGGATAAGCAATGTGCCACCTTTTAATAATATTGTTTAAACTTTTGTTTTGGTCCGTCCAGTAGCCTACAATGATAAAGTGGTTGCTATAGAGATGGCTCAGAATTGGTGGAGCCGCTCCACAGAACCTAATACGCACTCGGAGCTGTTTGGAACGGCTCCAACATGGACCCCATAATGGCTCCGGTCCGGGCTGTTTCTCCACCGTTCACTAAGTTTCAACTCACACTCCCCCCCATTTGGCTCGTTTGCTAAGATTGGAACTCTTAAGAGTTGTTGTCTTGCCTGTATTTGCATGGTGTTCGATTCGACTTGGCTCCAGTATTTGATTATCTTTGTAGAAAAAATTCCTTTCCTTGGTTGGTTGAATTTATAACTTGGCTCCAGTATTTGATTATCTTTGTAGAAAAAATTCCTTTCCTTGGTTGGTTGAATTTATAGTAAAAAGCCTTCTACCATCAATATATTTAATTTATTTTTTTTGGAATGTTTCAGAGTATTTTTTTTTATATAAAATAAGATTTTTATACTTATGAATTTTAGGACTGAGATGTGATTTTATTTTAAAAAATAAATAAAATATGAAGACTAGATCAGTTGAATAGAAATTCAGAGCTGGAACGACTTAAGGGAACCTAATATACTGGCGGAACTGGAATGGTTGAAGCTAATACGATATTTTACCATTCCATAACATCCCTAGGCTATTTATCTGTTCTTTACTGTTGTAATAAGGGCATTTGTTGTTACCAGTAATTTAAACTTGTCCAAATAGCTTCTAATCCCTCTGTGAATGGTCTATTTATAATTTGGTTTTGGTATCTTCTGTCTTTGTTCTACTGACTGTATATATTCCTACAAGTGTTATCTAAAAATATAAGATTAAGTAACCCTAAATTGATTACAGAACAAGCAACAAATATGAATAATGTAAATGAAATCACCTGGAGCCAATGTGATGTTTATGTCTTTTAAGTGCCATTTCTCGATGTTCTCCACAAGTAAATCTAACTAATGCTTCACCGTTACGTCTTCCCATAGGACTTAGGCAGAGAGCAACACCACCCCTATTGAAAATCATAAATAAACTATTAAAAAAAAACAATAACAATCACATTTCAAGAAAAATTATATGCAAATAATGACATACACAAAACTCAGCAACTTGTTAACCCTAGAAGAGAGGGGGTTTATTTCCCACATGCTCCCTCCCATGCAATGGTTACATGAGTTTCACAAATGAAACTTATAATTTGTACATTTTTTATATTTAAAATTACATTGGTTCAAGATGTAAATATTTTATCAATATAAAATAACAGTAATAGAATTATGAAATAAATGTATGATTAATATTGTAATTTATATGGTTGTATACTCATATAATCGTTTGAAAACTATTATATTTTATTAAAGTCTATTTTAATTATAAATTTCTAAAATTGTTCATTGTATTGAGTTGCCAATAGTTGGAGTTCCATAGGCCACTTTTCCCCAGTTACAAGGGTGTACTTTGTTAAGCTATGGTGTTCTGCATCAAATATCGAACATACAGCAGATGTTCCCAAGTTTGTTCCCCTTGTCCACACTCACACATTGGGTTATTTACTAGGGAAACCCTATGGAGGTATGCCTTATTTTTGCTGTCCATTCCATTGAGTACTTGAGATGTTTTAAATGTACACCCAATATGAGCCATTTCTCAACATTTTACTGTAGGACTTTCATTTTGTCCGACTTCCATTTATTGTTGATATCCAGGCTTCATTCCATTTCTTTTTTGTTCTTTCCCTTATTACATGTTCAATATAAGAGACAGGAGCCTTTTTAAAGGTCACTTCGAGTGCCTCATTCATTTTTTTTTTTGCTTTTTGGTCATCCTCTTTATTTCTTATTATTCCCACGTGTGCTTTTACCCTTTTTCAACTTGTTGTCTCCCAAAATGTTTTAACCTTAAATATTAACAAAACTAGACAAATTGGAACATCAAAGAATGATTTTATTTATCAAAAAGTAAAGTGGAGTTACCTTATTTAACAAAAAATTGTAAATAATTGCTTTGATTTACATCCGTAACATTTTGATAATTGTTGTATTACTTAAAACATCTTCTACATCTAATATTATTAATGTTTTGCCAATTGGTTTTTTTGTACCACTCACAAAATTTTGCAGGAACCTAACCCCCAAGAACTGTGAGGTATTACTGCATCACAAAAAATAACAGATTTATAATGGTTTTTTTTTTAAATATCTATAATTTGTAAAAATTTGCTAGTATTTAAAAATACGAGAAAATGTTTTATATATTTTATTTTAATTATTGATTGAAGACTAACAATAAAGAACAAGTTCAGTCAGTTTTATAAATATATGTAAAATGTTTAAGAATAACTAAGACAAAAAATGAATATTATTTTTAAAACATAATTTCTAGTTAAACACAAACCAAGTTACAATTCAATAAATATGCATACTGTTGTTATATACACCACTACCAATTTATAAATGTATAAATTAGAAAATAAATATGACAGACTTGGCAACGTTGAGGCCTCTGAAAAAACGAGCAATGTCTTGATCACTTGATTGCCACGGGAGACCTCTAGCACGAACTACACAGTTTGAATCAACCTCCTCATCTCTTGAGCTGCAATAACAAACAGATTTATTTAAGTGCATAATAGATAGATAATTTTAAACTAAAATATATAGTGGTTTTCCTATCGGTTAGTTTAATGGTATAGATGTTTTATTTTGATATATTAAAATGAAAACCACAACCTCATTATGAATCCAGGGGCTATAAAAATTAAGATAAACAATTTTGGTGGAAAACTGTGGTTTATGAATGATAAACAAGTTCTTTAATAATTATTCACTCTGTGGCCAATCCGATGTAGGCTGTAATGGTCAGGATAAACGATTAACTCATATGTTCTAATATATTCTGCTTTCAGTTTAGATCTTCTGAAGTGAGATATTTTTTTAAATATCATTTTTGCTTAATGATTTTTTCAAGGTTTTTTTTTAGATTTTTCCATAACCTTTACCTTCAGCAGAGGTTGAAATTTAATATCTCGAAGTCCAGATTAACTATATATTTTGTTGTTTTTATCTCAAAAACTCATTAAAAAACTTTTAAGAGGAGTGATATTTTGAATGGCAATGCCAATTTAAACCCTAAATGATGCTAAAAAAGCGAGCCCATCAAAAACAAGCAAGGACCATTAATCAATAGGTAGTTAAAAAATAAACATTTTCCTATAATATTTAGCAGGGTATCAAATTAAAGATCCATTTTCTTTTTACTAAATAAATTTTTTAGATAGACTATAAACTCAATATAATTTATTAAAAATAGAAGAGGAAGCATAAAATATTGACAGTAAAAATAAATACTAAAAGGTTCTTGATGGACAGAGTATAAGTTTCTATATCACTTATTAAAATGTAAAAGCTTAAATCAAAAATACTACACAACCCATGTTAAACTATCTTGGTTATTAAAAGTCACGATTTTCAAGAATAAACAACATTGCTAATAGTTAAAATATTGGCCAGAAAATCTATTAAAACTAGTCTAGAACGTATTGAATATGCCATTCCTATTGTCGGGTATCTAACACATTATTTTTTCATTTATTTTTGCCTTGCTGTCTTTACTGTGTGCTTGCTTCTCCAAGAGGAGAAAAATCAGAAATTAAAATCTTCTAAGCTGTCCATCTCCTCATGCCCATGAGAAATTGTTAAAGTTAGCAAAATAGGTCCTAATGTTTTTAAGTGACTTTATTTTGGTACTAGTTAATAAAACAAGCCCGGGGTAACATGTGAAATATACCAAAAATAACCAGAAACATATTTTTTAAACAAAATAAAAATATGAGATCACTTCGTTCACGCAGTTAGCTGTATCACGAGTGGGGTTTTTTTTATTTTTAAAGCCCCTTGTGGTATTATTTTTTCTTTAAACTAACAAAAGCATTTAATTAAAAAGATCTATATAAACTAAATGTGTAATGTTGTACATTGCATTTACTGAAGCAATGCTACATTTTATTTTTTTGGGTGTTAAATGCTGAGAGCTAATAGTGTGTCATATTAAGAATACAACCAACCAGCCTTGTTGAATTTACCTTCTCTGCCACATGAACAAATAGCAACATTGCCAAAAATCATGCAACTTTCAAGTCATTAAATTATGATAACTTCAATTTAGTTCCCTCGAGCGTTGAAATCAGCCCACCCTACTCCTTGGAAATGAAGACGGTATTTAAAATTTAGCATTAATTCAGAACGGGCACAAATTTCAAAAATCTGACATGCAATAAAATTTCTTTAAAAAACACAACAAACTCTCCTTCAAATGTTAGCCTACCATTTTTTTATTATTTCTTATGAATTTTTTTAAAAGTTTCAATTTAAAAAATAATAACCCACTTTCGTTTCTCACTTCAGAGGATCCAAACTGAAAGCAGAATATATTAGAACATATGAGTTAAAACAAAAGAAGATAGCGAAATTACAAAATTGTCCCTTCGTTAATTTCACCAACTGAAATTTACAGTGATCGGGTGTTGAAATTGGTCTAGATTTTTTGAAAGGTTTATCCATGCTTAAACAAAACAATGTGAAATTCTAAAATTGAAGAATTTTCCAGTCCATGAAGTAGTTTAACTTAAATTTAGCTCTTGAGAGTCAAAATCAGTTTAGATATTTCTCTGATCAATTTGTATTCTTTTCCTTATCATCCTAATATAGCTTTAGTAATAGAAACGAAATCACTGTTCATTATATATTTGAACCCAGATCCTTCATATTATAAAGCAATTATGTTAACCACTACAAAATATGAGAGCCCCTGACCAAAATTGAAATATATCCCCAAAGTAAATTACTGTATCATTAATTATTAGCCAAAGAAAAAAGAAAGTGACAGGGCCAGAGTGGAATTATAAGTTCTCGATGAGCTCCAGCACTATATTTTTTTTTGGTTCATAATTAGTAAATGACTATTCTGATAATAGTTCTATGGTCAAATTAAATTTTATTTTTAGACAAATATTGATTAGACAGAATATGTACTGTTTTGGTCTTGGAAACAAAGAACAGGAAAGACCCACCCCTCGGAAAGACCTGACACTGGGCAATAAAAAAAGACCAACCAAGAGAATTAACTATGACCTTTATTAATAAAAGCAGGTAGAAACTGAAAAGACCCTGGCAAAAACCCTATTTATGTTGTGGGAATAGGCTGTCTATAAAGAAATATCAGTGTTCAGGAGAGAGCTGGATTTTTTTATGTTAATTATCTTTGATCTTTAGTCTTACATATTCGTTCTCGCGTATGTCATTATATCTTCATCACTCAAGTTAAGTTGGCCAACAGCCAAGAGTCAGGATGTGGAAGATAGAATGTCGGACTAGACGAGAGAACCCATCATGAAAGGAAGAAAGAGGGAATGAATTCAACCAATCTCTCAACAGCGAAGAATATCCATGTCATTATTGTTATATTTTTGCTAACTATTATTTTTAACTATATAAAAATCTTAAACCATAAATGTAATGTGAAACATTTAAAATAGAAACATTATGCACTAGAACCCTTTTGAACCCTGAAATGATATTAACTTAATCATTATTAAATTAATTGTAATTCTTAATGAAGTTTTACGAATGTTCTTTTACCTATAATGATAAGAAAGTACAAATATATTATAAACAAAAAGTGGAATTTCTACACTATATTTCAGGGAGTGAATCTTGAATTACTAACTGTAGTGGGCCTGATTTAATTTTTGTAATTTTTATTATAAACCGTGGTTTCTTTTGAAAATTCACCTGAATGTAGTTATATAAATTCTAAATTATATTACATTTCTAGTAATATAGGAGTTTGTAGACAGGCTAAATAAAAATGAGATGGGAGTATAATTATTAGACCACTCCACAACTTTTTTTCTTTTTATCATTTTATCATCAGGATGTGGAAGATAGAATGTCGGACTAGACGAGAGAACCCATCATGAAAGGAAGAAAGAGGGAATGAATTCAACCAATCTCTCAACAGCGAAGAATATCCATGTCATTATTGTTATATTTTTGCTAACTATTATTTTTTAACTATATAAAAATCTTAAACCATAAATGTAATGTGAAACATTTATGGAAATTTTGTCATAATAATAATGTTTTGTAATTGTTAAAGTATGCCTTAGAGCTGTCTCATTCTGTCAAAGGAACTGAAGTTCTGAAGTTAGGCTGGTGAAAGCTGCTTTATATTTACTTCAAAATTTAAGGCTATTTTTGGCTTGATTACTGCAGTAAGTTAAAGTAAATTTACAAGGTGAGAAAGGAACTAATAGATATAGACCCGATTATGTTGATGTGCTGACAGCCAACTACCACAGTTATCAGGTAACAAGAGAATATCATCATTAGTTATGCGAGTCACTAGTTTATATGAGGATCAGTAGCCTCACAAGTTTTTTTTTTCATTATTAAAAAATAATTTTCAGACTGATAATTTTCAAAAATCAATTATAAACTGAATTGGATTTTTACTATAAATGTACGAAGAAATATTAAAAACAATATCGATAAATTGTCCGATTGTGGGTTGGGATTTCACAAGTTTCTTAAAACAACTTCTTCTTCACAAACTAATCTTTCCTTAATCCTGATCACTGTTCACTTTCGAGAACAACTTCTATGATCAATATGAAGTCAGATAGCTTTGTAATAGCGCTGGTCACCAGACAGCCGGCAAAGTTGTTATCTTATCTTAGGTTCTAAAACTTATCTCTTTCTCCGCCACTAGGTTTAGGTCATTGAGACCCCCCTCGGTGACGTCCCGAAAAATTATGAAACAGTTGTGGACAAACTACAGGGTTTTTAAAAAAAATTAATTAATTTTAATTATTAAAATTTCTACTTCGACAAATGAAAAAATAATTCAGACAGAAAAAAACAAAATTTTTAACACGGTTTGAACAACATAAACATTTAAAAAATTTCTAAATTGTTTGCTTCCAGAACTTAACTTTTTGTAATATTTTCAAAATTATTTTTGTGTGGCTATCTGTTATGTGACCTTAACCATGGGATAAAACATCAAAACGTTAACCGTTAATTAGCTCTAAGAACATGATAATGTATATAAATGTTTGAACTAAGATTTGCATAAATTCGAACAGGTTGAATACAACATCCACCAGCAATTATGCTCACTATACAATAAAAAAGAAATAGAGAACAGACTCTAATTTTTAAAAAAATGTTTGATTTTTACTGAATTTTGAGACATGTTTTATGGCAATATGTAAGAAATAGTAGAATACCTTAATGGTAGCAATTGATTCTATGAGAAAGTTTCAAAATACAGATATATAACCTTGTGCTATGTTTAAGTACTGGCTACAAGGAATCTGTGCAGAAGTAAAGATTTAAAGTAATTATAGAGCAGCATTGTTATAATGTTTCTTTATTATTTGTATGTATATTGACATTTATTTATAGAATCATTAAATTTTTATGAATTGATTATTATGTATGGTTGCATACCATATTATGAGCAACATATAATTGTGAGCATAACTTGTACTATGTATTTGTTATAATAAATACAGTTATCATATCTAAATGTTAAATAACTTCTGAGCTGTGACTTGACTTTAGTGAAACGGAACCGAATTTCTTTACCTTTAATTTTGTTTTGCAATCAAGTATTTTAAAATATGCATATATATATATATGGGTTAGTTTGGTACATATTTAGATAAGGGAGTAATCTGTATGTCGGAAGTTTATTGCTGAGGCTTAGGGAATAATAGTAAAAGGCAATATTTCAATTTTAGAAACAAGAAACCAAATTTTGTCTATAACAGTTTAGAAGAGATGTGCCCAATCATGGGCCCACTTTGTGCCCTGCAATGCAACTGTATTCCCCACTTTTCATCTAGAATTCCAGCTTCTTTTAAGAACTTTTCACTACCTTTGTTGCCCTTTTACCAGTGAAATAAGCAAGCAGAAATTCGAAAAGGACAGGAAACGAGAGTATTCAACAGTGATTGGGAAGAATGGTTTCTGTTTATGGATGCAAACGTATCAAAACCAGTTTATTAGATCTGTGATGGACATATTTTAATGCCTAAAAAATACAATTTGGAAAGACAACTCATGAAAAACCATTCTGATTTTGGTTCCAAGTATCTGGTTAGTTTGTCAGTCTTGAGATCGAATTACATAGAAAAAAAAATTGTTATGAGAGCAGAAATTAATATTAAAAAAACAAAGTAATGAGTTTTCTAAGAAATATCTTTGCTACTATCACAATATATAAAACCATATGGAGATAGAGAGCAAGTTATTAAGCCCAGCTTAAAAATATTTACAAAACATACAAACGATCCGAAGTAGTCTAAGCTAATAGACCAAATAGCTCTGTCTCAAAATACAGCAATGTGGGAGATTAATGAGAGGATAGAAGATTTGAGCTTGCAGGTAATTTTCAAGCTTTTCAGTTGCAAATATTTTTCTTTGTCCTTGGACAAAATCTGCATCAGCTAATAATCTGCTCAGCAGTTTGTATCAAGAATCTTGAAACATCTGAAGAAATCCTTGACCTCCGTTAACTACGTACAATGTCTACAGTAGAAATTATGTTTGAAGAGCTAAGTTTCAATCGCTGTTGAAGGAAAAAACTTGGACTTGCCAAAATTTAAACAGCATTTGCTCTGATGGGCCTCCTGCCGTGAATGATAAAAACAAGGGATGTATTCCACTATTGCAAAACTTTAAAATTTCCTCTCCTAAAATATCACTGCGTCTTTCACCAGGTAGCATTTTGCGTCAAGGAACTGTAATTAACTTCTGTCCAAAAACCAGTGGTCAATTGTAGCACCAAAAGACGGGCACGTGCCTTTAATCACAGGTATTTCTGGGAAATATTCGAAAAATACATTGTGGATCATAGAGACAAGTTATGCATTGCCATGTTCACTGGCTCTTTCTTATTGTCTTTGGAAAGGTTCTGAAAACCACACAGCGATGTCTTGACTTATCTAAAAAAAAATGAAGAACTTCCTCACATCTCTCTTACAATCTAATTTCCCTTGCATGCAAAAACATGCTGGTCAAACTGAAGTGGATCATGATTAAGAAAAACATAAAATAAAAGTTTCATCTCTAGTTCAATCCTTCAAAACATGATTTGTTGACTTTGAGGGAGGAAAATGCTTAGTGATATTTGTATCAAGAACTTTGTAAAAATAAAACACGAAACTGCAGGAGTACTCTTCAGGAATTCAAAGTAAACTAATTGACCTACTAATTGACAATGTTGTTCTTACATCAAAGAATGCAGATAACTAAAAAATAATCACCGGATTATCTGGAGTTTTCGTTCCAACTTCCAAAAGTTCCCTTTTTACTTGATTTAGCTCTTTGATCTGCTTGTCATTAGGTTCAACATATTGATGCAGGCAATCATTCTCCATGATGAACTTTATAAAAGATGCCAATAGGGTGATATTAACTGACTCATTTGAAAAATTTACTTAGATTACCATCAATAGTGGAGTCTCCCAACTTTGAGGAGTATGGTAAAAAATAAATTGTCTGAAATTTTCAAATTCAATTAACAATTCTTTAATGTGTGAAGTGTACTTATGAGCATCAATTAAAAAAAAAAAATTTGATTGTAGGAAGGTGAACTATATCATAGTCTGATAACTGGTGTACATGCACTAGTTTGAAGAGTAATGTTTGAATATGAAATAAATGATAAAATATTACAAAAGTTAGACAATATAAAATTAATACCTTAACATCTTTGGATGTAATGTGAATTCCTACATGTGGCAATCATTGCATAGAAGGCTATTCAGGTAGTCTTAATCCAAAGTATTGAAATCTCATTACAATTACATTACTGTGGACTAAACTGGGTTTGCTAAAGAAAGAGTTTTAGCAGGAATCACCTTATTGAGTGTTTAAGTGGCAAGTCAATACGTCAATTAAAAAGGGCAAGCATTTGCTCTAATGTATCACACTAGATTTAAATTTTTCTGGTAATAGTTATCTATATCTAATTATCTCAAAGCTTTATAAAATGAAACCAGATAATTATAATACGCAATATCTGCATTTACATAAAACAGGAGTTCTGAAAATCTATAAGTCTGCTATTAAAGAGTTTATCTTTCTTTGTTTCACAATCAGTTCCTAAAAAATGTTTTGTTAATTTAACCCTCAAACAAATGAACTAAGCTTACTTTTATGTCTTAAACAAAATCCTACAGTTTTTTTTCTTTTTCTTGGTCCCCGACCACAACATGAGGGTAAAATATCTCTCTCCATTTTTCTAAATTATATTGGATATTTCATCCTACTCTAGAAGGTCAGATATTACTCAAATAACATCTAATTAATTGATACATATATTGTATTTATACATAAAAACTGAGTCAAGTATGATTATTTCAAATCCAAATAGTATAAAATCATTGTTACCTTTATTTCAAGCATTGGCTTAGAAAAAATCATATTGAATATCTTTTCAATATAAATTAACAAATGTTTGAATGTTAATTGAAACGAACACTCACTAAAGAAAACTTAAAATAATTTAAGATAGGATAATATTGTGAATGAAGGGACATTGAAAAAGAAAGGAGCTTGACGAGTAGGCTATTGATACAGCTGTCCAATCGTTTGTATTTGCACAAATGTTCTAGAGATCAGTTTATGAACTATTTTGATACAACTGCGTAAAATATTGTTCACATTCATTAACCACCATCACAAATACATAAAATACAAATCAAAGCACAAATTTCCACTACTTACTAATAAAAGTGAAACCGATTGTTTTTGCCCCCTAAAAAAATTATGTTTTCTAAAATAAAAGGTTAAAACTAAGCTCTAATACATTTTGGCATCTGTGAATTAGCGAAGGGTCAATAACATGGCTGACACAGCTATGGTCTAGCTGGAGTTATGCAGACTGCAGTCAGTCTATCTGACAGGCATTTCAGCTCTCAATTCAGTCCAACTGACAGTTTTTTCTATGAGTAAATGGAGAAGACTGATAGGAAAACTGAAACGTGACATAGAGCGGCAATCAGGATTGCCAGACCTATTTATTTGTGCTCTGACCTATCAGTTAGTTCTCTTGAAAGCCTGGCTGACTTAGTGCACAACCGTTGCTGTCTCCAAGGTTTAAAATTAGGTTTGTATGTTAATCAAAATTAATAAGTTGTTCATGATTTTGGAACAAGACGGACCCAAATTATCATAATTTGAACATTAAAGAGGCTACCTAAACTCTCCCGTTGGAATAATACTACCCTAAAACTAAAGCTACTGCAACAATACAGTCTTCATCCATGATACTTAATTGTAAAAGACAGTATTGTACACTTCTCGAAAATGCAATTCTAAATGAACTAGAGAGAGAGAACTGAACAAGTGGTGTAAATAAAAAAATTTCAAGTGAACACGAATATCAACAGGGACCTGATTGGAACGTCTAAAGGCCATATTGGAATATGATAACAAAGTTTTAAGAAATTACAGGAACAACTTAGGCTTTACTATTTTATTAGAAATATTAATAATATAATTAAACTAATTCATATATCTTAGTGATATTAAGTCCGTTTCCTTACACATCTATGAATACCTGGATGTGATAGCAAGGGATCAGTGCACTTGAATCAGAATTGAAAATGTTTGTTTAATTATTTTTGGCTTTATGTACTCCTACTTAGGGTTGCAACACAGTCTTGTCATATTGGGAGCCTATAATGTTTAACTGTTCTTTTGAAGCATATATATGAATGAGATCATTGGCACAATTACTAATTGCCCAAAGGGTGGATTATATATCAGTAAAAAGATTTTCCAACAATAAAACATTATATGCACCTGTAAGGGTACTTTTTGTTATCCTTCGAGGAAATAAATATTTCAAAAGGCTCAAAAGATAAAAAAGTTTAATTCAGTCGGGCAATACTACATTGGTTTTGAAGTTTTATGGCTTTCTTGTATTTGTTTTAGAGAGTTTTTAAATCCCTGATATACAGAAAGTAATTAATTAAATTTCATATATTATAAGTTAGTTAAAAATAAAATAATAACAATATGCCATATTGGCATAGAATGATTTTATACAAATAAATTACTTACCAAATTCCAGGTTCGAGGTACAATTGGACTGTTTCGTTATTATTGAATTTGTGGCCTAAAAAATAAAGTTTAATTAGTAACTAAATTAAAGTGTGACAAGAATGCTAAATACTACAAGGCTACTTATATAGCAACTTAATAAAACTATTTTCACTATGCAACAAAGATTTTTGTTAAAAATAAATCATTTAACTAAATAAGGGGCCCCTACATATTTGGCCATGTTGATGACTATGAAATACGACCTTCTCTTTTCTAGTCATGCAATTTTATTGTAGCTTAACATCTACCTCAAGCTAGTAATTTTACATAATCTATCAATAAATCAAGCACTAAAGTTTCTTTTGTACTTAAGTTTATACTGCTTACAAAATAAATGTTCATATGATTTATATAAATTATTTCACCTACTGATTTCAACAATAGATGAAAAAATGTAGCCGAATTTCAGGAAATTCACTTATAATTCTAAATTAAAAAGACATTTGGACTAAATATTCTTCACAGGCACAGTGAGAAAGGGCCAACTTCAAGAGACCTCATGATCATCTACTACTGCAATCAGGGGGGGAAAAGTCCTATCCACTCTTCTTATTGAATACCTAAAACCTATGTTATCTATTATAGACCTCAAATGACCAGGTGTTCCAAGGTAACAAGGCCGCCAGCCATATCACCGATTCATAGGAAATTTGTCATAGTGGTTTATGTGCTGAAAATGATCCTTCACACTAAGCAGCTAAATGGAGGCAGGGAAAGAAGAAAAAAACAACAATAAACCAACTTTTGAGGCAAGAAACGGCAAAAGGAACATTTATTTAATTTAACTGCTAACTGATCTTGCCTAACATCATGGAGCCACCAAGATAGTGTAGTAAAAATGAAATTATTTAAAACCACTAATTATTAACATTTCATCCTTGAATGTTACATGAATACTATTGAATTAATTATTCAATGATTTTAGTTTAAAATGTAGGTATGAAGTAAAAGAGGGAAGATAGAATTAATAAAAAAAAAATCTTAGGTGCAGAGATGCAAAATTACAAAATTAACTAAATGAGAATATCTCAAAAAACGAATTCGGTGAGCTAAAAACTGATTTAATCAAAAACAACTTAAACGTAAATGAAAGAAAAATCTTCAATTGGGATGACCACTTATACATGTAAGAGGAGTATAGGAGGATATGAGGAGAAAAGACAATAGAACTATTGGGGCCTCTGATAAATGCTATTTATAGTCAGCTTATATGCTATCTGTCTTTACCCTTCTAACCATTTTCTTGTTTACTTCAGTGTAATTCAGGCATAAACATTCATGTGAAATTCTGAATAATATGCTCGCAAAGATTAATAAAACACTAGTTACAGAAATTAAAAATGTATAGGCATTAATTAAGTAATCTTTTGCACAGATATTGGACTCGCTTCTCTCTGAACTACCTAAAATTATAATTAAAATTTCTAACATCTTTAATAAAAATAACTTCTTTCTAATTGACAAGTGCTAACAAAATTAAATAATGCCAGGAGAGACTACCTAGTGTGAAAAATTCAATTTAAATACTTTAAGTACAAATTATTTCATTCTAAAGACAATACTTTAATTTTTAAAAAAAGTTAATAAATATGCTGATTTTTCAATGATTTTTCCACACCACATATTAATATTAATTTTGACTTAAAAACTGGTAATATTTTTGTTTTATTTATGATTAGATGCACATTTTAAAGAAAATACATACAATTTAATTAGAGAAGATATTTTTTGTTCTACAGATTGTATCAAAAATATTCATGGACACATAAAAAATGTAACACTATGGAGAAAAATTAAAAATCACAAAATATTTTACCTTGATAAAGAATGATTACTACCAGTTAAAAGTACAAAAATTAACAAATGGTCTAGTATAAAATGAGGCCTGTTGAAGCAAAAGAAGACACATCAGCAATTTTTCTGCAGAGCTCAACTGATGCATTGCATTAAAAGAAGTGACGACACTGCTTTTTAACTAATCTACCTCATCTCTTTTCTCACTAAATATTTGTAAAGCATAATACTTATATTAATGTTATAAAATTGTCATGTATAACACTATTGACGTAATATACAAATTATTTAAATTATTAAAAAATCATATGATTTCATTTGTACACAAGTTAATAAATATCTGTATTTTCACTACAAAAATTGTTATAGATAAGTATCCATTCATAATTTATTAATCCAACAGCAATTGTATGATTTATAATAGAAAGGTTTATTAATTACTAACCATCAGATATTACCCTTTGGATAATATTAACCATGTCCCGCAGCTCTTTAGAAAAGAAGCTCGTGTCCTCTGAATTTGGAATATCCAGAACTATTTATCTTGTTAAGGAAATTCAATATTGTAACTTAAAAATGAGATCAATGGTTTAAAACTATATTCCACATATTTATCATAATATTCATAAATAGACTTGTTGTATATAAGTCACATAAATAAAATTATTGTATATAAGTCACATAAATAGAATTATTGTATATAAGTCACATAAATAGAATTATTGTGCGATAAATAAACAGTTTAGCTATAAAATCATCAATTTAATATAAATTGAAAACTAAATATCACAATGGTGTATATGTTGATTTATAATGGAGATGGAAAGGTAAATAAATTTCATTCTAACATTATTTAGGTGAAATATACCCTTTAATCAAACAAACAGTACAATATAAATTGATGGTACTTAAAATTTTGTCTATAATTAAAAAAAAACATATTGGTTAACCATGACAAAAATATTTATATTATAAAATGTATGATATAATATTATACAGTAATGGAAAAAATATTTACTGAATTGTTTATTGTCTGAACATTTTGAAATTCATCGATTGAATATCGCAGATTATTTAATTTCATTTAAAAAAAGGATTGATGACCTCAGCAGTTGATAATGAACGATATCTGTGTTTATGTTAAGAGGCCTTAATTACCAGTATTGATAACCGTGAATTTATATAATTTCAGCAAACCCGATGTTCCGCTGCCCCTTGCATAAAAAAGTGGAACAAATTCGAATAATACATGCAACTATTTCTCAGATGTAGATAGCAATAGCTTCCCTTTACCAGCTACCGTACGGTCATTTGACCATTAAATGAGAGAGCCAAGTTTGCTGTATGAACATGAGATATGCTGTTAATCAGGATTTTGAAAGTATTAGATACCTTACTCAAAATTAAATGGAAATTTAGTTTAACTACTAAATAATTGATAAATGACTGGTAATAATTTTTCATAGGGTTGCTTTTATTTTTAGGGTCATCAAATGAGACTACCATGGAAAAAAACATGGGTCGAGCTTTAGTTGTGAACACCATGTTAACATGGTTAATTTATAGACAGTTTTGAAGACTTTTTGTAACTATAGTTTAAAAAACAAAACATAAATTACACATTATTAATGAGTAAATCAAGATCTTGAATCTGATACGCAACTCAAAATCATAGAAAAATATTTTTTTGAATATAAAGTAACTAATTATTTGATAGCACTTAATCATGTTTTATGGAGATGGAAATATTTTTAATGCCACAGCAACATCAAGTATGACATGGGTAAAATTTTATGTCTAGCTTAAACAGTGGACTTTATAAGACAATAAGACGTACAGGTGGAAACAAGGGTGTCTGGTTTTGAAAAAAGGCCATGAAGCCCTGAAAATAGATTAGAGGCATGCATATTAAACTGTTAGGTGCCTACCTTCTAATCCACTCTCTCTTTGCTAAGTACAGACAAATGAGATACATGTGACTTATCAGCTGACAGAAACCATCAGAATGAATAATATCTGACGTCTGTCATCACAATCTTTGACAAAATTATAATTATTTTCGTCTGCAATTGTTAAGTTCATGAACAACTAGGTTGTAGGAAAGAATTACAGTTAGAATTAAACAATTAAATTACTGAGCCTGAAGGGAGGGATTACAACAAATTAACTAGGCTAGAAATTTTGTATTGTCACCATCAGTGTTACTTCAAAAACAGGAAGTAGAAAAGTTGGCTGGAGAACAGTGTAATAAAAATGAAAAAAAAACTTCATCTAAAATTAAGTGAGTCAATGAAGAAGAGGCGCCAGACATACAAGTTGGTTGATAATAACAAATTACAGATTTATGGTGAGCAAATGTTTTTAGTTCATCACTATGACTAATATTTACTAGCTCTACTAATACAGCAATACTGTAGGTATCAAGCACTTATCTGTGTTTATATTTTGTTTCTAACATCAACGATTTTGGACAGTTTAAATTACCTTATTGAAAAAAATGTCTTATTATTTATAGATACGCAAGTGCAATGATTGCATTAATAGGAAAGTTTTTAATGTTTAGTCTAGTAATTTATAAATATATCCTGTTTCTACCTGCTTTAAGCTGTCATAATTCTATTGGGTACTGATTTGTAGCCGAAACCAACATTTTTTTTAGCTGTCATATTATTAGGTACATATGGATGAACATGAGACCATAACAAAACTACATTTTAGAATCCAGAACCCACAATTTTACTAGAAACAAAAAAAAGTTTAATATCCATATTGGAGTGCAAAGGGAACTGCATGACCAATTTAACTGTAATGGGCTCCAGCTGATTTAAATATAAATAGGCAGCTCAGTTGAACTGTGCCTGGATACCTTCTGGAAATTAGGGATCAATCACTAAGCTTCGCAACTGATAAAACAGAGAAATAAATTGGAAATATGAGGCTTAGATAAAGTAATTGCTTTTAGATTCAAGTGGATAAACTTTTCCTGCCCTAGATGAAGCACACAAAAGAGGAAAATCCTAAATAAATAAAATTAAGGTACAAAGCAGAGCAACAGCTGCGGCAATAGAAATTAAAATTGTAAATAAGTAAAGTTATGATTGCTGTACATTTATTTTCTGGGGCTAAGTTCTTTTATTCTATGGAATAATGGTACACTAATGTTTAAGCATTACAGTAACCTGTTAAGAAAACATATGGATAGATCACATACAAAACACGAAAGTCAATATATCCAGTAACAAGATATTTAAGAATTGATGAACTGTTATCTATAAAATTGTAAGCTTTTCTTTATTTATTGTTTCATTGGAATCCCTGATAATCACTTAATCCACAACAAAAATATATTGTTAAAATAAATTCTTAGTCATCACCCTGAAATAATATCGGCTAGATTGGTGTTAATAAAAGGAAGTGTATAATTTTATAATTAATGGAAATGTGGTTAAATTTAGCCTATCCCCAAAATTTTGAATTTTTCCATTATCATAGAAATAGTTTTGTTTATTTTAACTTAAATATTACTATTTAATTATTTTTACTAAAATTTAACTATCAATGAATAAAAATAAAGATGCCCACATCCCTGGCCATCATGATCCGTATGCAAATGCTTCTAACTCATCTCCGGCAACCTAGAGAGACACATTAGGCAGAGATGTCTTCACGGCCTCCTACAAACCAACTAACATTTGGTTTATACCAAGCTTCATGGAGTATTAATTAATCTAATTAGTGACGGTCACCTATTTACTTAAACAAATATTTCTCAGTCCTAAATTTTTCTAATTACTTGTGAGGGAATGATCCATTAGAAATGAGCTTGGATTGATGAAAAATCGATGTTACAGTTTCATCACATTTATTTTTATAAAATATTTCAACATACATGCATTAGATATCCTAAATAGGCCCTGATAACTACAAAAAAAAATTAGTTTTTTAAAATGAATCAATACTAGGTTGGTGTTAATTAACATGCAAATGGTTCTGAAAAAACACTTGGTGAATCTTATAGACTGGAATTAATTAATAAGAAATAATTTAGTCATACCAGCAAATTGAATATGTCATGAGTAAAGAATGTGATACAGACAATATTTAAAATATTATACCAATTTCTCACCCCCCACTTGTGTTATATCTAAAATCAAACCTCACAAACTTAGGGCAACAATTGCACCCTTAAGGTTGACACCCTTAAAAAAGAAGAAAACTTCAGAACAAAGCTCCCATTGTATTCACTAACTTCAAACTGCCTGTCGATTTACACATTCTTTCATAAACCATTAGATGTTCAATCAATACTTATCATTCCTCAATTTAAAAAACTAATTTACTTTTCACAGGGACTGATCCAGTCATTCATGATGTTGAAATGTTGTTCTCTAATAAACCTGATGAAAATCAATATTTTAATAAATTCAAGCTGATTTAAGGAAACTTCACTTACATCGAATTCCATGGCTTACTATAAACTCTTGTGGTTATTGTAATGAAAGGGATAAATCTTTTAGAGAAAAATAATACTTTGATCAATGCCATGCTTCAAAACTAGTTGGAGTTGAAATAAAAAATATTATATAGTTGAAATATAAGCTAGGAAAATAATTTAAGTTAGCTAAGTCAAATTAAAAAAAATGAAACTGCACCTTGAAATAGTTCTGCAACATTCAACTTGGGACTGATGTTAAAATTCAATAAATAAAAGAACTTTTCTTTTTAAATGCGGAGATTATTCCCAACAGGAGAGCTTATCTTGGAACTAACTGGCGTTTATCTTATTAGACCTTTCGGTTCACAGCTTTATCTACGGCCAATAATCACCCACTGATTATTTCCCTAAGATAGAATCCGTTCAAATATAATAAAAATATAATTGAATAAGTTCAAATCCAACGACGCAACATTGTCCAAATGGATCCCTTATTCCGAAACAATCATTCTTCTTGAAAAGTAATTATCCATTCCAGGAATCCATTTATTGCGACAATAACATTTCTCTGCCTTTAATGCGGCTTCGTGATAATAATAAAAAGAAATTATTAACAAATATCAATTGCGAAATTAACGGATTTGGCCAATCCTTTTGTTATTGTTTTTTTTAATAATAGGTATGTTTTAGCCACGTAAAATTACGTTCGACCGGGCAGAACATTTATAGTGCACATAAACAGAACCTATTCAACATTTAAGTATGACCTATATGTATAAATTATTGAAAAGTAACTTATAAAAGGAAATTAAAATAAAAAATTAAACTCTGATCCAGTGCTTGAAAATGTTAATTTGCTGGAGTAGGCAGATAGACTTTGTTTTAGTTTTTTAAATTACCTGTTCAAATAATAATCTTTTTATAGAATAAAATAGTTGGGTAAGAATTAACAGGAACGATAATGGTCACGGGCTGGAGACCCATCTTGAGTTGGGAAGTATCAAAACCTCCTGCGCTCGGTTACAGGTCGAGGTTACAAACAAACAATTAATTTCGTCCCTTAGAAGTTAGCTTGTTGGATTATTTAACTAGTTTCTTCAACTGATTACAATTATTCAGAGATAAAATTCTATAAAGGTAACTGATAAAATGGATATTTATTTAACAAATGTTTATCATTTCAAAAATCCCCTTCGAATGTTGCTTATACATACCTTATTTCAAACTTCAAGATGGAATGAAGCCAATATTTTTTTTTCAAAACACTTAAATTTTATGTAAAAGCATAAAGATTTCTAGATAGTATCTACAATATTTTGTTTTTTCTACACAAGAAAGAATATTAGAAAAGGTATCTAACATTCATTTCACCAACAAGTCAAATGTTTTCAGTTCATCTTTAACCACACCAGGTATTCTTTTGATGTTTCTCTCCTTTTTCATAGGGAATATTAACCTAAACTTAGTAGAACTTCTACTTTTTGCAATCCTGTACAATAATCACCGATGTTTATCAACATCTTCCTAAAGCTGCTCAATTGGTTTCAATGCTGCTATTACATTGATGGTATTAGTTATAACACAGCTTTGATGATCTTTAGCTCCTTTAACCTGATAGGGCTTTCAACAATTTCAATTGTTTATGATATTTTAACTGAGTAGAACATGACAATACCCATTATATTGCCATCTATAAATGATTATACAATAACTGTAATAATCGATTGAAGCAACTAAAACCTATCCATAATTTTTTCAGTTCCTCTATTCAAAGTAAATGATTTTCCAAAATGACTGTTATTTGCTGATGTTATTATCTATAATCAAATTTCCAAAAGTTGCCCATCTCAGGACTTTCTTTACATATATTAACTAGTATTGAGAGAATGAATTGCAAAATTTAAAAATAAATATGGAATACCAATAGCAATAATAGATCTTGAACTACAAAAATATCTCACCAAGACGCAGAAAAAATGAAGACACTTTAGCATACTAATTATTAACTTATATATACTGATGATCCTCAATAGTAAAGGATACAGGTAAGTATGTCAGCGATGTTGGTGAAGACGGAGTCAGAAGCGTACATAGAAGGTACTTCCTTCCTGAGATCTGCGAATTGGTTGTAGTACAAAGGGAGGGTAATGTCTTTGTTGGCAGCCTCAGGGTGGAGGCATTGCCTCAAGGGGAGCTGGCCATCAGTCACTAGGGTTAGCGAATAAGGCGAAACACCAAGCCCGCAACAATAACCTTCAAACTGAAACACCAATCATTTATAAATAAACCAATAATGTATTGATTATCTCCTACAATTAACCAGAGGTAAATATGTACAAATTTTAATATTATATTACTAAATAATTTGGTATTGAGTAGCTTGGGCTTACGACTAGGTCATTAGTTTCATTACAAGACATCAAATTAAGTTTAATTAAACTTGGCTCCTAATTATTTTTTAGCATATGAAATCTTGACAATAAATATTTATTTAAAAGTTATCTAAAATTCTGAGTAGCTCATGCCTATAAAAAATATAACTCGCATTAAAATATGCATAAGAAAAAGGTAGCTGTCGAGAAATACTTTTGTAAAATTCACCATCTGTTTTCAAGCTGATCAATAACTATTGCTATAAAACACTAACTGGGAAAAAATTCAACTAATTTCTATTCATTTGAAATATTGTACTGCTAGCAGTATTTTAAAGATAGGAATTTAGAAACCAAATCAATTTATAATTCCAAGAAGCAGTAGAATTATTGCCTTTAATATTGTTAATTCTAAAAATATGTCCATGATAAACTAAAAAAAATATAGTAGTATATCAATGTCAATGCACCCAACGACTATTTCACTTCAGAAATATAATACGGTTTACAATTTTCCATAATTCTTAAAATTCAAATGTTCAACTAGCTACCTGAGCATAAAGAAAAATCAATTTAGATGATAATATAGTTTAGAGAGAGTTGTTGCTAGACTTACTAAGCTAAGCGCTTTAGACAAGGTTACTCCGGAAGTTCTTATCGCTGCTTCCGTAAGCCTTGTTTCCATTTGCACTTCATCAGACAGGAAATTAGCGTTGATATCTACTGTAGTTGGCTTTATCACATATTCTTGTATACCAAGGACCTAAAAAGGTAAATTGAAAAATTATTTATTATATTAGAGATTACATAATATGTTATTATCTATAATTATTTTTGTTCTGCTTGTGACATGAAATATGTTTCAATATAATGCTTGTTAAAATATCAATGGAATTGGTTACCCTAATAATACAAACTCTTCTTAACTTTATGCGATTAAAGCAGTAATATTTGGCAATCAATGCTTCTATATTATTAAATTAATTTTGTTTTTCTCAATAAATGGTCACCCATCTTGTTTTTACTTCTTTCTTGTAAATTTTTCAGTTACCAGTAATGTCATTTTTTTTTTTTTTATAAAATCAAATCTTGTTGAAATAGACATTAAAATGAAATGAAGAAAAACAAAAAAAACGAGACATTGTCTAATAATAACAATAAGGTACAAATATGTCCAGATGGGAAAACAATATAGAATAAATTATTGTGTTCTGGCTAGCTTATAAATAATATTAGGCCTATGCACACATATGATGACTTGACTGAACCAACAGCATAACTTAAAACAAAACAAATGAATAGAAGTGGTTTGAGGTAGTATTTACAATAACACAGGAAGATTATTTAAAACACGTCAACAAACTTTTTAGTTGATCTATGGGGAATAAAACAAACATCTTTTTTTAATACAGGCATATCAGGGTTAGCATGTCTACTAAATACATTCCTAAGTCTGACCGCTTAAGGATTTTTTTCTTATTTGCATATAAAAAATGGGTGGCTGCTTTCATAAAGTATCAGCGAATCCAGTATATAAAAGCAAAATAAAGATTTTGAGGATTGCCTAGCACTGACTTGGTTACCTCATCAAGATGGATACCTTCAAGCTCTGATAGCAATTTGCTGAAAGGAGAAATATTTCTGTCTACTATAGCTGTTTGTTATAAACAAACTTTTCTCAAGTCCCAGCTCAAAAGTTATTAAACATTTAAAGATCTCGCCAAGACTACTTCTCAATAATGTTTCTTCACTTTCTACATCATTTATTTTAGATATTTCAAAAGTTTTAAGAGCCAAATAGAAATTATGTAGTCCCAACCTTATTCAACTGTTTTGTTTTTTTACAATCTTTTAGCTAGTTATATTTTTTATTATTTTTGAAAAGGCCATTTTACAGTGATTAAAATGGTTTAGCAAAATTTTGTTAAAAATTACCAGCAGTTTTTCACAATTTAAGAAACTACGCCCTTACCAAGGTCACTTCTCAATAATGTTTCTTCACTTTCCACATCTTTTATTTTGTTTATATTTATATCTTAAGAATAATTTAGTTCATAATTGAATCACAGATTTCAGGCGATAAAGAAATAATCTTTGATGTAATAAAAAAAAAAATAGGGAGGCAGCTGATCCTAAGATCTACCAGTACATTTTGAGAGTGATATTGAAATTAAGGAAATGTTTTCTTCCATGGTTAATCACTTATTCGCCCATGTTTTGTTTTTCATTATGTATTAGCACTTGTTAGATTGTTGCTGAATATATTGTTATGTTGGTAAATTTGTTACTGTATTTAAAATTTATTTTTGTTGCTTCTTTTCTTCCGATATTTCATAAATGTATACTTTTTTTCAATTTTATGCGGTATGTGAACATAACATATGTCCAATTTTTTTTTTATTTCTGTTAACCAAAAAGCAATTGGAAACCCGTGTATGCTTCATCATGGATAAAATTCAATTTTATGTATGAAAGAAAATCAGAGATTAATGATTGTTGACAGTAGAGATGCAGCAAACTCAGAAGAGAAACTACACTAAAGATAATAAGCAATATCAAATGGTTTTAGTAAAAACAAGTAATTGTCTAATTTGGAATTTCTACAAATATGTATTTATGTGACTGTCGAGACAGACCGATGTATGAACTTCCCACGAAGAAAGGTCATTTACCAAATCATATTCATGAAAACAATTGCTCACTTAATTAAATGTGGGAAACGTTTCCATGGCACTAGGAAATAAGGACACCCCATCATTAAAACTGTGACCTTTGTCAGAGTATTTACATGTTAAAAAAAATACACAAGGAATTGTTTGCAAAGTATGTTGTATAAGATGTATTAGCATATTCACATTGCGCACAGCAGTAAAAATTTTAAAATGATATTTAACTGTAATATAAAATGTTGTTATTCAGTTTAGTTCTTTGATATTGTTGAGCTTTTACTTTTATGACAACTTTACATTTTAACCAGCATAATTTTTTTTGCCGAAATATCAAAAATTATTAATTGATAAAAATCCTATGATCTTCCTACATTTTGTTCTCATCTATTATTATTAATATTAGTTATTTACTCTGTTTTCAATTTTTATCTTGATGTTCACCTCCCTCCCTTATTGCCCCTTCCAAAATATTGTTCCCCTGAAGGTCACTCCAGGCAGGGTAGCCTAATTGGTAAAGCCGATTAAATATTAGGGAAGTCCCTGGTTCTAGTCCCAATCTAGCCATTCAATTTTTCTTTGGTTGTTAAGTATTATTATTTGTAAACATTAGTGGGATTAATTCTCAATTTAAATTATACGGCATCCTTCAGCCAACCTATGCAGATTTGTTTGTGGGCATATACTATATATTAGAGAAGGGTCAAACGGAGTATAAATGAACTTATTTTCAATCGCGCCCAAGGGTCTGCTTTAAGATTTAAACTTTTCCTTTAAGATGGCAAAACTAAAAACATCAAAGATTTATTACTTTGTTCAGCCACCTTAAGCTTGGTCTATTGCTCCTCTGGAAAATGAAATCGCCCATTGTAGATTTATGCCACCAAGCTGATGATAGCTATTATTTAGGAAATTTTCTGTTTTCACCATAGTTAATTTTGACATTTTACGAAAGTTGTTTTAAAATGTTTTCCTACCAAGGTTTCAATTCATTTCTAATATTTACTTAATACAATTATGAATAACATTTTTTGTATGACATGTGTGATGACAAATTTTAGTGTGTTTTTTAATGACACTTTTCTGGCTGGGCTCATTTTTTCTGTTGCCTAATCACTCCTGAAAATCAAAATGCATCAGTAACAATTATCCTAAATGATGTTGGTGGAGGGAGGCTATAGCTGGACTATATATGTCAAAGTGGGCGGTGGCCAAAATGATTGAGAACCATTGGTCTAGCTGATGAAGACCCCAATTCTCCTAAGGAGTCTTTTTTAAGGGATGGGTATAGGTTCGTTTTTTCTCTCTTAATTATGATTTTTCTCTCTCCAAGATAACGATAAACTGGTTATTACTTCAATTCCTCCAATTACTACCTTTAGAGGTCTCACTTTTCTCGAGGGTGATCAGTTTGTCATATGTACATGATTTTTAATTTTAAATCAATGAAAAGCAACTCCTCATGTTCATGTTGAAAAATGGACTTTGGGTTTATAATAAGGTATGTGTACTGACTTGATTCCTTGTCATGTCGACTAGTGCGTAGGCCAGGAGGACAATGTCTGTCTCGTCTGAGCCTAAGCCGGCACTCTGGAGGCCGGAGGTAGCGACGAGGAAGCCGCAGGCAGTCATCCTCTGTCATATCTGAAACATTCATCAGAATACTTACTATCTAGATTAGGATTAGAACTGTTGGTTCTATATAATGATAAATTCAGAATGTTATTTAAGTCTCTGAAAAAAAAATTATTATTGCTGTTTAATACTAAATTAAAAAAAAATCTATATTGTCTTTATAAAATAAAGCATGAAGGTTGAGGCCCAAGCACCCCGGAGGCTGCAGTGTTGTGAAAAATTGGAATACAAAGCAATTGAAATTAAGATCGAACTTAAGCAAGTGTATTTAATGAACAAAAACAAAAAATTGAATAAATTAAAACTGGAATGAACTAGTAAATTTAAGAAAGCTGAACTGAATTAAGGAAATTAAAATTGAAACTAAAAAGAAACATTTTAGTTTTGATAAATGTGTGAATAGCAAGAGTTAGTATTCACTTATTTCGGGGAAAAAAAAATCCTTGCTTTAGCTTTATTGTTAGCAACAAAATTTACAGGTCAGATTAGGATCTTAACAAATTATATGTAATACTGGCTATATTAAAGGATGAACAAGTAGATAATAATTCTGTAGGTGGTGCTGAAGTCTAGTGCAATAAGCCTAGATATTACCTCTCAACCTTGAATTCGGTTTTGTTAATCCTCGCTACTTCTTTATTCAAGTAACTCCTCATTTATCCTTACATTATTACATATTAAAATATATACTGCGCAGCCTGGGTATTTTTGAATTTATGTTTAGCATTTCTAATGGGTTGAATAATTTTTTTACTGATATCATAGAAGACAGGCAGATGGACCAGACAATGGCTAGTGGAGTCTGAAAATATCATAGCTGTTGTTAAGTTTCTGTTTAGATTGTCGTTCATCCAATGTAACTTTTGCTAACGAGTGAACTGTGGAGATTTCGAATTTTGTGTTCGAAATGGAATTTTTCCATTTGTTTATGTAATGATTTAATCTGCCTTTTAAGTGATCGTAGAAAAGAGCAAAATATTAGGTTACAGGTACATCGACATGAGTTCAGTACTTGATTGTTTATTAGCTGTGAAATGCACAGTGGAGAGATGGGGAAGGGGACTGAATTTAAGTATCAATAAATTTTCAGCATAAAGTAGAAGTTAAGTGAATTCATTTATACTGTTGTCTATGAAAGATGGTGTTGGATTAACTGAAGGCTGATTAAATTAAATGATTAAAGGTGTTAAATTATACAGTAATTGTTAAAACATTATCCGATTTGCCTGATAGCTTCATTTTATTGGTTGAGATCTGTTGGTAATCTACGAATGTGAAAGAATTTAAAGGGCAGAGGAGTGATCTGAAATGTTCGTGAACCTTGTATCTATATCATCAAATGAATATCAGAAAATATTTATTTATTTTTCATTATGTTAATAAAGATTATGACGTCAGTGAGAGTGGGGGCCCATCCCCACTTCCTCTCTAGCCGCCTGGTGGGGGCCATCCCCTCCAGGTCGGACCGACTATAAAAGAAGCAGCACAGGACAAAATTAGCATTACGAATCGGACCACCACTTGGAACATTACTCTCTCCTCTCTCTCTGCACTGGCGCCTGCTGCTCTACTCAAAACCATGGACTTGTCATTCAATTACCTCTGCATCTCTCTATCCTAACCTCGCTAAGTTTTAGTCCGGCGTCGTCAGACCCCACACCTTCCTAGTAGGAATATCTGCCTTCGTCTCACTAAAACTAGCATCTCCTTGGGAGAGACCTCTCCCTCGCGGACGACGGTTGTCGTGGCCCTGCAAATTTTCCTAGCAGCCACTCCCGCGGTAATCCTGTCTACCTCTCTCCGGTTCACACTCGCCTTTGGGATCCGGACGGTTTTCGCTTACCCTCAGATACCGAGTGTGAATTCGTGGTCATTCCAAGACCACATAAACTACCTATAAACCTACCCTGTACCTCTTCTCCTGACCATAGTGCTTTGTCGGGGCACACACACCTTCTAAAGATCTTATGGAGCCAGATCAAAGCGAATTAAGGCTGCCCGTCGACTAGGTCGGCAGCCAGAGTGAAAGACCATAGGTCCACCCACTCTATCTCTTTCTGGGCGCTCGCCGGAGGTTATAATGAACCTAGCCCGCGGCGGGCGTATCCTCACCACTTTGGGGATACCTAGGTATACGGAGCCTCCTAGTGACGACCCGACAGTCATAGTGTGTTGAGATAATAGTTTAATGTATAGCACAGGTCAATCAATGGTACTAAATAAATTACTGGAATGTGACTGATACGTATATTGTGTTGGATTTTAAACAGTGCCAGTTAATTTTGTTACAGCTGAGCCTCTGGGGATTTGTGGATCTTTTATTCCATTAATTATGCCTCACATTGAGATTACCAATGACAAAAGTCATTGTTTGAATATAACTCAGAAAAGTATTCAGCTCTTGTGAGGTACTATTATGTAAGGAATAAAAACATATGATTGAGTAAGGTAGGTGTGCAATCCAACCGAAATTTATTGCTAGGAGCGGTTGTTCTTTAGGTTATCCCGGGAGACCGAATGTTAAGTTATGTACTATTATGTAAGGAATAAAAACATATGATTGAGTAAGGTAGGTGTGCAATCCAACCGAAATTTATTGCTAGGAGCGGTTGTTCTTTAGGTTATCCCGGGAGACCGAATGTTAAGTTAAGAAAGTGACACAGGTGAAACTTAAGGAATTTTTATTTAGTGGTGATTGGACAAATAGGAGAAGGGTTCATCGGGACAAGGGGATTGATGTGATAACAGCGGATACAACTGACCTCGTGGTGGACCAAGTAGAAGAAGCAGGAAGAAAAAGACGTAAACGTTATAAATCTGGCCAGTCGCGAATGGTAGTAAGTGAAATAATAATTTGTTAATAAACCATGGTGATTTTGTTACGGACGTACTTGTAGAAAACTTGAATAAAGTTTTGTAATATGTAATATTCCTTTTGCCAGTTTTTTATAATGACATAACCATCAGATAAAAAAGCAAAAAATATACAACCTGTATTTATTTGGTGTGTGGAAACGAACTTCGGGAAGAATTATGAATTGGTGACTGATCTCGACAAGAAGGAGGATAAGAAAATAGCCACAATTTTTAAAACAGTCTTCGGATTGGAAGGTATGAGATTGTTCGGCAAATAGGTACAGATGAAGAGACATCAGTAGACAAATCAATGAAGCAATCAGATGAGGAGATCATACCCAAGAAAAACAGCATATATGAAATGTACGTGTTTTTTTTTTTTTACTGTACAAGGTGAACAAATGGATTATAGTAATTTTATTCGAATCTTAAAAGAAAGAGATCTGCCATGCGAGTTCACAAATTTACATGATGAAATGATAAAGGATCGGTTCGTGGTAGGAATAAAAGATAATGATTTTAGAAAAGGACTGTTAAGAAAGAGACATTTGTCTCTTCGCAAAGTAATTGATGAAGCGATGGAAGAGAAGAAGTGGAGCAGGAGAAGCATTAACCAGTAGGATCCATCAGGTAAGAGAAACATACAACAGAAGATAGAGAACAGCCGTTGAAATGAAGTACGGCGAAAGGAAAGGGCCAGGCTAGTAGCTTTGGAAGAATGACTAACATACCAAAAAAGCTTAATCTGTGAGATGTTATACAGTCCATTTATTTGGCATTGTATGAAGTTTGAGCGCAGAGAAGTCAGTTTTTTTTTATATAGACAAGAAAGGATATTGTACAGTGGGAACACTGTATAGTGCTTACTAGCACGTAGGCCTCAAGCAGGATGTATACACGTGCCCTATGCCTTGGTATTGGCGACATTGTCTAACTGTAGGAACTTCTTTCGAATCGGATGTTTCCGACATGTTCCATTTTTTCCAGTGTCCAGATGCTGATATCGACAGGCGCTATGCTAACCCAATGGTGGCCCATCACACGGTCCTGCTTCTGATTACCTAATACTAGTTTTAAGTATCCCCTCCTTCAAATACATCTCTGATCCAGTAAAACGAGCCATTTTTGTGTGAATATGTATATACATTGATAGTACGAAGTATGAAAGACGATTGCATAGAGCTTTTTTCCTTGGAGCTTGGCCATGGATAAAATACAAAGTAATAAATTTCTGCTGGACGTTGGCCTTATGATGAAGACTCAGGAACTTGGCGAACTCAAAGCCATCCTTTTGCAGAATAAACGGCCGTCGGACTATTTCGGCCCGATCTCTCACCTGCTTCCATAACAAGTTTTTTTTTTTAGCAATATCCTCCTTTTAATATTTAAATAATTAATAATACATTAATTTTTTTTGTGGCGTGAGCTTCATTTAGTGAAACCGAAGATATGTCCCATAAATTATATAACAATCTCAAAGGTTTTGGATCCGTTTTTCAAGCAAAGTAAAACTAATGTGCTTGGTAGAAACATGTTTTTTTGCGTTTGAAAGGAATGGTGAAGTGACCAAGAGCTGAAGCAGATATATATAGTTGTAAGGGATCCAAATACGTATACATAACTACAAAAAAAGTAAAACGTTGACTATTATGTATTGATTTTAATTCTAAATTAATGTATATATAAATAAATTTATAATTTTAAATATAAATAGATCAAAATAAATAAACAAAACATCGGTTTACGCACACCCTTGTTCTGAATGTATGGAAATGACGCCTCCAATCACTACTTGCGGAACTTCAAGTAAATCAAAAATAAAAAACGCAATGGACCGATGGAAAAGACTGAAATGAATTTTAAAAACATGTGCCAAAAATTCACAGAGACATGAAGTTAATTATCTGTGCTACTTTAAATGAGCTCATCTTAATACCAAGACACGACGGACCATTTCGATTCAAACTGAGCAGTTCGGGCCTGTAAGAAATTCGGGGATATACATGTATTTTTCAATCGGAATTTTGGGGACTGTACAGTCTCCAGGGTTCCCAACACACAATAGTAAAATCCTCAAGCAGTTTCCCTACTTGTATGGATACCTTCAAAAGGATTGAAATTTTAAAAAATAGCCGTTATAAAAGAATATTAAATACACGATTCCTATTTTTGCTGTCTACAAACAAATGAAGCTATTAAATCATAAACAAAAAGACGATAAACATGCAGTACTATACAAGAGGGGAAGCTAGGGAAGACTTTAATAATTACATATGCATTTATAAATCTGTACATACATAAACAGATAAATGGATCTCCAATAAATAATAAATATTATTAATCAAAACGTCCATATCTTATTTAATACCTTACTTAATATGATAGGACCATATTTATTTTTTAATTACTACTTATTGATTGTTAATTGAAGCATGGAAATGTATAAGTGCCATCGTTAAAATTTTTCAGGACATGAATTTGATGAGCTCAGTATCACATAAAAAGGTCCGAATGAAAATCTCAACGTTTATTTTGTCATAAAAGCTATTTCCTTGACGAAAGTTTCCTTTACAGGTAGTTTGGCCCTGGCACATATATCCATAAAAGATAAAAAAACAAAACGGATTTGCTATTTTTTGTCAGTTGTATCCTTCAGCATTTCCACGCTTCAATTGTCTCTTCATTATTTCCCTTTATACTTGGTCAAACAATTTCCTCTTTACAGAGCCAGTTAAACCTGACTAATTACTTGTACAGCGGATCAGTGCACAGTAAAGCCAAAACCTCAGCTCACAGGGCACGGATCTTATATATGGTCAATAATCTTGAGATTAAAAAAACTCAGCCCTAATAGGGCAATGGGTAATTATGATAAATTGTCACGTTCATATCATAGATACAGTATTATTTTTTTTTGTCCATTACTTACTATGTGGTTCTCTGTCCACCCTGTACCAACCTAACCTAATATTGAATAATTATTACTAATAATTTTTGGTTTTCAGCAGTGCTTAGGTACCACAAAAAAAAATGAACCCTCAAAGTTTATTCAACAACGCAGTAAAATTTGTACTTCAAACATGCTATGAAAACATACTTATTTGTTAAAATGTTCATTAATGTTTGAAAGGAACTGACTGAAACCTAGGTAAGAAGACAGATAGAAAACCACTTGTGGAAAAAGTCAAAATTAACTATTTTAGAAACCAGAAAGCCCCCTGAATAATAGCTACCTTGAGCTGGCAGGTTTTCATAAAGGTTCTTAAAATGGGTTAAAAAAGTGTCAGTCTTAGGCTACATGCTTGTAAGATATTCATTTTGCTCCGGGCTAGCACCTTCCTACATTTTGTTCTTAACTATTATTATTTATCTTAATTATTTACTCTGTTTTCAATTTTAATCTTGACGCTCACCTTCTCCACTTTCTCGCCCCTTTCAAAACGTTAGGTAAGTGTCTGTATTACAATAATAATACCTCAAATAATAATACTGCCCGGGGGAGCACCTGTCTTCTCATAAATTATTCCATATTCCTTTATTCTCCTGACATTCAACATGGAGCCTGCATCTATCTCGAAGTATAAATGAACATTTTATCATTCGCGCTCCGCTTTAAGATTTAACCTTTCCTTTAAGATGGTGAAGCTAAAAACATCGAAGATTTATAAATTTTATCTTGAATCAAAATCAAAATATATAACAAAAATGAACTCTAAAATAATAATGATTTTCTAACATGTGTTCTCACAAATCGACATCTAAAATTGAACAATATAAACCGAATATATAATTTGTTCTTAAAAATAAAGATAAATAACAATACGAGGAATAGGACCGCTGAGGGTGGAAGCAGCAAGGTAAATCGCAGCCCCTACTATTCGTGGGGGTTGATTCTAGCGAGGATAAAGGCCGGGAGAGCACCTGTCTTCTTATAAATTATCCCATATCCCTTTATTCTCCTGACATTCAGCATGGAGCCTGCATCAAGAGAGTATCTCTACCATCAGCAGAACCTTCATACTTGTTCCCTCCACGTCAGCTGAATGCTCAAAAAACGGAGTTTGGGGGAGTTTGAGGGCCCCCCCCCCTCACATCAATAAATGCTGCCGTGGAATTTTTAGTTTAATTGGTGTGCTTTAGTTTTGCCTAACATTGCTTTTGATTTGTTCAGGTAAAAGGCATACAAATCATTGATTTTTGCTGGTTTTGTAACATAACTTCGAAAAGAACCTGGCAGGAAATGAGGGGAGCAGCTGAGAATGAAACAGGTAGTAGACACAAATTAACGGCATTGAAAATATCACGACGAGGTTTGTCAGCAGAATATTAAAGACGGAAGGACAGGAGCCCCGACTATTTCGGCCCGGATTGTCTCCGAAAATGACAGTGCTACAAGTACAAAAGTCGGTGCTTATCAAGTATAATGCTTATCATTCCAAGGTCAACAGAAGCTTAGAATAAGAAAATTAAAGACAAAAAAGAAAGCCACTGAATTGGAAAAGGTTAGCGCGATGACAACCTTCATTAAGTTTATTTATACCCTCAATGGCCTTGAAAATTTTTATTTCATTTATTTCCAATTCATTTTTGTTTTCACTCAAAAGCTTTTTTTTACTCTCTAAATATCTAGTCTACCATATCCTGTTTTATGTGGTTTTAATAGTTCTGTTACTTACCACACTTAAACTACTATCTTCGGCTGCTGAGGTAAATATGACAAAAAATCATTCATATCTAAATATTCACAAACCTTTATATTTTTTTAAATATTCAACATTAACTCTAAATTCAGGCAGAATCTCTTAACACGTTGAAACATTTAAAAGGTTTTAAATTTGAATTGACTATATGTTATATTTAAAAAAATGAATTAATTGGCTTAAATTGTTTTATTTGACAATTATTTAGAAAAAATAAATAAGAAATTTTAATTATTTTAACAACATTTATCGGTTTTACTGACTTAGATTATACAATTGTGACTAAAACGCACTATTTAATTTATCGTTAATGTCGAAACAACAAAAATCCCTAGATTTATGAATATTTAGACATTAATATTGTTTATTTGTCATATCTATTTAATCAGGCGGATATATAGGTTTAACTGCCGAAAGTACTATTGTTGTAAAACCAAATTGCCAGGGCAACAATTCTTATTTCTTTTATACTGCGGCTGGTTGATACAAATATCACAATTTATTACATCAGTGACCTTTTTCTTCTTATTTTTATTTTTTATTTTTGTAACAACAAATATGAACTATATTGTATTTTGAAAGATAAACGTAACGAAGGACGCAGAAAGTTTGTGGATGCGGGACATTCTTAAGTACGTATTAAGAATTATTATTCATGCGGGAAAAATGAGAAAATTAATTCTCAAATACCTTCTGAGCTTTGATTTGAGAATGCTTATAAGTTGAGAAATATAGGAACCAAATTTTATCGCTGTTCTACTTCCACCCATTTATTATATTTTATTGCGATAAGATAAACTGTGTAGTGCGGTATTCTATTGAGCATGTGTCGAATGGATTTTATTATTTCTACGGTAGAACATGCAGACAGACAAAATGGGCATTCTCACCCCTCCTTTTGAGTTTGCGATGATAGTTTTATTAAAATTTAATTAGTGCTCATAAAAATGTTTTTACAATCCTCCGAAGCTAGTTGGGCAAACAATCGACTTTATATTAAAGAGAGGAGAAGAAGAAGTTTTCATTGGCTCCACATGAAATGTGACAAAACCTTGACGGGGAAGACAGGATGTGGCTCAATCTGGTTTAATTTTTTTTTCTTTCTTTGACACCGTTAGAAATGTCAAGAAACTGACAGCGGTCCGCATTTGGCAACTATTGCTCTTTGTTTGTACTTTTTCAAGAGAATAGTGATTTAGATTGGATTCTGTTATTACAGTCGACTAAAACTTTGGTCCATAATGTAGATAGGTTTGTATGTTTTGCAATATGTTTGGTCATCTTTACAAATTTCGAAATCTATGCTCCACTTTTTGAGATCGATTTAAGGCGATCGTGAATCTTAAGTGGCCAACGAACACTTTTACGGAAACTTTTCAACTTAACCATTAGCGAACGTAAATAGGTGTTCGTCATTATTCATTTTTAAAGCCAAGGCCATTGGAACAGTTGATTTAGTAGATTCAAGTAGCAGCGGCTTCACCGTTTCATCTGTTTCCCTCCCAAACATAATAATTGATAGTGAATAAATCACTGCGTAAATTCGAGCGATGATACCACTGTCACTGTGAATAGTTTTCGTAATAATTAAATATCAATTGATATTGACAAACATATGTACATTGATGGACGAAATTGATACACCGCCCTAAATTTGTTTTAATGTAATTAATTTGATTCAAATTTTGCATTTCAATAATGGTTGTTTGAAACAATTTGAAAATTAAGTTTTTTTCACAAGAGTGCACTGTAGGTGAATGATTTTATTTTTAAGCAGTCAAGGAACTGAGAGAAAATATGATTTGATTAGGAAACTTACTGTTTGTATTTCCACCCTCACCACCTTTCCCCCATTCAACGCATTTGAAAATATTTTAAATGAAATCCTGATGGTTATTTCCCCATTCTTGGAGATAGTGACACCGAACATCTATGAGCCATCATGGAATGAATGCTACCTGGCAAACCTCTCCCCTTGGTTGTTTGTTAAACCTGCGTTTATAGGGGGCTTGGCTTGATGGAAAAGAGATGTTAAGTTTTTATTGAGTTTATTTGTGGATAAAGGTTCAACATGTATGTCTGCATCTGGTCCTTGCGTTAGAAGGAGAAAGGTGTCGATGTTTAAAACGTGCAAGTGAACTGAGGTATAAACTTATTTTAAATAGATACATAGGATACCCAAGCCGACTACAAAGGGTTCAATGAAGAAGGGCATTAGATCATTAGATGGGACTAGTAAGGATGGAGAAGGGAGATAGAGGAGATGAGAGGAGCAGGTGGTTTGGCCAGCTAACGGGGCTTGGGTCGGCGACCCCAAGGCCCTCCTTCTTGGTCATTCCTGTATTTCCAGCTCACCCACACCCACCATCAACTACGAACTACAATTTATGAAATACATCCAAAATAAATAACGTACGAAATGAAGAAACAATACCCAGGCATGAAATAAAAACACACTTGATTCTAGGACATTGTCCCTTAAAAATAACAAAAAGAGACAAATGCCCATGTTAAGCTGAAAAATACCATTACACGAATGCGATTAGCTTATAAATAATAATGTACATATGCGATAACTTCAATGGACCAACAGTATAAAATTGAAAACATGAGGTGAAAGAAAGACATTCACTAACATTTGGAAATATAGAAATCATTATCGGATGAAAATAAGCGTGAAAGGTTGCGAGGACATTTTAAAATAGGAAAATAATAAAATTAATAACAGTAATAATGATGAATTAGGAAATTATAGTTTGAACGGAGATGAGAAACTTGTAAAGTCTAGATTTAAAGATTACGAGTGTTGATGAACGTCAAATGTTGATTGGAATTGAGTTCCAAAGGTGTCACTAGAATTAGAAAAGAACTGTCAACGGAGGCAGATTTGTGGGATGATATATACAGATGAGATGGGCCGGACCTAGTATTGTAGATTTTATCGCTGATTTGAATTGGAAGAGGTCGTGAAGGTAAAGGGTCTTTTTAATCATGATGTTATTGATGAGGGGGGATCCAGGGAAGTATTTGAGACGAACAAAAGGGTGCGGCCATCTTAATGCCCGGGTCTCACGGGGCATGGGACACGAAAGTGAATATCATTGATACGCTTAATACGGATTAAGCAAATTAATTACATTAAAATTAATATTGTCTGTACGATTCGTGTGAAATGCCGAATTGTAATCTGAAGGAATTGTAATCTGAACAATCGTGTGAACGGTTCACGACTCTTTCTTTTCGTGAGTGGCTACGAAAGCAAGCTAGGCGTACCTCACTTTCGTGGGAACCCGGCATAACTCGAAGTAGAGCTGCGAAATGCGACAAT
Organism: Acanthosoma haemorrhoidale; assembly: GCA_930367205.1. Lineage (NCBI taxonomy): Eukaryota > Metazoa > Arthropoda > Insecta > Hemiptera > Acanthosomatidae > Acanthosoma > Acanthosoma haemorrhoidale. The sequence goes on along the minus strand of OV884009.1, from coordinate 105,815,207 downwards.
GTCTAGGAACCCCCCTCTTACCTGAGGCTTGAGATCCGAGAGGCATCCGCATAACCGTAGGTGAAATGGGGGAAGACAAGAGGCCCACCATACTCCGCATAACCGTAGGTGAAATGGGGGAAGACAAGAGAGCCCACCATACTCCGCATAACCGTAGGTGAAATGGGGGAAGACAAGAGAGCCCACCATACTCCGCATAACCGTAGGTGAAATGGGGGAAGACAAGAGAGCCCACCATACTCCGCATAACCGTAGGTGAAATGGGGGAAGACAAGAGAGCCCACCATACTCCGCATAACCGTAGGTGAAATGGGGGAAGACAAGAGAGCCCACCATACTCCACATAAATATAACCGTAGGTGAAATGGGGGAAGGCTTTTTTAACCAATAAAGACAAATCGCAAGAAGTTAAAACATTAATCAGAAAAATTTGGCGAAAATATGCTATCCACAATACGTGATTTATTCCTGATCTAAATGATGAGATACTCCTGTTAGTCCTAAGAGAACCTTCCTCACAATCTTTGCCAATGATATACGAATCCTTTGAGGCGAAAGGCCTCATCCTAATTCGCTAACTTCATCCGCAATCACCTCACAAAGCAGAGGTAGTGAAGGAAAAATCAATATGAACTTCGTGAGAAGACAAGAGTTTCTTTTAGAGAGAAGCTGGTTGGTTAAGAGATATAGGACCTTGCAACCTTTTTCGTATGTTGCCGCCTATTCCGGGGTATTGTTCAATGTACCTCATTATTTCAGACAGCGTGGACCATTTTAGGAAATCCCTTTTATTTAAAAAAATATAAAATCAACCCCCGTACTGCAGTAGCCCTATATCCCAGCCATACATTTCCAAAAAACTTTCTACTTTTACCAGTGCATTTGTTCTAGTTCTTGTGACTCCGTCAACAGGGTGGTATTTTATGTCATTGCCCACTTGAAAAATATAGCCTTAAAGTTAGTAGCATGCTCGCCATTTTAACTCGGTCAATTTTTTTTATAGGGATGATATTTTGCTTTCTTGTTTCATACCATGCCGCGGCGATGATATAAATTTTACAAATTCAAGTGGATAGCTCTTGACTCCCACCACAATTTAAGAAAAATGGCCAAAATTTGAGTTACGAGGTTTTGGACTTAGGGTGTCGAATTACGATTGCTCCATAGCTGCCTCAAAGTAATCACTCTCCTTTTGAACTCATTCACTTTTTTATTTGTAACTAATTATGTAAAATTACGAATACATTTAAAACCTAGTTAATTATCTATAATAGCCGACGAGAGAAGGCCCGGCCCAACTATCGGTGTGTATGTAAAACCGTATTGGTTCCTTGGTACAAAAATAAAACAGTATTCGGTTTATTGACTCTACCTTACTTAGACCAGGTAGCAGCTAGTAACAAAAACGTCAAAGAAACCGCAAATTTCTAGTCGGTACAATTGTAAGTATATTTCACTCAGCATCATTTAGAGAAGTAAGAAAAATATAAAAAAAAACAATTGAACGACAATATAGAGAAAATAGCTACCTCGTATATTTTGTTTTCAATGATCAATACTTGGGTGGGTCTGGTGGGTCTTTGGAGCATCTACCGCTCTATAATAGAAATAAACCCGTTTTAACGAAAGGAGAGGATTAGGTGGGAGAATAACATGAAGACAATTAAGTGAAATAGATTCGCAGGTAAATACCCGTAAGTATTTTTCTATTCATTTCATGCAAATTAAAGGACGCGCTCTGATAACCTCGAAGATGAGCACATTTAGTTTTATTTCAGATGTTTAAAATTGATATTTCCTACTTTATTTATTTATTTAACAACAACATCGATCATTTTCCGTTCGCAGAATTATAGAGTCTTATCAAAGAAGTCAAGTATAATGTGTATCAAAATACTTGTATTGAATTATATAATTTTATACGGAATTCAGACCTTGTATATAATGTAGCGACGCCACAGCAAATATAAAACTGCAATGTAAATCGATTCGAGTGAGAATCTATTATGAAAAATAATAAATTTGACATTTTTAAGGGGATAGGGAAGAAAAAAAAAACTCTTCCTCATACAACAACCTTCTTATTTTATCTCCATATTAGACATCCATTTACGACTTCGTGTCGATACTCCATCATATGCCCTTATCCTCTCCATTCACCACAGACTTGAGCCAAAATATCACACAGTGTTAGTTTCTAATCCTAACAAGATCTATCTAACTAGATCCATACCTCTATCTATCAATCCATTTCCACCTTCAGAAATACCTCGCCTACACATCAAATTTTACTCTTATCATTAAATGACATTTTTTTCTTTTCAAATATTGACCACCTTTATAGGAAAACATATTTACTTCAACGATTGAATTTTTAACTCGATTAAAAATAGTTAAATTTTAAAACATGTTCAAGCAATGAGCACTGCAGAGTTTCATGTAATGTACATCTGTGTCTTTTTTTTTTCACAGACACTTTCTTTAAATGTTTATCACTTAATACTTAACATTGAAGAGCTCCAGAGTTGTTACTTCAACTTTACAGATGACAGATATTTGTCACAAAAATATTTTAAGGCATCGGTAAATTTAAAACAAAAATAGATTACAAAAAATATTATATAAATACATTAGATACCCACACTCCACTCATTTCAACCTCTCTTTTCTTTTGCACCAAGCTACTGTCGCTAATTGTTACCAATCATACTTAACACCCACAATTCCTTCTTGTTATCAGGTCCTGATGCAGTTATACAGAGTATACGAAATGGTGTTCGTGGATAAACTTCAAGAAAACCCAACAACTATTTGTCATCGTCCCAAGCCGATCTCCAAACGAAACGTTCAACTCAAATGTAGATTACGTTTATCATTTCGTTATAGAAGTGACTGCTACAAATAAATGTTCGTTAATAATTACATGTGTAGGTGTACTGAATACACTAGCCATGGTTGAGTGTAGCAGGAGCCATGATGGTTCTGCGTACATACCAGCCTTAGACTAATGACCAGCTTAGAGTAGATATTTTTCTTTAGCCGTCATATAACTAATAAACATTTTTTAAAGCAATTTTTCCAAGACACAAGCATCAACGCTTAATTAAGAGTTAACAAAAGACATAATAATAAGACATAACGCAATCAACGCGTTCTGTTAATGATTGTAAAATTCTAAATAAACAAAATTTATACTCCGATGTTAATGTGTACCTTGTACGTCCATACGTTCTGTTAGAACCTTTGGAGTTAGATAAAACTATTTACTCATGCGGGTAGAAGAGAGAGCAAAGGTCCATCGTCGTCATCGTAACTTATAGTTTTCGGGCGAGAGCATTGTCGAAAAATTTAATTGTCAGAATGACAAAGTGTAAGCACACCACTCCCCGGAAGACCAAGAGAAAATAGGAAGAGTGGAAGGAAGACCCCATCCGAGCTGAGTGATGGAGTGGTGGGGGTAAACTTTGATGGTACCACAAAACTTTATTTTTGCAAACATGACAGCAAACTGGAACTACAACCAGGATTAATTACTGATATGAACAAGGCACAAACTTTGTTACATGGACTTATATCACAATGTCCTTCTCCTTTGACAAGGATATCCCTATAAGGGCAGATTGTATTTTTTTTCTAAAATTAAAGCATTTATACTGATAAAATATTTACAACATGATTTATTTTAATACTTGGCCAATAAAAATTATTCTATATTGCTAAAACGCTGATCGAAAAGAATCACTGCTGAATAGGCGATTTATATTTCTGTTTTTTTAATTTTTTGTAATATTTCTTTACAATAATTTTTACTAGCCATCTCTAATGTCCTCAACAATGGTAGGAGGTGCTTCTGAGATATGACTTATTAGTTAGCCCCACGAGACAGACTTTTTTCACGTTGACATTTTATTATTTATTTCCTGTTGTTTTTTCACCAGCACATAATCGACTTATTTGGAGGTTTTGTGGAATATACCATGAATATTTCAGATGGATTTGATAATTATTGCTAGGGATGTAGAAGGTACAGACAGGTTGATTATCCGTAACTGTTAGTAAGCAAGCCTCTGCTCTCGGAGTCGGCAACCATTTGTCTGGACAGTGCGTAGTGGCAGGTGCTTAATTAATATAGCCACTACATGCATCTGGTTATCAATGTGTCAATACGCCGAAGCAATCTATTTTCATTATTAAAGCTTATTATCTAGAGATTTCTACATATTCAGATAACAGTCATTTCGTAACACTTAGTGGTGCGTGAAACGGTTTTCACTGGCTTTCGACTACCCATATCTAGTTAGGTTGCATCAATCAGATGGTTTGTATGAGATGCTTAAAAGTAGTTGATTCAATGATTGCATCGACTCTCCATTGATGGATCCAACAGATCCAGCACGGTGGGCACTGCTTCGTGAATCGGCTCCAACTGCCGTTGATTCAGTATCATACACAGAGTGAATGAGGATCGATACCTCACTGATTCAACCGCTTGTAACCCTTTTGAGTCGAACTTATCTTTGCAGTTGCCAATTGTTCACTTTTTTCAACAGAGTTATAAAATAAATAATAAATTCCAATCACTGTTGATAAAAACTAAAATGTAAATAGGATAGCCACACAAAATGACTGTTTTTTTGCTAATTTAAGAATAATTTTATTTTAACACAATTTGTTTTTAATATTCAACATATATAATGTTGTGTTCTATGTTTTTTTCCATTTCAAGACTAGCTGTCGGTTTCCTTCACAATACCACTTTTTTGGGTTTTGATCCGAAAAATTCTCCAACTCCATTTTGAACCTCGTTATCTTGTTGAAACAAAACCCGATTTCTATTGACTAATCCTGGGTCGCAACATCATGCATTCTTTGTAACTGATCAGTATAAAGTTCTGAATCAATGGTTCAACCTTCTGGAATGAATTACGCTTTCGTAATTCCAAAGTACAAGACAAAAGACAATGCTCTCTGTATTTTTTTTTCTCGAATTGCTGTTGGTCAGGCAACTGGAACAGCAGGCTGATTGCAGTCAAGCGATTGTTTCTTGGTCTTAGGCCTTCTCCAATGTATTCACTTTTCATCAGTGGAGTGACAATGGTCACTTAGGTTTTTCAAAAGTTGATGACATATTTCTAATCGATGTCGAGCTTGTTCAGTGGCCAGCTCATGGAGAACAGCTCTTGATGATCGAGTCACTTTTCTCAAGTTATCCAGCCAAGGATTTATGGTTGATTAGGATACTCCAAGCTCTCTCGTGAATTCCTGAGTATTTTTCGTTGGGTCTGCCTCAACAGAGTCCCGCAAAGCTTTCTCATTGAATGATGATTAACGTTCAGAACTACATCGCTAGTTTCAAATTTCTGGAACCACCTACTTACTCCCAGCCCGTTCAGAAAGATCATCTTCCTTGAATTGTCACACCAAACGGGTTGTTTCGGTGGCAGAAAACATACTTTTCCAATAATGGAGTAATATTGCGATTATATTTTAGTGCCATCTTGTTTGACCGAATGCTAAGACAAATGCAAGATTTTGTTAACAAATTCATTTAGTATCGTCTAAGGATTAAAGTGATATCAACCTTAATTGCGTTTGAAAAACAAATAAAGCTGATCAGTGGATTACAATTTCCAAGAAACGAAATCGGTTATTTTTTCATGACTCTTGTTTATTATTACTTTGGTTAAAAATATATTTACAACAAACAAACTACAACTTTAATACAATCTGAATTTGAACTACTATTTAAATAGGTACATATTTATTTGAATATCAATGTTTCGTTGGATATTTTTGTAATCACAATGTTTCAATAAAGATTTTATAAAATTGATTATATGATAGAGGGGTGAGGGGTTGGTTAGTTACAACAGTAGTCTAAGTATCGAACAGCTGTTCAATTCTCTATCAGATACAAAAGCATCAGTACAATAGAGTATCATTATCACTTGTATCATGACAGGATATTCTGGTATCTATCCATGCATATTCTCAATTAGCTGCTATCCCATTGTTGGTAAAAATTGAAAAAAACCAAATCATATAAATATTTCTAAGGTATAAATACCTTTATTTTACTTTAATAATCAAAATCTCAGGGCAACTGATAATTGTGAAAAAATGCCTCTTTTACACAACATCGCATTCACTCTTTCAGGTATACAATATTAGTAATATACTATCATACAATATAAACATATCCCATAAATTCCTCAAATTCAGGATAGTCAACTCCTCGGCTAAAGGGAAGGAGGCAAGGATCAAAGGGATCTCCCATGTTGGTCGTGAAGCCACATTTCTTATAAATAAATGCACTAGAATCTGAGAAAGTGCGCGAGAGCCACAGACGCTCTTTGTGTGAGGGAAGAAGGCGGCCAGTACCAGAACTCCCAATGACCGTTTAGTTTGTGCATTGACATTCTAGCTAATTCTAGAATGTATGAACCCTAAGTTAATTGTAATTTTGTATGTAATTGGACCAATACATATATGAAATAATGAGTGGAACAAAATTTAGCAATCGTATGACACAAGTTTTGTTCTAGTCGTTATTGTATACAAGAGAAATTGTTATTGTGGCGTTGGTCCCACTATCATTCATAATTAATTGAAGGGTGACACAGTTGTCTCAATATTGCCAATATTTTTTTCTTTGGCTGTCATTTATTAATAATGATACCATACACTTCATATAGGCTTTGGGTATTAACTCCATCAATTTTAAATATTTCAAGGAGCATGGTTTTAATCATATTACAGCTATCAAAATGTCCATTTATCAACAAATAGCAAAATAAAATTAGGCTTGATTGGACCTAAGTACATAAATTGGTATAGATATTTGGCCAACTTGTAAAAAAAACTACGTAAACTCGATATGCACCAGCATAAATAATTGGTCACCGCGGAGGTTGCTGTTTTATAAGACACTTAAAGAAGAAATAGTAATAAAATGTTGCAAACAATATAATATAACTGTAATCAAAGTCCACTAAGGTCCAAAAACATATTATCTATTATTAATCAGTACGACTAGATATTTTATTGTACATTCTCTACTTATAATGATAGGAGTAATTTAAAAAAAAATACTTCAATCCCAAGTAAAAAATGATTCAATGGTCTTATATTTAGCGCCATTGGCATCAAACAGAATAATGGCGGAAACAAAATATGATGCATGTGCGTAAACCACGTATTGAGGTAATATCGCAAACCCAATGTTAATCACTGTAACGATCTTTTGTAATATAATCAATAAAATCCTAACATATAATATTTAGTATCAACGAGGTCATTAAGATCATTATTTTTTTAATTATCAAATAATAAATTAATATTTTTTTTCATGCTATTACTTTTATTATTGATATAATCATGGATGGTACTCCCACACATAATATCATTCCTCAATTTAAAAAAAAAGCAGGAAATCAGAACAAAACAGTTGAGAATGAGGTTGAGATACTGGGAAGAGGTTGGTAAAATCGAACAAGTGGTTGATCCCCTCAAGTTTCTGTTATCACCATATGTAAAACACCCTTATCTTCTCATGTACAGTTAGGAAGGGCACTGGTTTGCATTCATGTGTATGTATTTTAAAAATTACTTTCTATGGCTTTTAATTTGTTTATAACTTTTTATGTTTACGAGTTTACATTTATATGTTTAGCTACATTTTATCGGTAATAATTAATAAAAGAACGTTAGTTGGCTAAGAAAAATGTACTAGTTTTCTTCCAATGCTCCGATTCACTGTCTTTGATGTCCATTTTAGCTACAAGGATTTTTTTTCCAGGCCTAAAAATAAATACGGAATGGTGAAATCCACAAAAATTTAATTTAAGAAAGTCAATGTCTACCCACCTGGTATTTTTCAAAGCGTTCTCTTCCTAATGCAAAGGAAGTTTGTGCACAATTTATTGGAGAAAAGAAAACTCCAGTTTCAGAAATTATCTGAAGGTTTATACATTTACAATTTCTGTTTTGAACCTTACCACAAAAGCGGTAATAAATAATGAATTATAAATAAAATGAGGGAAATTAAATATTTTGTCTGTATTGTCGTATGTTAGAGGTGATAGGATTAAATGTGTTAGAGATGATATAGTTCAATATGTTATGAGGACAGGAGGTTATTGAAGGTTTCCTACCGTTTCAACAATAAGCCTACGTAAAGTGACTACTGTGATCTGTTATCATTAGCAATCTTTATCTCAATCTCCCTTTCACAAATCATCCCTAAGCTAAATGATCATTGTACGTAGCTACGGAAAGTGGATAACTTTTACACCAATAATTATCAACTCCCATTAATTATTTATAGCGGAGGGATAAAAGAGCGACTTCATCTAATAATTACATGCTCCATTTACTCTAAGCTGATCATAAAACCATATTCCCTTTTCATTAACACCTCATTTATACCTCAATGTATTAGGCTTTATTGTTTCACTCAAGATTATTTAATTACGTCATTATTATTATCTGTAAATACTTAATGTTAGCTTTATATTTTATTATTATGTCCATTTACTATACCCAACCATGTTAAACACATTTAATCCTATCACCTCTAACATATTGAACCATATCATCTCTAACACATTTAATCCTATCACCTCTAACATATTGAACCATATCATCTCAAACACATTTAATCCGATTATCTCTAACACATTTAATCCCATAATCTCTTACACATTTTATCCTATTATCTCTTACACATTTTATCCTATTATCTATATGAAATTGAGGTTGCAAAACAATTGCGAATTCACTTTTGATGATAGTTTTAACGACTTTACGTCAACTTGAGCCCAAACATATATTTATTGTATATTATTATTCAATTCAACAATTCAACTTTCATTTTTTTCATTATAGTTAACGACTCGTTAAAGATAATAACGCAAAAAAAGTAAAATATATTCTAGAAAATCTATGAGCGTAACATTACCCTTCGGCTAGAAGCAGCCTTTTTTCATGAACGTTTGCACACATGCAACGTTCTGTCTTTCATTAAAGCATAACGAGCGTATGCTTCAACCTTTAACCCTTGGCTTTATTATGGGACCATCATGGGCAACGTTGTATGCTGCGGGCATAGCAAGTCCTGCAGTCATTAGTTGAATTGGAAGGTTCACCACGTGGTTTCTATTTACATCATTAACCGCGTAAAAGGAGGGGTTACTGCAAAATGCTTAGAACTATTATAATTAAAACGTTTACCTCAGTATCACCTGCTAGTCCAAGTTATTTTTCCCTTCTCTCTTCAACTTCTTCCAAAATAAACAAGAAACGATTATAGGCCGACCCTCCGGGTTCGTCGGTTTTTTCACCAGGGCCCCCTCATTTCTTCTTCTTAACGGTTCTGTGATCTCGCTGAAAATAAGACCACAAAGCCTATAACTTGTTCAAGCCCGCCTTATATATTTATTTCCCAACGCAGTAATTTCATTCCCTGATTTTAAGATTTTTGTAAAACGTATTTGTTGACTGTCAAAAGACCACGAATTCTCTACGATCCTTGATAAAATCGAGTTATTTTTCTCACCCCAATCCATCACAAAACTATTTAGCGTCAATGTGTTAAAACTTAATTGTGTGTAAAGTTACACGAAAAGTAAGAAATGTTGAACGATTGAAATGGGGAGCACTTGCGCCTTCTTGCAACTGAGAGGAGCTGGGTTGTGGGGCATGCACCAATACATACTTCTTCTTTGCGCTCTGAGGTATGTAACTTGTTGAAATATGTACTAGCCTTTAGAGATACTGTCGTGTGCTTTAGAGAGAAACCATTTTTTGGGTGCACGTAGATGTGCGATAGATTTATTCAAACGAATTTCTTACAAATATAGCAGAATGAATGATTTTGTTGAGTTATTACCGCTTAACTTCCGTGCAGATTGCGCATCTAGATGATGCATGTATGGCAAACATGCATGCATAGTACCATACATATATGGCAAATACCATGTATGAAGAGGGTTGGTGCTGTGCGCAGTGGTCTTATCCTCCTTGTAACATTTCTAGCTCCAGTAATTCTGTACTTATGTCCCTCTATTCAAGAAGAAACTCTTAAATGCATACCCCTGTTTCGGTTGCACTTACATGGCAAGTTAAAGGATTAATAAAAAAAGTGATCATATGCTCGATAATATTAAACTGTTGACATCGCTTTAAAAAACTAGTCTTGAACTAATTGAAGGTTGATAACATATGACAAATAAATATTTTCAAGCGAATAAGCGTATACATATAGACGTGACATTTTCTTAAATATTTAATTTGTTTTTACTTACCCCGGGAGCACGCAAGGTTCGGGAGCCGCTGCCATAATCGGTCGGTCACACGCGATACATATTCTCTATGGACAAACATCTATACTGTGTCGTCACATTGACTAAGATAATTTTCTCAGCGCACCACATCCTCATCGGTTGGTGTATATCAGTGCTCCCATAGGGCCCATTTTTCTCTTCGGCTCATCTTCGCCACCGTGACCTCTCGTCTAGGCATTCCCGTTCTATTTGGTTGGACTGATCGCTAACCATGTTCACATGAGTGTGACTGACCACACCCCATGCCTCGTCTTTGCGCTCCTCCCGTAACTAATAATTCCTTCCGTAGATTTGGTCTATGGTTGTTCTATTCCCCTCCCTATCTTATTATTGTATTTCCGCTTCATTGCTCAATTTATTTAGATTATAAACCTTTTTCAGTTTCCTTTGGCTCTTACAATTACTATCAATATTTTTAAGTACACTGTATTAGGAAGACCTTGGAATATTGACCCTCTCACATGATGATCAATAGGCTTGGGAGTCAGTTGCTTAACTACCTATTGAATTATTGTGAAAAAAAATGACTCCATGAAATGGTTTCTTAAAAGCCCTCAGTAAGCGATTTCTATCATTTGCTCTCAAAATTGTATTCTTAAGGGCATTGCTTCTCAGCGGAGGCGATGGACCTCAATGAGTAAAACAGCGAGTAAAAAATAAAACCATTAGTTCCTAATAAATAATATTACTCATAATGGTTATAATAATAATAGAATATTTTGGTAGGTGCCAGCCAGGAAACAAACTGATTATCCCACAAAGAGGAGATCTGGTGACGTCAATTCGACTTTGCGAAAGCCAGGAGGTTTTCTCCTTTAAACCTCAGATAATTTTGACTAATTTTCCTATCTCACAAAGGTTTCAATTCCTTGATGATGGCATGTTTGATGGAATATCACTCTGTGGTCGAAAATGGATAAGATTCGTCAAACTGAGGTTGGTGGAGGGAGAGCTAGAGTACCCCAAACTGGCGATGGGCCTAAAAGGGTACATAACTACGGCTTCAGAAGATTTTTACGATACTGTCCTTATGCGTTATTAGCCGCGGGAAAATTATTATAAACTTCAATAAATAATAAATAAACAATAAACTGTAAACCTTATAATAATAGATTAATAAATAATTGAGTGAATTGGGATTTTAACTTAGAGTGAGAGAGAAGTGGTCTAGTTAAAGATAAAGAGGCCTATTTTTTTTAGTCGATTTTGTTCCCTGCTTATTTCCCGTTATTGTATCATAACCTCGCCTGTGATGTAGTTGATTATACGTTTAAAATTTTAGATGGATAGGATATTTTTCTATCCTAGAAGGAAGAGAAGGGGAAGGAACGAAGCTCCCACAGCAATTCCTCCAGCAAGTCATTTTTTTCCCTTGGGCTTTTGAAGTAAACAAATCCTAGCCCGTTTGGACACAAACTGGATGGGTCAAATAGTGACATTGCCAAAAGCATAAAAACTACCTACGGATAAACTGCCTCATATAAGAATGGTTTCTTGAAAAAAAATTGTCTAAATAAAATACTAGGGCCTCTCCAGCAAATTTAGTAAATTAATTATCAACGCCAATCGTCTGGCATCTTCAGGACATCACCAATTCACAAATAAAATAATTTGTCACTCGATAAAGTTATGTTTTTTATGGATATATATTGTTCATCCAGTTTTAAAGCGGAGTTAGGGCTCTGTAGAACCGAAGGGAGAATGGTGGGATGGTCCCCACTCCACAGTATAATTCCACTATTATCTCCGACCAAACAAATCTTTTTCAACATATCCTAATCCAGTTCTCTGACAACCGGTCCTATTTTTTAACATATGTCTCTATTTGCGCTGTTCAACTGTTAAGTCGGAAATTTTCCCAACATTACAAATTTTGTCCTTGAAGCGCTAAATGAATATAAGAGTGATGAGTGTATTGGCGGTATACCACAACCACAACATTGGATGTGTATCAGTCAACAAAATAATAAACATTTCTTCTTATTATTATTAGTCTGTTGGGATGGTCAGCGAGTATGGCATGATATCAAATGTAACTTAGATTAAAATTCTATTTGTCCTGTTGTAAGTGGGCTAGTGTTTTTTAATAAGGTTTTTGTTACTTTATGAATTTGGAGTTTAATTTATTGTAATGCGCTTTATGGGCTGGCTTAGAACAATCAAAGATACTACGAACTTAAATAAACGTTTCTTCTTATTATTATTAGTCTGTTGGGGTGGTCAGCGAGTATGACATGATATCAAATGCAACTTAGATTAAAATTCTATTAAAACAATATTTAGTTTATTATGAAACCTGATTACAGAATTTCAGAACTGATCGATCCATTCAGTAACTTAACTATTTAATACACTCACTATGCTATGTGATTACAATTAAATAATGAAATAACACATCTAATCTTTTAGCATAAATGTTACTGAAATATTTCCATTTTCCACGTATGCACTTCCATCCAGAACCATCCATTATTAAGGCAGGAAGAAACATAAGAGAAATGTTAATATTTTTTCAAACATAATTGTGCTCAAATGTTTTTTACAAGTATGTGAAAAAATAATTTGTTTTCTCAATCACTGATGCGTGTAGCAAGCGAGAAAAAATATCACATTTACTAATATTACTACATTATATTTGTACTGTTGTAAGTGGGCTTGTGTTTTTTAATAAGGTTTTGGGTTACTTTATGAATTTGGAATTTAGTTTATTGTAATGCGCTTTATGGACTGGCTTAGAACAAACAAATATACTACGAACTTAATATTTATTTTGTAAAAATGTGATTAGAATTATCTTATTGGAAGTTGAGCGGGTACATAGGAACGTAACTGGTCCATTAAGTTGAAAGAGGCAGCTCACATTTGAGCAATGGACTAAGGTATTTAGCTATTGTTTTCTTGTTATAGCTCCGTGAATATTTATTTGGCCTGCAATAAATTAATATAATGCAGCAAAACTGATGTAAGGGCATGAAGTCATTTAGTACTGTCGTACAGATTAAAAACATGCTCCTAAAACATTTGACAAAGGTAAACAAATGTGTTTACGTTTAAATTGTGCCTATGTTGACATAAATAAAAAATGGAAAAGGAAATTTACCACTAGGGATTTTTGTCTTAGTTAGAATTCGACATGTATCAAAATCTTAGTTGGCAACTGGACAATGCAAGTGCGATTGTGCCAACGAAATCATCTCTTGAGTTGTCATGTAAAATTTTTCTCTCTATAAAATACGAACTTGACCAGAAACATATTTCAACGGGATTACTTAGGTCTAAGAGCTGAAGAAGTATGCTCATGTACCTCTTTAAATAGTAGGAAGAAGGCGGTGGGAGCTTTGGACATTGAAGCACAAAAGGTATATTAATGACATGTAATAAATGGTATGATGAGTTGTCGGTCGCTGTTGGTCTTCTGGTTTCTTTGGCACACTATTGACCAGCCCTTTTTATCCTCCAAATGTTCTCTCCTTTGTTGGGAGGAATTCCCACAACTCGCTGTATTGTTTGCAGACATGTAACATTTACACTTTTTAACAATAAAACTGACTATGCATAATCCTTAGGTATTCACACAATTCATGTATAATTAATTCTTAAAGAGAAAATGAGATGTGTTGTAAATAATGGTGTCGGTGACTGATTATGTACAATCCAGTGACACAACCGAATTTGGTAGAATAAATTTTAATCAAATTATTTGAGAATTGGACTGATACGATACTATTTGAATTCCACTCTGCTTAGCTTGATTAATCAAATTTGGAAATTCTATTAATTAGTGAATTTTAAGAGTTGATCTGTTTATCAATACAAATATCTAAATACTTGAAAATAACACAAAATGTATTGATAATTATATAGTTTGTTGTAACTTAATGTACATATTTACTAATTACAAGGAGTAAATAGATGGACAACTTTATTGGGGCAATCACAAACTGAATACTCTAGTGTATCAATTGTTAGATTGTAATTATGTATATTATATGAATGTATAATTGTGTAAATCACAATTTAAATTTGTAAGTTTATAAAATCCATAGATTTTGTAAAAAGGCGATGTAATTGATGAAATACGGTTTCTGGTTTTGGAAATGACTACGAAAGTCTGCATTTTTTCCCTTAATATTTAGCATAGGTTTGTATGTGCTTGAAATATCGTTGAAAAAATCCAAGAAAATTCACAAAACATGTAATGTGATCGCTTTCCAGTGTTCAGTGTCTGAAAGGACAGAACTGCATACTCATGCTAAGACGAACCTTTCTTTTGAGAACTGTATGAGAATTAGTAATCAAACTGTGTTTGTTCACAAATATAGTATAAAATGCCTATTTAACAACATCTAAAGCATTTATGTCTCATTGCCCATCCGTTTTAATTGCGGATATATGCAATTTAAATGTCTAAAGCTAAGAATCGTGGCAATAAGTATGAATAATGTGCTTACCTTATGAAAGATACGCTGAACCCTAAAGCATTTTTGAGTCTTGGGTCGGCTTGTTCCACGGTTAACTTGTTCCAGCGTTGGTCCTCTACCCTCACTGGTTTCTTCCAGGAAAAACCCCTGCGCAAAGGGAACAACAAATCTCAAGTTTCTAATAAAAATTAAATGATTTTTTATCACAGCCTAGTCACAAGTTAAATCCCAGCAATTCTCTTAGGGTTTTCTATGTAAAATTATTTGAATTGTCACGCACACCAACACACGCACAGAGGTGGACACGAGTTACCTGGGGGCAGGTAAAAATGGCCGATCCAGGTGCGCGCGCACACCCTTTCACCTGAGCCCCCAGCCACAACTCTCCCCCTACTCTTTAGTCATTTTCTTTAAAATTGAATAACATATAATAAATCATCTTCTATATTTCTAATCATATTATACTGTTTTCGATCTTTTGACTTTTAGAAATTGATATGATATGAACAGGAAACGGCGAGATGTCGGGGAAAACCGCCTTGGCTCAAATTCAAATTTAAATCAATCGATTTTCAATATTTACTTAATAAAAATATTGCAAGTAAATTAATTTTAGTTTGAAGCATGGTGTCGGGGAACTTTTTCACCCTGGCCCCTAGTTGCCTGCAATCAGGATTTATAATCGTCACCATATTTCAACCATCACAAAATAATTTGTTACAAGAACGAGTACTTGTTTACGTTCCAGCTATTGATTTATATACAGTCATAAACTACCCCTAACACCCTCTAAAATTTCATGGCAACAACTTTCAGAAATGGGCTGGGTGGTCCCACCTAAACTACCTAGGTCCCGAAAATTGCCTTTAAACAAAAAAAAAAGTATTATGGTTTGATTGGCTGGAACGATCTCTGTTAATGGCTCTCAAACTTCATTTTTTGGAATATCTTCCAATTACTTATTGTGCTATCGTTATAAAAAAAAAAAAATATATTTAACCTTCCGATGGACGCGTCACTCACAACATACAAGTCAATTCACGAATAAATATTTTTAAAATTAATTACATTAATAACTAGGTTAAATAAACACAATTTAATTTGTTTATATTAAAAAATATGTATTTTAAAAACTACAAGTCAAATACTCAAATAGTAAACCTATATTATCGTCTGGTATTATCTCACCAAAATAACTGTAGCACTAAATATTATTTTTTATCATCATTTATTTTAAAATACAATAGTTATATAATATAATGACTAAATATTTTTTTGGCTACAAACGCCACAAAAGATACGTTATTTAGAAACACAAAATAAGAGAAACAAGCTGTATTAAAACAAAATTTTCGCAAATAAATTAAATATACCCGAAACGAACACATTTAAAATGAAAACGACGTGTCTCATGTGGACAATCACTAAATATCAATTTTAAAATTAATCAATTCATTCATTGAGATACTCAGTTCGAGTATTGAATCATTTCGTCGCAGCTAAGGCGTAATGTTCTGGAATGCTGAATGAAAATTTTGTACTTAGAAAGGGTGGAATGGTATTAGGTTAATTTGGTTTGTTTTTGCTGGCAACAAGTTGGGCTTTTTTTCCTGGCCGATGCTCCCACAAAACTGCTGCTACATCCCTCCAGCTTACATGCGTCTTTTGAATATTTGTCTTTTGACCTCTTCTCCAAAGGATAGATCTCCTTTGAGCATGTTTGCTTCTCACTTCTTTTGCCAGAGCACTACGGACCCCCCCCCCCCCCTAGGCCTACTGCTATGGCATTCCCGCTAATTCATGTCTCAGAATCTTCTCTAGATTGCTTTCTTCCTATGTTGGTTTATCATTTTCATTTATTATCTTCGAAAAGTGCTCGATGAAGGTGGTCAATGTCATCAGGACTGTGAGATCATAGCTGGTACTAAAATAAACAAAAATATTACTTTTATTACAGCAACGGACTCTTGTAGCTGCAGGATACATTTCCACTTTTTAGCATTACTATATTTTTTATAACTTTATAATAATTTTAGCAATTGAAAAATTTTACTTATTTAAATCAAAAAAATATGAATCTAATTAAAACTTACAAGTCCTGACGTAAGTATCTGCCGGATACAAAAAACAGCTACCGGCCACCCTTGATGCCGGTCTGATATTCATCGAATAGACAACAGGAAGTTAGGAAGGTAAATGGGAGGGGGGGGGGAGATTCAAGTTCAAGGCGTTATTGGGAATCACAGCCAAGTCAGTATATCTATGGGACACACGAGCCCATCGGAAGGTTAAACAAATAACCGGAACTAAAGATTTTAAATAGCACGAGACCAGTGACTAACTAAGACAGCTTGCCTAAACTAAACCGGAAGCTGTTGTTGAGCATACGCTTAAACTTTGAGAAGAAAGATGCCTACGATTGAACCTGTGCCTTCGGGATCGGCAACACTAGTTCTGCGGAACTTGTCCTTTCCAGCTAGTACGTGTAATGTTGGCTCGTTGGGTCATCATGTCAGGGTTTTTGCTGTGCCTGCCTCTTCTGGCACACCCTTTGATAGTTTTAATAACACCATATATATGGCCAAAATTAGACCAGTGTTATTTTATCTCATGCCTAACAAGCTAGGAGTTTTTCTAAAATGTTAATCTCGCGAGTCATTTGTAGTATTAGCAGTTCCCTGACATACCATAAAACTAAAGGCTGGTTAAAAACAAACTATTTAAGTGGAGAGAAATGAAAGAAAAATTCAGAAAGATTTTCATCACATTTATTTCTAGACGACGTTTCGACATATTAGGAATGTTTGCATGAGGTCTGCACGTGAGGTGGACTGGAGATATACATCTTCGGCTACTCACATTTTAAAACTTCTCCTACTACTCCTTAATTATAAATTAACAGCTACCTAACAACTCACAGTTTAAACTGACACATTTTTAATGGCGACGGCGATATTTTTAATTTGACACATACGACTCAAAATTAAAGATAAGTATATCTTTTGATAATTAATGATCCTAACTCAGTTTTTGTAGATTTTGGTATAGTTTTCATGTCTTCCATGTAAAACTTTATTTCTCTCGCGTGAACAGAGGACTCACTATGTTCAGTACCGACACAAATACACATGGCTCAACATAGCCATGTTCTCATTTTTATAAGAAACCATCGAAACCAAAAAAACAAAAACAAACGAGTTACCATAAAGATTATACTGGAATTTTTTTTTCATTATAGCAATCTTTTTTTAGTTTTAGCAATTAAAACGTTGTCACATCAATTATTAACTAAGTGACACCACTCAGGCATTCCCCGAAAAACTATCATCGTCTTTTTCTCGAACTTGCATATAAAACCATAGACCAGGTGAGCCTGCGTGCTGAATAATCAGACATTAGGGGAGGTGGGGGGTCTTAAGTCACGCTAATTAATTAATAAGTTGGTATTACAAAGATTTTTCGTCGTCTTGATTTAACTATTTTTTCAAACTACAATCCCAAAAAGTCATTAATACTTCATTAACATCGAGTTCGTAACATTAACTCAATCAGCGGCTTCTCCCCCTCTTTTTATTAGTGGTATGATATTTTTTTTAGTTTACACGAGATAAACAACTTCTCATGGAAAGGATTTTGCTCTAACTTTATTAAACTCTAAGCTTAATAAACGTGTAGGGTATGCAAAAGTGAGCATTTTCTCTCTTTATATGGGCACTGCAGAGGCTTGAAAAGTTAATTAATGATTAACTATCCAAGTTTGAAAGGAGGAGGTTATAGAGTAAACAGTGCAGAGAGTTAGATATTGGACAAAAGAACTAACTGGTATGGTGACAGGGTTAGTAACGGAATAGAGAAATAGAAAGGCATTATACTTTCTAGTCACTCCTAACGACCTCCTCAATGAATTCTTTGCCCGGGTGACAACATCATAACAGGCAGAAACATTACTGTTCCTTCAGCAGCCTTCTACGCCCTTCTAGCTTAGTAAACTTTTTTTTTATCACTCTCATCGAAGAGAAAACCACTGGGATTGCCTACCATGGCTATTAATGAATAATAAATTAAGTTAATTAGAACATATAAAACAGAATTGGGATGAGTGATTCTAATTAATAAATAACTTTTAGTGAACAGTACTAAAGTTTTTGCCCTATAACTGAGTATGTACCTTTAGGTGGGGGGGGGGGTACCTGAAAAGGGTCAATTTGCCAAAAGGTAGAGAACCACTGGCCGCCAGGTCACAGGCCGCGTCTCTCCATGTGGGAACCTTATGCCTACCTGCCTGCTGCGTAATCGAGCATGCCAAGAACCTTTGTCCAAGCAAAGAATCAGAACTAACGGAACGAGAGAGCAGTGTTCTTAAATTCACGTCTAAAGCTTGCTGAGCATCGTAATACAACGTTTTAAAAATTGGTATTGAGGGGGGGGGAAGAGCAATAAGAAACTAAAAATTGGTTAAAATGGTCATAACTGGAACACTGGAGCACTGAAGCACAAATACGCGGCAGAACGAACGGATCACAGTCCAAGGAATAGACCAAGCACAAGAGCACATTTGCCAACCACGAATCATAAACATGGAGCGGAGCACAGTGGATGGAAAAAACCTCAAAATCAGAAATTTTGTATTCCACAGTTAAATACTCTTTGTTGAGGAGAGTCTTTTAAAAGAAAAGAAAGAAAAGCTTTATTATGAATTACAAGCAAAACACTGATATGTACAAATATTAAGAGTTACGTTACTAGATACTGGGTGGAATGTCTAGGGGTGGCTAAAGCTGAGACATATATGTATAAGAAAGGGATAAGATTCTGGGAAGTAAGGAGGGATGCGGTTGCTTACTTAAAAATAACAGGAACTATCAGTGACTTCCATGAAGTCACGAGGAAGGTATACAGTTCTGCTCAAGCCACTTCTACTTTTAGTATTATATATAATATTAGCATTATAAAATTCACGATAACTATTATTTTTCGTTAATTTATTAACCATGAAATGCTTGTCCATGGTGTATTTTTCGAAAAATGTTTTAGTAGTTCAAAATGCGCCTGTTGAAAAATGCCATTACGTAGCTTCGTTGAAAATTGTTGCTTTTAAGCAAATGCAAAATTAATTTTTCGTGAGTTATTTTTAAGCCCTTTGAAATGAGAAATACAGGTTTGTTTAGTATATAAGTGAGTGCTTTATATGATTAGTTTCAGTAGGACCGTAGCGTCCTTATTCCCTAAAGGTATCGTAAAAAATAAGGTGATTGAATTTTCACGTTTTCTGTCTTTTTGCAAACTCAAAAGCTACATTAACCGAAGGTCCAGGGCCTGGCATTATCTCTTTTAGTTGGAGGGTAGTGTGAGTAAGCTAACAGTCTGCTTGTCATCTCCTATTATCTACTTTGTTTCTTTCCTACCCGTCTTTACATTAAATTACTAAAATTGGTGAAAATATTAAAAAAAATAGGCATACAGGTAATTTCCTGCAACTTCTTTCAAGTTTCATATATATGCCCAGGAGAGGGGGAAAGTAGCCACAAGTGGTGTACAAGTGGTATAACCAGCGAGAAACTGCCCACGAAATGTACAACGCCGTTTTGCCGATTTGTACTCTGTCAGATGGAGCACAGGAAATCAGGAACAAAGATTGTAAGGACTGCAAGAGACACATCCTGCCACAAACGAATATGTTTTTTACAGATCCTTACGTGACAAAATTAATACCGGGGCCGAAAGTTTAACATCTTTAACTTGGTGAACCTACTAACAGGTTCATTTTATAGTTTAATTTTACGATCTAATGTTTTTTTTCTCTTTTATCAGTATGTTTCTCTCGGAAGGAAATTTTTAATCAATTTTGTTGAAAGCAATAATAATTATCATCAATGAATGTAAATAACTTTAAATATAAACTCTTTTGCAAATATCCGAGAAGAAATTTGTAAACATCAATTATAAAGATCTAAATACAATTGAAGACTGTAAATAATTAAAAATAAACCTGAAGAAATTTAGATTCGAAATATGTGACCCTAAAACTTAAGAACAATCAGTTTCAAATGCTGTTGCCAATAAGTCTATTTTGATAGGGTGAGATGATCAACGATAAGATGATGATGAAAACAATGTTTTTCATCCTAGCGCTACACTGAAGCGCTTTATATACTTTTTTATTGAACTTAGTTTGTTCAGTGTCAATAAGATACCGAAATTTTATTACTAAAATTGGGATCACCACGTACAGGTACTTAGCTACTGCTCACCATCCCTATTTCAATGGAACTAGTTGTACTGATAACCTAACGCAGTTTTTGTGCCCTAAACCGAATGAGGACAAAATCAAGTCAGTAATAAAAGAGGTATGTTCTTACTTTCCGGGCATTTCGAACTAGCAAAGAAGACATGGGGTACTGTGAGTGATCTGGCAAGGCTGTGCAAGTACTTTAGATTATGTTGTACGAACCGAGGATGTAACTTCGATATTTCCGATTAGGATCGGATTAGGATTAGGAGAAAATATACCTATTTAATGATGTACACTTTTACCATTCCTCAATCAAAACTACTAATAATTGATGTCCTAATGTAACAGTGCCATCAGCTGATTGAAATCATTCACCATTTATCTCTTCTCACTTCTAGGCAGTACTCATCCCAGATCAACCCCCGCCCCAAACAAACCCTTCCATTGTGTTCTGGTGCAACTTGGGGATTAGCAATGCCTCCATCACTTTTCTGTGTCTACACTGCTCATACCACCTATATGGTGACTTCACCAAAATTGAACTATCCTTTGTTCCTAGTGGAGTCCACTCTGCCACCCTATTGATTCAGGTAGACCTGGACCTTACTCCACAATCATCAATTGATTGCGGAGAAACCCCAGGCAATTATCATTGGCTCGTCTCCCCCTCCTCAATACCGATCCTCTCCCTTCACCACTGACACTCGTCCGGCCCACTTTTTCACATCAGTAAAATACATACAAGACCTCGACCAAACTCAATCCTGAAAAAAAAAACATTTCCCAAATAGCCTGCCGATCCATTTCCACCCTCAAACTGCTCAATCGTTCCAATTATCTCCTGCAATTACGTACGCGCCAACGCCTGGTCTCCTCTCCTGCCTTACTCTGTTTTTAACTACCGTAGTGTATTTTGGCTTTTCTAAGGATCTCGAAGTTCCGTTGAAGGTATTGTCTCTTAAGATTTATACTTCCGTGGGATCCGCAAAGACTGTCGCATTTTACAGTAATGAGTTGGCTGTACCCTCCTGCCCATCGCCGAGACTTCCTTATTTTCAGTAATATCATTACTTAAAGCCTCCTTGCATTTACAACCTCCTCCAAGTCAAGCTATAAAATCTTGTGATATTAGATCGCACACATCCCTTCTTTATCATTCTTTCCACAAATCACTGAGGTCGGGATGAAATATCTCAAGAAACTGAGCCGCTAATTCGATAATCGCTTAGAACAATTTCATTTTGAAAGCCATCTAACTCCGATTAGAACAGCTGTCTTTGAAATTCTTCGTCATATTGCTCACAAAATTTACGATAATTCAACAAGTGATAACCATCACTTCCATTTTACCAATTTAAGCATTGTATGAATTACAACATGCGTAATTCGACCATCAGTCTTCAGCTTAATTATACGGGCCACTTATCAGTTTATACCAGTATCCAAAGATAATTTTCTGTAGAAGGAACAGCTAAATTCAATGCCATTTATAGTGTGAACAAATTGGGATGCTTTGAAGAGCTTTATCCTTGCACATTTATGTTTCTTAAAAAAATATATAAATATAAACTTTTTTTTTCTTCTCACCCCTTGCTCCACCTGGCAGGTTAGAACCGTGGAATTAAATGCTAACCATAATGTTTCATTGTCAGTAGGGCGTCAATTTTCAATGCGAACTCGACTTTTTTTAATCTTGTATAATGATTGATTTCATTGCCTTCTGCCATTTCGTCCATTCTTCAGGAAACTGAGCTACGTATAAGAACGGACTATAATCTACCTTTTACTTCCGTCCCCATAATGGTATCAACTATATCTTTAGTATCCGGTAATCTTAGCGTTTATCCAATGTGGCTTGTCTCGCTTTCCAATTAATGTGGACACTTAATAAGAGACGAAAATATTACGTGATTTTTTCTTCTTATTAGATCTGTTGGCATACTACAATTTCAGTTGTTTAATAACAGCAATAGGCCAACTGTACTTATCACCATCTATTCTTGCGATCGAGAATGCTTCATAGCTTCGTTGGAAAGCGTTTTTCACAAAAACACACAGCATTGTCAAGTTGTTCATTCAACAGACATGGACTGATTGCATACTGCATGTATATTGACGATTTAATGGATACTGACGACACATCTTTTTTTTTATTGGACATTGTGAATATAGAAAATATGAGGAAGATTGTCACTAGATATACCCTTATAAGACAACGAAAGGCCGAGGACAAAAAAAAGAAAAAGGAAAAAACCCCAGATTTGGAAATCAAACACACAATGTAATCGGTTCGATTTTTGAACGAAGATTGATGGGTCACTTCATATCACTAGACTTAAGCATGGATGTGAAAATAGCATCCCTCGCTTTACAAATACTCGCTCGTTGACAAATACTTTATTGAGTATACAATTTTGTTTATTATGTGATAAATAATAAGATATAATTTATAGACAAACGTCGGTAGGTACGTTATAATACTGGTAACTAAGTAATGGTGTAGCTTAACGATCCCGCTCACCCTTGAAAGTTTTCATTTGAAATAAAAACCCACCTACCTTTCGGATCACGTCACTTACCAGTCTAGACTGACATCAGCCTCCCTGAGCCGGTGAAACAACAGGCCTTCTTCGGAAAAGCGATGGATTTTTATAAAGTGAACGTTTGTATTGGCTATAAACGTGTAATTAGGGAAAGGCTGACTAAACTATGGGCACAGAAAACAGGCCACCACGTGCATTTCAAGTTATTGAATGAAATAAGAGACACGAAGGAAATTCTGACGGATTTTAGGCTGAATTATTGAAAATCGTTCGGCGATACTTGATGAAACAACAAGATACGTGCATGAGGAAGTCAATGGATTGCTGATGAAAAACTTGTAACCCTTACGACACTTTGCTACAGGTAAGAACATGAAGAATTGATATTCTAAGCTATATCACCAGATATTATCAATCAGCTTGTAAAAAGGACACATATCAATCACAAATTAATATTTATCAGTATATATATTAGTAGTGCAATTAGGTTTGTTGTATTTTTTTTTTTTTTTTTGTTGGCACGGACCATTGCACTGACATCTCACTTAAATCGTTCAATAAACAAACAGTTTGCCTATTTGGACAGTAGGCGAAGGAAGGATTTTTTACAGTCGTCTTGAACACAACAATAATTAATAAATTGTTATAGCCAACTGTAAACGCAGAAATAAATGTATTTAAGTAAGTAGGTAATCACCAAAAATATATACATTTTAAAAACATATTGTAATTTCACCGAAATGTATGCAGGTAGGTACGTATTCCAATCTGGTTTAACACTAAATAGAATATATGTTCCCTATGAATAAGAACAGCGTTCATATGACAAATGTCATAGATTTAATAACGCTGATTTCAGTTTACGGATGTCTTCCGCAACCTGCAAATAGCCAATCTTCTCTTTTCTGTCTAACTTTCGTCAACCGCTTCTTTCAAGCGGAACTAAGTAGTTTCCATGTTGCTCTATTGCAGACGGTATTTTCTCTAAAAATTGGAGTTTGTTTTTGAGCATTAAGACTAAATCCTGATGCTTGAACCTGAAATATCTTGGTTTTTCAATCCACCTACTAGGTTCCTTAAACTTTTCGTTTTTTTTCTTCTAACCTCCCTCCCCCCCCTCTCTCTCTCTCTCTCTCTCTCTCTCTCTCTCTCTCTCTCTCTCTCTCTCTCTCTCTCTCTCTCTCTCTCTCTCTCTCTCTCTCTCTCTCTCTCTCTCTCTCTCTCTCTCTCTCTCTCTCTCTCTCTCTCTCTCTCTCTCTCTCTCTCTCTCCCCTCTCAACATATATATGGGTTTTTACTTCTTTTCCTCCTGAAATATTTTTGTATCAATTTAATGGTTTTCATTTAATGTCGTATTATATTGTACACGCTTCTTCATATTGTTGTTTTAGTTTCTTATGTGTGACACATTGTTTTGGTCTTAGATTGTTGCACATTTATGTTTCTTAAAAAATATATACACAGTATATATGGTTTGCATATGTTTGTACTTTTCCGAGCTTCCAGGTTGGGAAAGAGGTTAGAAGAAAAAAAACGAAAAGCTTAAGGAACTTAGTAGGTGGATTGAAAAACCAAGATATTTCAGGTTCAAGTATCAAGATTTAGGGTTAATGCTCAAAAACAAACTCCATTTTTTAGAGAAAATACCATTTGAAATAGAACAACATGGAAACTACTTAGTTCCGCTTGAAAGAAGCGGTTGACGAAAGTTAGACAGAAAAGAGAAGATTGCCTATTTGCAGGTTGCGGAAGACATCCGTAAACTGAAATCAGCGTAATTAAACGATTTTCGTTACGTCGGCAAACAGAGAAGAATATGAATCTGTCAAAAAAGAAGCCGGCCAAGTGGTTAGAAAAGCAAAATGAAAAGACCAAAAAGATAAAGTTGAATCTATAGCAACTAACTAGATAAAGCGGCCAACGGTGTAAATCATGTACATCAGCCCAAACTATCCCAAAGAAGGAGAAGTGACAACAGTGTGCTAAGTCCTGGATGTTTGGAAGAATTAATTAGTAAGATTATCAAAACTTCGATTATTTTCAAATAATATAGTAGATAAAGGCAGAAAGAGAACTTGATATCGATATGGCAATGCAGGTGCTTACAAACGGCAAATCAACACGGGGTAGATGAATTGCGATTATACCAACCCCAAATCGCAAAAATCACAATGCGATGATTTTATTCCCAATAAAGCTTTCAAGGTTCTCCCAAAAGGTGCATTAAAATGCTTAACGGGGCTATTCAATGCGTGCCATTTCCCTAAATTTCTCTAAATGTGACTGTTATTGCAGCCCCCCCCCCCCTCCAAAAAGGTAAACGGAAATCGCATCCAAGGTCTATCGGCCGATGTCTTATGGATTCCTCAAATAATGTTTTTTGAAAAAGTTATCCTGCGTTGATGGAAGCCTACAACATTCTGCGAGGACTCGAATTTTAAAAGACATCAAATGGCAAGATCTCTAATCCTTGGATCTTTGTAATTCAAAATTTTAATTTAGTTTAGAACCCATGTATTCTTTTATTATTTTATTCACAAAGTTTAAAAAATAATTTTTTAAATAATAATAATAATATTGCTAGGCTACTGATCCATGGATCGATCAACTAGTTACAGCCAACTTGTATTCCCAGGTATATAATATTTCAGGGATTTATTGCTGATTTGAATGTATCCTGTGCAATTAAAAATTCTAATTGGCTGTTCACAGATGAAGTTGAAAAGCATGCCCTCTGTGCAGTAGTTGTTAGATATAAACAAAACAAAATCTCCCCAGGACTCAAGTGAAATAAATAAATACACTTTGGGGACGACTACTGTAATAAACCCTTTTTTTTTTTTTTTTTTCCCGCCCTTCCTGAGGCTGAGCCTCAAACGGGCTTACTGTAATAAACCTTTTAAGTTATGGGCTACTATTTATGGTGATAACTAATCGCGTATCTACCTGACTGATAATGACCACGATCCAATCATTATTCCCTACTAACGGGAATACAAATAAATAACGGGCGTTTTCTCAAAAATTGGGTAGCTCCTAATTTTTATAGGTTTTTACAATATGTTATCTTCTTTCATATCTCAAAAATAAGCTTCTGTTGGAAACCAAAATACCTTTTGACTTACTAGCGATATCGGCGAATATTTATTCAGAGAACTGTTCACTGAGATCTTGAACTTACTCGAGAATTTCCAATAATGTAAACAAGCATTTTTTTCTTTTTTTTTTTTTAAATATTTTCTCATTTGTAGAAAAAATTCAAGTTAGGGCAGGCTATCTGCCACACGGGTTCTCTGGCGCTGTTGTTCTCTTGCCTTATTCAGAATACTTAAAATATATTTTTTTGCAGATTGAAAATATATCTCAACCCATTCGGACCTTAATCGATTAAACTTAATGTTTGAGTAAAATAAATATTATCAAATGTTAATACAATTAAAATCCTGGGGGATTTAGAACAACTATAATGTTAAAAATGTCTAAAATAAAGAAGCAAGAGCCCTGTATTAATTGTAGTTGAGCCCTAATTTAAAGTTTAAAAGCAAGAGCTGCATAGTATAGTGGCTACTAGAAGACGTAACAAGAATTCTGGGTAGCGGAATTGACACCTGTTTAGCAAAAGCATACAAACAGCGACTGACAAGTTTTAACAATGTTATTTTTCAATATGTATCTTTTTAATGATGCTGTAAATTTTCTCAATTTTTTGTTACCTGGTTTAAAAAGAGCTCATGTATATCCAAATTACGAAATTTATTCATAACCCAAACCGTGTTGCTCCTGTGTCTATTTAAATGCCCCAAGAGCTTCATTTTGTAAAACAATACGAAAACTTCCATATCCTCACTACTAATTGAATAATTAGCCTACATAAGTCATACCGGTTTGATTTAAATAAGGTAAAAACAGAATCTGGTTAGGAAAAACTGTTTTTAAAATACGTTAAATTCTTTAAAAATATTCCATAGACTCACCTTTGCGGCCAGGTAGTTTCGTAACTTAACCTGCTTCTTAGAACACCTGTTGTAGGTGAGAAAAAACGAATTAACAAAACAATATCGATTACGACTATCTAAAAACACGATTATGCACAAAAAATAAAAAAAAATGTAGCGTTTTATTAGGTCGGTTTGAATTTCGTAGTGTATGATAGATTTATTTGTTTAAAATTGACGTTTGTACAAAGGAATGTCTAAATAACGTTTCAATGGTTCGTTCATTGGACAGACGTTCATTTGAGTGATTCGTTCGTTCGCCGAACGTTCAATGTGAGATCAGTCGTTCGTTTGAGTAATTCATACTTAATTTTTTTTCCCCCTAATTTAAACTTTATATTACAAAATTAGATAGATGAATTTAAACTGAGGTGTTAAACGTTTGTTTGTGTGAGAATGAGAGGGAGAGAGAAAGACAGACTCAAGTTTTTTTTTATATAACGAGACGCTGCCCAATTTTAATAGAGTTGCTATACATAGAAAATAAATCAATGGAATGTAAGAAAAAAAAAATTCAAGTAAACAAAAATAATAAAAAATATTAAGTTTTGACGAAACAAGCAGATTTTGAAATTTAAACTTTTTTTTTTTTAATTGTGCAGGAAGAAAAAAAAAAGGTGCTAAATAAGCCTACGTGTTGCTCATGATCAGCTATATACATGATGATTCCTGAAGTGTCAACAATAATATTCTCTATCAGGCAATACAACAATTTGGCTGTCGATCCCAACTTCTTGGTAAAAGGTAAAATTTGAGAGTTTTCTTTGGAGTTGTGTTTTTAAACCATTTCCTTCCTCAGATTGTGGTTCTTCATTCCATACCAACTAAACAGTTTTTCGTGGTAAAAGTCCCCACACTTCTCACAAATGGACATTTTTTCAACGACTTTATGAGCTTGTTCGGGGTCATTAGTTTTAAATCTGAGCGATATATCTAGTATCAAGAGCTTTTTATGTTTTTCATTGAACGCTTTTATAATATATCATATAAACAAATTGAATTTATTGATTGTCAGGCCGTAAACGTTTCTTGGTCATAAATTCGTGTACAATAAATTGAATTTAAAATTGATTCGTTGTTCAATCACCATTTCCTTATTAAATGGAATAATTTATGTCAGTAAACAGATCTTTGAGTTTATTTCGTTCACGACCGACACGTAACCTTTCTATCGACTTAATGGTCGTTCTATTGTTTTTCAGCTGCGTCATTGCTATTTCAGTTTGCCTCTCGAGAGAAGGGTTATAGTCAGGTTATAAACATTTTTGTCACTCATTGGCTTTCTTAAATTTTATCCTTCTTATCATAACTTACTCTTTATTTGGGATTCTGCTGACGTAAATCTAGCGGGACTCCACGAAATGGGTCTTACTGGTTAAAGATTTACATATCATTGAGATAACGCTGAGAAGTAAATTCCAAGTCATGGTACCATTTGTAGGCATTCTTGAGGCCAGTAAATATTTTTACCCTGACAACAATTTCTAATTTAATTTATTTGATTTTCTGAAAAGGGACATAATCATGCCCAACTAGTCATCCCCTAACATAGATTAGATAAGTTTGAAAGCGCAATTTATTTAAAAAAGATTAAGATACAACAGTTGTTATCGAAAACATATATACATTTGTTTGTTTCAGGGCAAAGAACATATTAAGCAATTGATCTTCAACAGTATTTAATTTTCTGAAAAGGGACATAATAATGCCCAATAAGTCATCCCCTAACATAGATTAGATAAGTTTGAAAGCGCAATTTATTTAAAAATGATTGAGATACAACAGTTGTTATCGAAAACATATATACATTTGTTAGTTTCAGGGCAAAGAACATATTTAGCAATTGATCTTCAACAGTATTTAATTTCTGAAAAGGGACATAATAATGCCCAATAAGTCATCCCCTAACATAGATTAGATAAGTTTGAAAGCGCAATTTATTTAAAAATGATTGAGATACAACAGTTGTTATCGAAAACATTTATACATTTGTTAGTTTCAGGGCAAAGAACATATTTAGCAATTGATCTTCAACAGTATTTAATTTTAAGTTAAAGGTCTTTGGAAATGAATTTATTCTTGGGTCTTAAATGCAATATAATATGTAATCGCAAATTATTAATTTGAATATGTAATGCTATGTACTTAAGTCCACAATAATTTAGTTTTTTTTATAATAATTTTTATTTTATACAATAATAACTTTTTACCTTTCCACAGCTTAGTTGCAGCTCTGCCTAAATCCTGTGATCTATTTTTTTGTTTTCTATACTCTGTAAAAAATATTCCTGATAAGCACAAAGCCACAATCATCTCAAGTTGATAATGCATAAATAACATAGTTACTCACTACCTTATGAGACCTCTCTATTAGTTCCTCACCAGTTCAGATACCGCCTCAAAGTGAACCATCATTTGGTTGGATTTCTAGCGAAAATTGGTTTGCATTAAGTTATGATAACTAAGCTCATGGAAATTAATCATAAACTTGCTTGTGTTAAAAATGTTTAAAGTTTAAAATGTAATCTGTGTCGTAATATTTTTAGTAGTTAAAACTGTTAATTGTCATCATTGAAATACAAAAGTCTTAAGGTAATTTTTGATATGTACCTGAAGAAAATGTTATTTAGACGGAATTATGCTGAACCTACAATGAGTTCATCTACATATCAGGTTTGTAACATTATCAGTTATAATCGAGATGAAAATACCAAATAAGTTGTTACTTTCTTCATTGTCAGTTGGATATTAAATTGAGTAATAAATATGTCAGAGAATAATAAATGTCAGTTTTAGCGGTATATCGTTGAATGGATCATCATTCAACTACATGTTGGGATATTAATTTAATGGCTTACAGATAAACTAATTGAGGATTATGCCTAAGACTCGCATTACTTGATAGAGCTACAGTTTGTTTTTCTCAATTATATGGTTGTCATGACCCTCTGTTGTAGTTGCAGGCCTAGCCAACACTTTCAATTAGAATTTTGAGGTTGAGAAACTTAGTTCGAATGATCCTAAAATCTTGGGAGGAAGGGTGTTTATGAATTAAAGTTAAATTGACCTTCTTAAATTCTTTGAAAAGTAGGTAGTTAGTAATTAGTTGGGCATGTCTAAGAAGAAGCGGAGTGTCAAATAAGTACTTGAAAGCTTAGGAGCCTGTTAGTTTCCGTTGATCATTGGAAAAAAAGGTTTAGACAGTTATCAAAGTCATTAATTTTTGATATTAACTATGCAATATTAAATTAAGGCAGAAAGTATTAGTATTTCCAGTGGATTTTTGTTACAAATTATCTAGACATACTCTATCATAATAGACATATCCATTGCTTACAAATTGTAGTAGTTTGTGTGCATAATTGTATATATTTAAAGTAATGAATGTATTTAATAATTTTTTTTTTTAATATCTCTCATATTGTTCAGGGAAACAAATGTATTTTGGTACCATGATGTTGAGGACAATTTAATTACTGCATACAAGATTAACTTAATTAAAAAAAAAAGTGGCTTGAAAATTGGTGTGTATCATATACTGAATAGATTTCGATAGTAGATTCACATGTTTTCTTAATAATGAAATGTCTTTTTTTTTTATGGAATAAGATTTATAGTTTTATTTATTTTTTTATTCACTATTTGATAATATTATAGTATTTACTTGGAATTTAAAACAATAATTTATTCAATGTTTGTCAGACCTCTATTAACCAATGCATTGCCATCCCGGAGTATGATCTGATAACACAGATAAAGAGTTTATTAATAATCTTGTAGTACAAATCACTCAATTATTTCTCGGTAATTGTAAGTTTAGCATCAATAATTTAGTGAAAAGTGAATCGGCAGAATGAATAACCAGAAAGAAACTTCATAAAGACATTAATTATATTTTTAAGGTCTACTAAAAATTATAATAGTTTTGTTGCAGGTTTCTCTATTTTTTCCAACAAGTAAATTATTAATTTAATATTTTTTTTATGCATACTTGTGATAATTTGAGTTGAACTCTGGTGCCTGGCAACTTAATAAAATCATTTTATATAACATGAAATTAATATAACCCTTATAAAATAAAGATAGTTAAATCTAAAAAAAACAGGTCCTATAACCTATGCTCCTCAATCATTTCATTTCCGTACCTTACCTCGTTTTATGTTTCTATGTGCAGGGATTCAAACATTTATTTAATTTATTCAAAGTTTTCTTTTAACAGTTTAACAAAAACTTTTATAAAAGTTTTATTAAACTATTAGTTCTAATTAAATTTATTGGAACATGATAATAGAGTTAAACCTTTTCTAATAAAAATCAATTAGTTTTATCAAAAATTAAACTTATATTTCTAAAAAGCTAAATTTAAAGTGAATTTTTTTCAAAATAAAAGCTACCCATCATGATGAGTCCCTGTCTCTATTCTTTATTCCTAACCTTGACTTCATTAAGTTGATTATGTGAATTGATGCCAAAACCTTCTCTAATCTCTCACATCTTTGTTTTTTTTATTATTTACGCCCTCATCAGCCTGCTATCCTTTCAGGCATTACCCACATCTAATTATTGTGATCAAATAAATTCATATATCTAGTGATTTGAGCACTGATATCATGAAACAGTAATGTTAACCACAGTAATGCGTGTACACTATATACTGTATGAATGCCTTTTTATATCTTGTGATAAGCATCATTCAGACTTATCCCAGAATGGTACGATTTCCCAATATCTCTCAACTTAATTATTAATTAATTAATTCATTAGAAGACCAAATTTAAATAGATCTGTCATTAACCTCTCTAAAATAATTTAAACCTTTGAATAAAATATATCATTAGTGTGACTCAAAATATTATATCATTGTTTATGTGACCTAACAGATGCTTGTGTTTGATTTTACTCGCGTGAAAGAATAAATTTATTTATAAGTAAATATTTACATATGCCGTGTGTGGGTAACAGGCATATATCGATGTTCAAGGTCGTTGGAATTGCATCATCTCAGATCTTGGCAATGAAGAGACATAAAAATATATAGAAAAATATTAGTATCGACACAACATCTAATAGAGGCAATTCTTATACTAAAACTGCAATACCATGAGGAGGAGGATATAATTGATTAAGAAATGTTAATGCTCGAGGGCTCTAAATTTAACTTTTCCAACTTTAAAATTCTTCAATTTTACAATTTCACTTTACCTTCCATCCAGACAGGACTTCTACCTCCAGTGTGGTGCTGTAGTGTATGGATAGTATAGAGAAGAGGGCCAAGAACACTACCTTGAGTGCTGGTGGTGGTGGTACAGTGCTAGTGCTGATACTGCCCTGATCTGCTAATCCCTTATCCACCATCCTTTTCCCTTGCAATCCAGTAATCTATATCACACTTCAGCCGTTCCTATTAGCACCTATACCAATTCTGTTACATTAGCTGCAGTGTATTGTCCACCAAACGATTCCAACTCTGATCTCATCCTTTCCCTCTTGAACTCCCTTATAAATCATTTCCTGGCAGGAGTCCAGTAAGCATCAGTCCTTTAGTACTTCAACAACAATCAGCTACAGTGGGGATCGAGAACAACAAACTCCTTACTGAAAGCACTCTCCTACTTACTGGCCTACAGCATCCTCATAAAAATCCTGACCATCTAGACTTCTTTATCCACTGTAGCTTAAGAACCGTGCATTGGAAATTTTTCATTGTGATATTATTACTGAAGCCTGGTAAACCATATAATAGCTCTTCATCATCGGCCCATCAGTCGTCTCCCAATACTCTCCAAAATTTTCAAGAAGATCCTTATTATAAAGGACTTCTTCCCATTTTGGACTCCCAGAATCTTCTAGCAGCACATAAGATTTGGTTCCACTTCTAACATTCCACAGTGCAGCAGGAGCTTTGAGTTGTCGACCACTTTCCCTCAGCCCTGGAAAGCAGAGCACTTATGCTCTGGCCCTCGATGTGACTACGGAATTTAACCAGGTTTGGCATCCTGGTTTGCTCTTCAAACTGAAATTTATCTTCTCACAAATATATTTCCTTAATCTTTGCTCCTACCTATCTGACCGCTGCTTACAAGTGGCTCAAAATATTCATACCACTTGGCGGTTGAAGCCAGAGTTCTCAGGGTAGTGTTCTTGGCCCTCTTCTCTATACCATCCATATACTGCATCTCTACATTCCTCTCAATGCTGGCTCCTTTCTAACCATCTTTGCTGATGACACAACTGTCCTTTAACCCCATCAAAACCCTGACATAGCATCCCATAACCTACAAATTTCACATTGGTGCAACCCTTGGAAAATGAGCCCACCAGTACTTTTCAATGCTAGACTATCTTCTTCCCATGTAAGACCCAGTGCCATATGTATGATTCTATCTTGACAAAAGATTAATCTGGAACCCTCATGAGAGATTTTAAAGAGACAGGAATTCAACTGACAGTTCAGACAGCTGTTTAGACTGCTTAGCAAGATATCCCACATCACATTAGAAAACAAAATACTCATATATATATATATATATATATATATATATATATATATATATAACTAATCTGGACACAAGGGATTAAAGTATGGGGATCAATCCTTCCGATCAAAAGTGCTAACAACATCAGTGATAGAAATACGGACCAGGTCAAAGGACTTTAAACTGATTTTTAAGTACCTTTAAATTTCTTTTTATTTTTATAATTTGTTTATTTTGATTTGCTAAGTCTTAAAACAATGAAAATCTAAAAAAAAGTGTTTTTCTCATTTATTATAAGCAAGTATACTTAGAAGAACAGGAAAGAGTCATTTGACCTGCAAAGTAAAACAACCTTTTCTTTCTTTTAAAATTTTTTTAAGTCTATTGGAGTTAAAAATATTTCTTTTAAATTTATGATTCATTGTTATGGATTTCGGGAAATCCAGAGAATGTAGTAATGATTTTTTAGCTAGAATCCCCTACTACAATCTTTATCTGGAAATTGACTTTTGGATTGAATTTGGAAAAAAACTATCTTTTTTTACCATTTGGTAAGTCTTTAGTTTTGTTATAGTTAACATCAATATGAGTAAAAAAATATATAAAACTCTAGAAAAAGCTCTTGAATAGTTCCTCTTCCATTTCTTTGAATACTTTTTGTTAATCTGTATGTCATTTTAATATAATATTAATATATTGTTATAGGTATTCAATTTTAAACATTTTAGAACTCATATATCAAATTTTTAATATTTTTTAGCGCATTATCATTTATAGTTAATATCTATTTATGAGCATTTGTAATAGAAATGCTTAATTTATGCGATTCACTTATTTTTCGATCCAGTTATACGATTTTCTCTGTTACTGGAATAAAATGCAATATTTTCATATTGACTTACTTTAAGTGAGGAATAAAATTACCCATTAATTTAGTCAATTTTTTTTTTTCTTATGTTTTTAGATACTTGAGAATGGTGATATACTCACCAAAAACACTTGTATCAAAACAAATGAACAGTTGTGGGGAGACCAGTTAATGAATTGAATAGCCCACTACCAGTTATAAAGTACAATATAAAATAATCTGAGTACATTTGTGAAGTTAATTAATCACTCATATTTATTTGTTTTAAGGTAAAATGGATTCCTCTGGCTGGGATATAGTTCACATTGATGTACCAGTACCAGACATACAAGGTTCAAATAATATTGGGCAGCAGATGGAGACTAGATCAATTGAAGGCATCAATTGATGTAGTGGAAAAGTGTCATTGTATGAAAACTTTGATTTCAATTTGTATGTTACATAAGTATTCCTCCATTTAAGAAACCTTTGGGTTGATAATAATATCAAGTAACATAACTTAAATTTTTATTTTGGGAGTTCAGTTCAAAGATTTAACTCATTGGAGCCTATATTTGGGAAAGACACACTTTTAATAATCTGTGTTGTGCCAACTTCTTCACCACTGACAAATACCAGTTACCCTCTTTACGGGCTAGAAAACATCCACCTACCTTCCCATATTTTTATATCAATAAATCCTCAGCGTAAGTATAGAGAGATAGAACTAGTTCACAATCCCGTCAATGCAAGTGCTCACTAGGGGCACTGGTGTAGTAGCCTCTTATTGGAATAAACAATCACCTGATTGACTGAAATAAATGGGTCTAACATTGGTTGGGCACAGGAATGACCTCCTGCCTTTATAAGGTAGAAATTCTGAACTTTTTTATGCAGTCAGAATCAGACACTTGAAGTTTCCCTCTCTTTGCACTATCGCCAGTAGCTCTGCTTGAACCATGGCTTTCTTATTTAATTATCTCTACACCTCTTTTTTATAACCTTCCTAGCTTTAGTTCGGCATTCATGGCCTTCCCAGTGGAGTTCCAAACAGGGGCCTACAAATTATGCGAGTAGTGTTTCCCCCAGCAGTGCAGTCTACCTCTTTCCGGTTCACACTCACCTTTGGGTT
Source organism: Acanthosoma haemorrhoidale (assembly GCA_930367205.1). Lineage (NCBI taxonomy): Eukaryota > Metazoa > Arthropoda > Insecta > Hemiptera > Acanthosomatidae > Acanthosoma > Acanthosoma haemorrhoidale. The sequence goes on along the minus strand of OV884009.1, from coordinate 105,779,218 downwards.
CCAGGGGGTTTTTACCTACTCTTAGATATCGATTGTAACTTGTGGTCATTCTAAGGCCATGTCTCATAATCTACCTAAAAACCTAGCCCATACCTCTTCTCCTGAACACAGTGCACTGTCGGGCCACAAACCTTATAAGATCGTATGGAGTCAGATCAATAGAGAAACACGCATTAGGTGTAGGTAAGTGGCCTGCTAATTAGGCTACCAGCAAAAGTCAAAGACCACAGTTGTATCTTTTTCTTTCTGATGCCCAGCAGGAAGTGGCTAGGTTGACGAGACCTTCCCTGGCAGACATGCCCAACAATCTATATGTCAAATTTATGAAAACATATAAGTGTGAACATCATATGTTACCCCTTCTGGGTCATGATCCTCCAAAATATATCATACCAAATGACGGTATTTTAAAGACTCATGGTAATATGTCGAAAATAAGAGTAGTCTTCAATACCAGTTCCAAAACTATTGGCAACATCTGATGCTACCTAAATGATATTTTGCAAACTGGTTCATAACTCACATTTTTTATGTTTTAATTCTTTTTAATTTTTTCAATTATGTTTGTGCGACATAAGCAATTTTTCTGTCAAAGTCAGACCAATTCTGAGGACCCGCTCTATTGTATTTAATGGTGAGCGCCTATTTCTGATCCTGTGGAAGTCATGGCTTTAACTACTCAGGTAGTATTAACTAATAGATTAGTAGACATGCATGGGGGTAGACTCACTATAGCTTCAACGATCCAACTTACAGATGAATTAACTTATACTCTTTTCCCAGTGGCTTTACCCTTAAGAAGTGGGCAGCTAACCACCTTGATTTAATTAACGATCTTCCCCAATCTTTTTTCTCTTTGTCTTCTGATCCTAATCATTGTGTTAAAGAGTTGGGCCACTGATAGTGATTTGTTGAAGTATTCATTTCAGGAAACAATTAATCACCATGATACCTCTATAGTAACTAAAAGTAGGGTCCTCTTTGAGGTTACTCATCTGTATGATCCATGTGGATTTATTTCTCCAGTAGCCTGTAAGGCCAAGGTACTTTTACAGCAGCTGAGGTGATACAACTTGGAGTGGTATAACCCCCCCCCTTACCATCTGATTCACCAACCACTTGGGTTGAATATGTGGAATCCCTCTGTGCATTGGAACATATAGTTAATTCTTGTCAATTGAATATCAATGCTTCCCAAATTCAACTTCATGGATTTTATGATGTCTCGAGCTTCAGTTATGCTTGTAGTTACATTCTCCATGTCTGTGAATTTGAAAGTTATCTGACCAGAGTTGCACCCTTGAAGGTAGTCATCATACCCCGTCTTAAGTTGTTGGGAGCTCATTTATTGGCAAAATTATTCGCTCAATATCTTTTTGTTCTCTAATCAGTTAATATTACAATATTATAATATTGCCATAAAACAAGTTAATATTGAATCAGCCTATTTATGGACTGATTTTACTGTTGTTTGTTTTAGATGTCTATGAAGAGAGGGGGACGTGACATTGATTGGGAACATGTAAATATATATTTGTGAGGGATTAGCTCTGGGGTAGCACTGGGGATAGCGGTGAGGCTCTCATAGTCCTTTTGTCTCCCAGGCTATTGCTTAAAAAAAAAAAATTACCTGTAAAAGGCAAAATTTTCTGATCACTATTAGAGCACTTAGCAGAAATAAAACACAGGGCATAAATAAAAGAGAATTTATGGGGGAAAAAAAACAATGAAGAGAACGACTGATGTGGGTTTTACTTTATCAAAGCAAATGGTAAATGTGAGTAACTTCTAACAATTTAGTAAGAGTAAAAATGCTGAACAGATCAGACTATTGCTTCATACTGACATAAGATGGCTATCAAAGAGGAATTACCTGAAGATATTCATGGAACTATTTGATATTCTTAATAAGTTTTTGAAAAAATGGTATTAATTATCAGGTTGGCCAAAAAGACTGTTCGGTTTTTTAAGCGAAAATAAGACACAACTTTTAAACACAAAGCGATTTATTCGATCAATGATATAATTGCCGTTTTGTTACAGTATCTTCTGCCATCTCATGGGCAGATTCATAATTCCATACACAAAGAATTTCCTGTCTTTACTGGCAAAAAAATTTTCCAAGTGGATTTTTACATCTTCAGAGTTAAAGGTCTGTCCATTCAATGAATTTCGAAGAGACTGAAACAGGTGGAAATCTGAAGGTGCAAGGTCAGGCGAATATGGAGGATGTGGCAAAACTTCCCAGCCAAGCGCCAGTAACTTCTGCCGCGTCTGCAAAGAAGTGTGCGGTCTGGCATTGTTGTGCTGGAAGACAATCCCTTTACGGTTGGCTAGTTCTAGACACTTCTGGTGGATCGCTGCATTCAATTTGTCACAGTACACATCCGAATTGATGGTCCTGTTCATGGGAAGAAGTTCGTAAAAGACAACACCCCTCCAATCCCACCAAATCGAGAGCGTAACCTTCTTTGGGGGTTGTTTGTGGCAATTCGCTGCGCTTCCCCCCATGAGCGTTTGCGCTCCACATTGTTATAGACGATCCACTTTTCGTCCCCTGTCATCATTCTCTTCGAAAAAGGATCGTTTTCTTCACGTTTCCGCAACGAATTGCAGATGGAAATCCGCAGATGGAAGAAAGCAGATCATACTTAAGAAGCCATCTAGCAGGACCAGGAACAGTTAAACAGTTGATCGAATCAATTTCTAAACACAAAAAAAGTTAAAATTATAAAGCAGCTTTATTGTCTTTCCACAACTGATAAATTCTTCTGTATTGAAAAACTGCTTTTGATAGCTCTTAGCTGTCATCGTCAGTTATATCTCATTGGTTATGTGGGTGGGATATCTAACTCATCTAAAAAGTATCTAAATAGTATATTTTTTATTTATCTGTTAAGGAGGGCTGCTACATCCATGCTCCTCACTCTACAACTCCTTAAAGTTTTAAAACCAAGTTAGGTGTTAATGATGGAATACCAAAAAAGAATCGTGATGGGTTTTCTAAAACTTCAGTTTGATTAAAGCCCCATACTTGTATATGCAGCATAACATGCATAACAGGTCTATATAGATAATAGATTAAATGTATTCGAAATTGCATGGGGAAGGCCCACCCATGGTAGTGCCACTAAAGTGGCTTTGCACAGGGAGGGCCCGTCGCGGTTATGCCAATAAAGTGTCTTTGGGCAGTTAAAGGGTTAAATTCAATGTGGTCTGGATTCTTGTCTTGTCACAGAGTGATGTCTTCCTCTCTTACAAGTATCATCCCTTTAATGCAGTATCTAGATCTATTGCATGTTATTCTGCACAAGTATGGTGCATTAATCAATCTAAAGTTTTAGAAAAGCCATCACAATTCTTTTTTGGTATCCCATCATTGACACCTAACTTGGTTTTGTATTTAGAAATTTATTCAATCCACTGATGTCGCTTATTAAATATTGCCTAAAAGTGCTTGAATTTTCTCCATATTCTGGTTGATAATTGGATTAAGGCTGCTCAGAGGTACTCTTGCACTTTTAACATAAGTATCAATGGAGATGATCATTAGAAAGATCAGTTTTTTGCATTATTAAACATGATCTGCTTAAATTTGATAAAAATAAATAAATCCATTGTGTTACACTTCATGAAGAGGCAGGGCTGATTAAAGGTTGGTAGTGTAGTTGGTGGGTGCTGAGGTGCTAGTGTGATTAGCACTATTGTCACCGTCACAAAATCAGATGCTTAGGATGAAAGGGCTACCTGGCGTGATGTTGCCACATATGATGGGGGACTAATTATTAATTTGCTTAGTGATTGAGATTATCGAAGGGATCATGTGGATAGAAGAGAAGTAGTGCACAGAGCTCCAGCAGGGCTTGCCATGTATTGCGGATTCTCACGGTTCTATTTTGTGACAGCAACTATTGGTGTTAACCCTAAACCTTTTACGTTTACCCTAACGTTTTTTTACTCAAATAGCTTCTAATTTGCCCTCACAAGGCTGATTCAACCCCGACCAGACCTACCCCCAAAGAAAAAATCCTATGGTGAGCTGTGGATCATACTCGGTTCTCCATGGTTAAAAGTAAGCATGCTAACTCCTAGACTAGGGGCGGCTACTTCAATTTGATATCTTACTCTAAATTATTTTTTATTACCAAGTAATTATTATTGGTAAGCAAAAGTAAAGGAATCTTTCTTGTTGAGTAGTTTTGTGATTATAGACAACTTTATGTTAATTGGCGTCGAGTAGAAGGAGGTGCCCCGACAGTGCACTATGTTCAGGAGAAGAGGAACAGGGTAGGTAATATAGTTAGCTATGTGGTCTTGGAATAACCACGAATTCACACTCGGTATCTGAGGGTAGGCGAAAACCGTCCGGATCCCAAAGGCAAGTGTGAACCGGAGAGAGGCAGACTGGATCGCTGGGGGAAACACTACTAGGTACAGTTTGTAGGGCCCCTGAGTCTGTAGTCTGCATGGAAGGGATCCCTTTCAAGGATGTGTTAGTTTTAGTGAGACTAATGGCAGAGATTCCCACTAGGAAGGTGTGGGGTCTGACAATGCCGGACTAAAACATAGCAAGGTTAGGAAAGAGAGATGCAGTGGTAGTTCAACAAGAAAGCCACGGTTAGAGTAGAGCAGCAAGCACCAGTGCAGAGAGAGAGAGCAGTGTTCACTTCAGGTGCGGGGTTCCGAATGAATAGAAAAAGCTCTGAATTTTGGCCTTATATAGGCAGGTCAGATGCCAGGCTATGCCTGCGCCCTCTAGTGAGCTTCAGCCGTCATGAACCAGTTCCCTCTCTCTAACTGATGCCTATGGCTTTTATTATTAAAATATGGTAACGTAGGCCGGTGTTTTCTGGTACGAGAAGAGGGGAACTTCTATTTATTCACGGCAAAGAAGTTGGTACAACAATCGGATTAAAAATATAGCTCTTATAAAATTAAAAATGAGAAGGAGCTCTTCCTTACAGGAACCTCCAATAGGTTATATGTTCATAAATGACTGTGGCTGCCTTGATCGATAAGAGGATGGTTCATTTTCATATCAATACTTCTTTAAGGCTTTCACTTCCAATCATGGGCAACTTGGATGGTAACCTAACTGGATCAGACAAAATTTGGAATGAACTTGTTCGATAAGAGAATACTTTGCATATCAGTTACCAGTGTTTTCTCAGACAATTTATTTGGATAAACATTAATTTGTTGTCAGGATTGAGCACTGATGTTTTCATGGATGAATTGAATCATGTGTTTGGCCGCTCTTAATTAAATTAATTTAAATTGTTAATAAATATTAGTCTAAGAAGAAATGTACTGGCATGGTTGGGAATCTAACCTGGGCCCTTCTCAGTATGTAGTTGTGGGCTCCACCAACTGAGCTACTCTGGGTGAGTAGAAAACCCTCTCAGTATGTTATTCTGGGATATTCTCAAATTCCCAGGCCCATTTTTATCTTATACTTTCATATAATGTCATATAACAGGAAAATTAGCTTTCTGTAAGTAAAATGAGGGGTCACATTGCGTTTCCCATTGTCAGCTTTGCTTACACTCTTTGCAAGAGTTTAGCAAAAGAGAATTCTGAAATAGGGGCGATAAAAAACAAAAACATCAATAACATATATAAATCTCACTCCCTTAAAATCAACCTAATTCTAATAATTAAATTTAATTTGATCATAAAAATCAATTCAACAAAGGTTTTGATGTATTCATATTGTTTGGTTTATTGCTAATAAGAAAACATGAATAACACTAATAAGTACGTCATAAAATGTAGTATAGTTATATATTTTTTTAATTACAATTTATATTAACCCTATCAGTGCCGAGAATGCAACAGTTACAATCAGGTATAGCCCACTATGTGGCTGGGATTGCAACACTTGCGATCTCTACCTGCATACGCAAAAACTTCCCTCCCACACCATAACCCAAAAAGTTCCTTCCTTAGGAAGGTTATACTATCGGAAGTGGAAATCACTAAGATTAAACGAGGAGAAAAAACAGCTTGATTTACAGATTATGGTCTTTACCTAATAAAATGGAAAGACTGAAGAAATGTTTTAATTTTATCCTCCGAGCACACAAGTGATCTGGTGGAGATTAAAACCAGGAGAAAAAAAATGTAATAACCTTTACTTATTGTTCAGTACAATAAATATATGGGGGGGGATAGATAAACATGATCAGATGATGTCGTATTATCCGGGTGAAAGAAAATCTACCCGGTGGTATAAGCAATTAGGGTGTCACATCTTAAAAATTTCGTTAGTTAATTTGTACTTGTTATACGAAGAAAGCGTACAAAATATTTTTTTACTAAACTATTTGATGTTAATTTTGGAAAAATTAGAGCCGGCAGTAAAGTTGCCCAGATTTCAACAACTCGTCATGGGGCACCTATAGGGGTCAATGAGAAAGGAGCTAAAAAACTGCTTTCAAACAAAGAACAAAACAGTGGACATCTATTATTTATGCGCGTAATGCAGGCTTTTGTATTGTGTGCTTTCTGTTATATCATGAATATTCGTAATTTTCAAACTATTATTTTGTTTATATAATTTAATCTGAATCTGTAGAAAATTATTATAATTTTTAAGTTCAAATAATATACATAATTATAGGAAATTTAGTATAAGCATTTATTTTCACATTTTTCTTTTGTAACATTAGAATTTAAAGTTTATACCATGTAGATAGATTTGTAAGCTTATCGTTGTGTAAGATCTATTAATTGTAGTATAGATACTTTATTTTCTAAATAAATTTCTTTGGTTTCAATTCATTCTCATTTTCATTTTTCTTTAATCCCCTAACACAGATAATATGTACTTATTAGTTTGAGTTCAGACTTATTTTCTTTGTGTCAATACAACATAAACCAGGTAAAAAATTGACTATTACAATAAACCTTTATCTAAAGGCTATTAAGGAAGATGGAATTATTCAGACTATTTGGATTATTGCTTTCAAAAACATAATACAAATGATTCTTTGAAAGAAAAGGTTCCCTTTGTAACATAATATTACAGTATAAAATTATAATCAGTTATAACACATAATATTTAAATTTTTTCTAACTTAACTAAAATAATTCAAAGAAAGTTTTACCTTACTGAGTTTAAATTATTCAAAAATTATTGAAAAAAAAAAAATTGTTTTACCACAATTCTATCGCAACATTTGGGGCTTCACCCACAGAGGTAAATTTGAAAAGAATTTTTTTACACTTTGGAACGCATTTTGAATCCAAAAATATAATTTTGTACTAATAAATTAGAAACTTTACTGGTGGCCAAATCAAAGAAACACAAAATAGTCCCTGGAACTGAAAGAGTTAATATTTATATGTTTTAGTAACATTCTGACAAACTTCCTGCCCAATCACCAGAACAATGCAAGTTACTTTTCTTTCCCCGCATGGTCTCTTAACATCATGGCTGAATTTCTTCAGACCTGAAGAAACTAATATAATTGTTGAAATCCCATTCTAACTAACCCCTCACAAATGTTCTACAGTTTAATTAGTTGGACATAATAATTAATTTTTATTTTAATATTATAGTTACTTGGATAAAATTTTATTATTTTTTCTCTGTATTCCCTTATATGCAACTTATAAAAAAAATTTTGTAGACCAATATCTTGATATTTAATTTTTTAAATATGAGTAGTAAGTTTCTTTTATTTCTTTTTTTGTTATTTTATTAATAAAGAGATGAATTTCATTATAATTATTATTACTAACAATAGTTTTCTTTGAAATGTCTTATAAGTGTGTCATTAGTTGTGACTTGTATATTTATATGTACGAGGTTTGATCAAAAAGTAATGAGGATTTTATAATTTCGCGGGCTTTATGATTCCGATGGTAAATTTTTTTTTTATCATGTTGGTAAACATGTATCTGAAATACGTTGAAATTTGCAACTATTTTTAATGTTTACTTGTTTAGTAGTAGTCACTAAGGTTATACGTGTTTTGGTGTTTTCGGCGATTTTTAGCTTCGAAAAAAAAAATGGATCAGAGAATTTTTATTAAATTTTGTCAAAAAAATGAAATCAAGTGCAGTAAAGTTTTTGACATGTTGACATTGGGTTTTGGTGAATCTACTATGAGTAAAGCAAGAGTTCATGAGTGGTATGGACGTTTCAAAGAGGTTTTCTATTATTTCAATGGCGTAGTGCATCAGGAGTTCCTGCTAGATGGTCATACAGTGAATAAAGTATATTACTTGGAAGTAATGCGCCGTTTACGTGAAGCGATCGGAAGAAAATAACCGGAATTGTGGCAAAATAATTCGTGGAAATTGCATCACTATACCGCTCCTACTCATACCTCACTGATTGTTCATAATTTTTTAGAAAAAAACAACACTATTGTGGTGCCTCAGCCACCGTATTCGCCGCACATGGCTCCCTGCGACTTCTTTTTGTTCTCGAAGTTGAAAAAAAACCTTGAAAGGACGACGTTTTGACACCATTAATGAGATAAAAGAAGAATCGCTGAAGGAGCTAAGAGCTATTTCGAAAAGTACTTCGAAGATTGGAAAAAGCGCTGCCACAAGTGCATTATATCTGAGGGGTATTACTTTGAAGAGGAAAAAATTGCTATCGATGAATAAATAAAAAATCTCGTTATTTTTTTATCAAACCTCGTATATAATCCCACTGATGAACATTTTAATAATTATTTGTTGAAGGTAGAATTGATAAATTTACCTTAAAAGTAAATGAGATTTTAAAGAAAAAAAAAAATATATATTGAAAGTTTACTAGTTTTACTAGGAGAATAAAGAACACAACATAACGACAATAGCTTAGGGCATCTGAATGGTAATCTAAGGATCATGGGTTTAAATCTTGCATGTGTCGCTACTTTGTCTGTAATAAATAATTAATGTGTTATTAAAAAAATATCAATGTTATTAATGATAAATTTGGGAATGAAATAATTGCAATGTTCTAGAGAGAGACATATTTTTTTATTATGCTTTCTGGTATAAAACAAACTGATAATGAAATGTGATTTAGCAATTTTATAGCATTAGTAATGGTATAATCTTTTTGTATCTTATGACAAGGCAATTGTCTAAAATTAAATATAATAATATCAGTTAGTTATAAAAATGAGAAATAAATGATATTTTTCACCAACCAAGCGGAGCACCCTCAAAATGTACTTCCCCTCAGCCCAGGACCGGCTGAGGGCAAGATGGGTCTCCCCGGATTATTGGAAGTCGCAGATTCTCACTGGAAACGGCGGATTTTGTGCCAGGCTCTACGAGTATAAGAGGGCAGATGACAAGTCCTCCCCTCACTGCGGAGAGCACGGCTGCTCCGCTCGATAGGATCATATAGCCTGGACGAGTCCGACCTGCCGTCGCTGGGAAACGAGGAGAAGACATTTGAGGCGTTCCGAGGATTCATCGGGGAGTGGAGGGAGCTTCAAGGCGCCCGGCCTGACGGGGGGGGGGGTGGCGTGGGGTGAGCAGCCGTGCCTAAGGGAAGGCTCACCCGAAGACAACGTTGTATCGCCGGCCGGAGTGGAGTCTCTGTAAATCTAAAATAAGATTGGACTTACAAGCATTTAGTTACGATATAAGTTTAGTTTTTAAGGGGGAAAGAGGATGCACACCCCTTTTATATATAGAATTAAGGTTATTAGTATTAAAGATTTTGTAAATAGTAGATAAGGTAAATTGTATATAGGTTAGGTTAGTTTTACTAGTATAGAACATAAGGTGCGCTGACCGGTCCAACAATCCCATTGCAGCGGGATACGCGCACCACAGACGACGAAACCCCATAAGCACGGTCACGTTTGAGGTTTAGACCTCAGGAAGGGGGGGGGGAAGCTTTTGATGATGGATCACGAATCGAAAAATCAACTATCAATAAAAAATTTACCCATCAATAAAGAACAGACAGGCCTGATACACCTGAGGTTGGATTTGTACCGAACCTTGGTGACTAGTACATACAGGGGACATACATCCCAAGAGGCCTGTTCCCATCCGGTACTTAGGGATTTTTAACGACCGTTCCTGCCCTGAAAGGACTACCCGGTCGCCCCAGTGCAAGCACAGGGGACAGTCCAACTATACATTTATGTAATATTCAATGTGCCTGCGGTGATGATGTAAGTAAACTGGTTGGATTGCTTGGCCAGGAAGGTTCGCCATTTTTCGTATGCATTAGTGTATAGCAAGGAATCTGTTATGATTTTTAATAGTTAAAAAAGCACACACATGTTGATATACGTGAGAAACGTATATTTTATAAATTGAGCAATATTACATAATAGAACAAATAAGTAGTCGTACATAACGATGGAATGTTTTTGATTGCATGAATTAAGGTAACATAAAGGTTACAACTGATAACAAGAAGGCGGCACAAGACTGGGCGCGAAATATTACATACACCACAGACTCTCCCCCACTAAATTGAAAAACTCAGGTAACTCAATTCAAGTCATAATCATTAAATCGGGCTGGAACGCGTTTTTCACGACGAGGTCGGTCTTGATTCAGCGATGCAGCTGGTGGAGCAATGAAGTTTTGGAAAATTCAACCGTTTGTTGATGTATAGGCTTTGAATTCACTACTTTGACAAATGGTTGCATTGTCAGACACAAGGACAGTTGGATACCCGTACGATGCAAAAATTCTTTCTAGTAGTGCTATGGTTTATAGCACTTAAGTATAGTAGTAAGATATTAGTATAGTTAACGGATCTGTAAATATTGTAAATAGATTAAGGATACTAGCTATAAGGACAAAAAATTAAAAAAAAAAAAAAGCTAGTAAGGATTGTTAAAAGTGGATTTAAGGAAAAATTTTTATTTTATTTTGTTTTCTTCGGAAGTTTTGTGTTTATTTTGGGAAATAAAGAACGAAAACAGTATTACTCAAGGTGCGCTGACCGGTGCAACAATCCCATTGCACCGAAATACGCGCACCACAGGCTACATAACCCCATGAGCTCGCTTCACGGGCTTGTGGGGTAAGCCCGTTTGAGGCTCAGCCTCAGGAAGGGCAAAAAAAGTAATGCTATGGTCCTGTAACTGGTAGGTGCTTCTTTGATTACTTCCACTTCTGCCCACTTTGATTTTGCATCGACGCACATCAGGAAGAAATAACCTTCAAATGGACCTGCGTAGTCAATATGCACTCGTTCCCAGTTGTCTTGAGGAGGGTCCCAGGGGTGCACAGGAGCCTTGGGCGGTGTTGAGTGGTTTACAGCACAATCTTTGCATCCACGCACCAATCTTTCAATGTCCCTGTCTATGCTTGTCCAGTATATATATCGACGGGCGAGTTGCTTCATTTTTGTAATCCCCTGATGAGTTTCGTGGAGCTCATTGAGAATAGTTGAACGTAGAGAGCTTGGGATGACTACTCGATTCCGTCTAAATACCATACCATCGTCTATAGTATACTCGGAGTCACACATAGTAGTCTGGAGGTCATTTATGATTCGTGCTAATTCTGGATCCTTGCCCATTTCGTCTTTGATTATTGCTGCAGTGATGTTCTGGCTGGATATCTGGAAAATCGTTTGCTCGCAGACTTGATTGATTTCTTCCCCCATAGAGATGTCTAGAGACTCATCTTGACTACAGGGCGGAATAGGAGCTCTAGAAAGGCAATCAGCGTATGTGTTTTCTTTGCCCGATTTATATTTGACTGAAGAGAGCCTGAGAGAAATGAGGCGTGCCGTAGCAAGCGCGATGACGTCATTTGTGAGAGAGCTTTGTTCTGGTGAAAAATTCGAGATAATGGAGCATTATCAGTCACCAGAGTAAAATGAGTTCCATATAAATAATAGTAGAAGTAGAGAACGCCGAAGACTATTGCCAAAACCTCGCGATCTAACTGACTGTAATGCTTCTCAGAGGGGTTAAGAGACCTAGATGAATAAGCGATTGGTCTTTCACAACCATTTATGACGTGGCTCAGAACAGCGGCAACCCCAAAAGGGCTGACATCAGTTTTCAGGACCAAGGGTAATTTTGGGTCGAATGGTATAAGTACCCTGTCGCTGCAGAGTTCTTCTTTGATGCGTTGAAAAGCGGTTTCATAAGCTGGTGACCAATGCCATTTATTACCCCCTTACATAGGATAGCACGAAGAGGGTGTGTGAGCGTTGAAGCGTATGAAAAAAATTGTGAATAATATGACACAAGGCCAAGAAATCGTCGAAACTCATCTGGATTTTCAGGTCTTGTCATCTTTTCAATAGCTGCAGTAATTGTTGGGGATTTGCTGATCTTGTTGTATTCCACTACAAACCCAAGATACTCAATTTTAGGCTGAAGAAAAACACATTTATCTTTGTTATAGTGGAGATCATGTTCTTTTAATCTTTGAAGTAAATTTCTTAAATTTTCGAGACATTATTCTTTTGTTTCACCATGTACGACAATTTCGTCAAAGTAGTTTTTAGTCTTCTCCAGGCCTTTGATGATTCAACGAATGTACTCATTGAACTCAGCAGGAGCTGTTTTGGCTCCAAAAACAAGCGGCAGTAACCTCTATGCGTTGCTATAGTCTGGACGATGCTGCTTTCTTTGGTAACACGAAAATGTAAGTAAGCCTTGTAGAAATCTACTTTACAAAAGTAACGGGATCCTCGCAAGCTGCTTAGGACGTCTTCTCTGGTGCGGATAGGGTAGTTGACTTGAATTAGACGTTCATTAACGCCACACTTCACAGAGGCGAACGTCAGGTTTGACGATCACCACGAGAGGAGCACCCCAATCACTGGCGTCTACAGATTCAATGATTCCTGCAGCTCCGAGCTCATTTAGTTCCTGGTTGACTTGGTCCAGGAGAGCTACGCTCCTTGGTGTAACATGGCTTTGCTCCTGGTTTGAGCTGGAGTGAAACTTCATAGCCGGGAAAACAGCCAAGTTTTGGTTCAAAGTTCGAGGAAAACTTTTCTAAAATATCCTTGAGCTAGGGGACTGAATTGAGATGGTAGATTGGCATGGGAGGATTATTGTCGACCTATTTGAGTTCAATGGAAAGTCCTCGTATCCATTGGCGTCCAAGGAGCGCTTCGTATCCTGTTGGTACTATTTATAAATAAATTTATGCCTACAATGGAGAACAACAGCCAAAAAAAGATTTTATAAACCTCTGGCTCGAGAGGTTAAGTACTCTGGTAGTGCTATGGACGCCAGGTGTTCAAGTTCTCCTGTAATGCCAAAAACGCCAGAGGTTCAAGTCCTCTGGGAGTTCGGTAGGCACCAGAGGTACAAGTCTTCCCCTAGTGCTGTAGGACCAGAGGTGTCCCCACAAGGAAATGATGTCTGATGGAGTCTAGAAAGGAGATGAATTTGGAATCGGAAATGGCCAATACGCCAAGGCTAGGGTGAGGGGGGAAGTGAAGGTGCCGATTGATACTGCAATGGACTGATGGAAATAATGTATTACCAAGAAACTATGTGATGGGAAATGGAGTTGTGTACAATGACAGCGGTACCTGCATGTGATCTTCCATCTGGGTGATCTTGTTTCAGTAATTAGAGCTACGTTAATGTTTTTGTCGTGGGGTAGTACTGTCAGTTATTTTGTGTTTCGTTTGTTTCGCAAACACCATTCGTATTCCTAAGGACAATGGATCCTTGTTCATTCTATAATCGGAAGGATGCACTTATGGGTTTTGTTTTACGGGGATAAGGTGGGAGGCAAGATTCAGTGAATATTAAAGCTACACTGATCTCTCAGATACAATTCAGTGAAATGGGGTTGAGAATCTAAACAAATTGATGGCTCCACGATTTTTCCGTGGAGGAACACCAAGTCTAGTGTTGTGGACGCCATCTCTTTAAAATATTAAAAAAGCGTTAATTAGTATTAAACAAAATATATATTTTCCCTGGCTATCAAATTAAATATAATGACTGTTGCAATTAACAAAAGTAATTTACAAATCACCAAGGTAGGGTTGAAACTGACCCTATGTAACTTTTTTTTCAAAAGTTTATAAACAAAGTATCAGGTCAATAGACACACTTATTGTTATATGTTGGATGTAGAAATACAAATTCAAATCTAGTTCAAGAACGTATTTTATTACTAAGTTTTAAACATTGTATCTAATTAAAGTCATTTTTTGTAAGGAACGGCAAATATTACAATGTAACTCACATTGGTAACGACAATAAAATAAAAAACAAAATAAAATAAAACGTGTGTGAAACAATACCTTGAAGCTAAATGACATCTTATTGATAGCTAAAAAATATTATCACCACATTCCGTTCGATATCATCATGACAAAATTATCACAGTGCAATTTTTCAATTAATCCCAAATTTACCTATTTAGTTTTCATCAATAATATTCTAAATGTTACAAGTATTTCTTCTATTTTTACCTTTCTATTGAGAATGAGAGTGTGTAGTTGATTGGAAATCTAGATATTTTCTTAACAGCTTACCAATTACAATATGTCATTTAACTGGAAGGTGTTGATTTTTGAATATTTTGTTGCACTTGTAAAACACGAAAGCATTCACCCCCCCCCCCCGCGATATCAAGCACTCATTAAGGATATCTCATCTACCATCTTCTAGTTTTCCTTTTGGTAGTTTTATTGTGCATAAGTTTATGCAAGACATTAACTACATCCTTAGTCATGTTTTTGAAGATATCTGCTGTCTTTATTCATAACCCAAGTACTGTGCATAGAAAAAATAAGATATTCCTTTTTATTTTTTTTTTTAGGGGTAAAGAAACAAAGCATTTTGATATCTTGGTACATGAATCTTGGCTAGCATAAATTGAGGGATCAGTTGTTTATCCTTTCGTAAAGTTCCCACAAATGTTAGCTAATAAGTTCCATGGAAGAAAACCATTTGTCACACGTCATGTTTCTGTTACTTCCTTTCAGTCGTTCTTTTAGGCAGAGAGCAAATTGAGCTGAAACAGGTAAATAGTTTTTGCCGGTTTCTTGCCAATGTACGGTATGCCCTGAAAAAACTAAAAAGTTCTGGTATCACATAAAGAGATAATTTTCAGCCCGTATTTATCTGGCTTTGAGGGGATGGATGTCTTAAAACTGCAGCGCCCGTGGAAGCTCAGTAAAGTCTCGTAAACTGCTACATATTCAGAAAGTCTGTAATATTTAGGACTGTTTGAAAATAATTCCACAACTCTCTAAATGCTGCAAATTTATGCGCAGATTTTCACCCATGTAATTCATCAGATACTGTGTGGACTTAAAAATGGTTAACTTTCACCTTGGACAGCAATGTGGCCACATCAAATATCCTTGCTTCTTGTGTCTCTCGGATAACAGAGAGAAAACACCGCTGGGTTCGAACAGAGTGGCCTAAGAAACAAAACATGGACGTTGGGGAAAATAATTTCATTAGCAACCCCTTAGTTGAACAAGGGAAAATCATCTTTCCTTCATTGCATATAAAGCTGGGCCCTATGAAGCAGTTTGTAAAGGTTCTTGATCAGAACAGATCATGCTTTGTATATATATAGGGGGGGGGGGAATATCAACTCATTAAGGATCTTGTCTTTGTAAATTCGATGAATGAGGCTGAGCGAAAAGCCTGGACTTCAATTGTTGCAATTGTAATAAATTTTCTGGGCAAACACAAAGCCGAAAACTATGTTGAACTGGTAAATGAGATGCTTAACAGTTTCAAATCCCATAGGTTTAACATGAGTATTAAGGTGCACTATTTACATAGCCCATTTAGCCCATTTTCCTGAAAATTCAGGAGACACCTGTGAGGAACAAGGTGAAAGATTTCACCAGGATATTAAAACTACGGAAGACGCTACCATGGAAGACGGGATCCGCACATAACGGCAGATTACTGCTGGAGTTCCACAGTAAAAAAGTGAAAAAGGGACTGTTCCTACATGCATTCACGAATGCTATGGAAAAGAAGCTTCTGGAGTGTTCAGTGACTAGTTGGTTATGACTTTTTCCTCTATATTTGTATATAATACATTTGAATAATATAATAATAAAAATTACATGTTCAGTTTTTTATTTTTGATATATGGATTTAACTTAAAGTAGTGTAACTAAAATGCAATCTATATCTTAGAAATTTGAGCTCCTAGAAAAAAACCGATGCCATATTTGAATTCAGGGCATCAAATTCATACCAAATCAGCTCCAAATGCTCCAGCACCAAACCACCTGATGGCCTGAGTAATATGAGGTATATGTTGGAGCATAAGAGGACTATAATTATGTAAAGTCATTTAAACTGACCCCTGAATGTATCTCTAATGTTTTAATAATTGAGCAGTTTAAACTCAGGACATTCCGAATCTCTTGTATTAATTTCAAAGCTCTTTAGTTGTACTCTCACAACCTTGTTAAAATTATGCACCATTGGTGGGTGGAGTCTTGCAGAGGGATAATTAAAAAAAATTCTATTTATATATGACTGCAAAAAAAGCAATTAAAAACTACTAGGTAACCTCTTAACCCCATAAACCTGTCAATGGGAGATCATCAAACCTGAGAAGTACATCAATTGTATTCCTAATTAAGTATTTTTCTATACACCTAACAACCTATAATATATACACAGGTGGTCTGAAAAGTTTCCGACCTCAACATGAAGATGATAATAAAATAAATAAAAGCTAAAATAACAGCTTTGTTAGGTCGGAAAATTTTTAGACCACCCTCGTATATTATATAACATATATAGTTTATATAACAAAAAGCAATAGTTATATTTATAGTTTTACATTTATTTATTTATTTGTATACCAGATATAATAATGTGAAAACTAGGTAATGAATAATAATAATACACACTAAAATGTCAAAGCATTTATTCTATTTTGTTATTCAATTACCTTACTATTTGTACAATTTCATCATTAAAAAATGGCTGATTTTTAATGATTTGTGTACCTAATAATATAACTTCTATTCTAATGTATATATGTACACAATTAATTAATATAAGGCTATTCCCTAAATCACAATCGAATATATCTATTGATATGATGATGTTTTAATACTATTCTGACATATACTTCCATAAATAAACATCACTGAAACATTTACTCTTTTTCATTATGATATACATATATTTTTGTCAGTACGTTAAAAAGGAATCTTTCTCATTCACAAAGTAACATTATAAATAGCATTATACCTATCAAATAAACTGTAAATTTATGCTAAAATAATACCATTCAATCCCTTCAAAAACAACCTTTTCATTTTTGTGGAATTTAGATTTCTAGATTTATTTTTTTAAAAGTTCATAACAATTTTTTGTGATATACTTTCTTTTCTTTAGGGCAATTTAATTACCACTGGAAACTAACAACTGATCACCTTGGGGTACGTACATTTTAAATCTGGGATTACTTTCAATCTTTTTATAATATTAACAGCTAAAACTAATTTTGATTTCACAAAAAAAAAGGTTTTGCAACTGCTTTATGTACAACATAATACTTACAATTTTAAATACATACTGTAGGGCTATATCTGATAAAATACATCTTTTGTGTAGGAATGGCTGCTCATACACAAAATAAATGTTTACATAGCCATTTAGATGATAATGTATATCGAATATAATGTTAAGAGAGACTAGTTTGTAACTAGGAGCTCTTGTGATTTTTTAAAGCATACCCAAATTTTCCTCTAGTCTGAGGAATGATAGTGAATTTGTGCTAGTATATTGTCTTATATAAATAATTTAATTTATTTAACTGGAAAGTTCTTATTTTTATATAACTCAATTGAATATGTATTTGAGCTGCAAAACTAAACATTTTTTTTTATAAATAAAGCTTTTTCTATCTTGATATTAAAAACTCTTCAAAGTAAATAAATAAGTATGTGGAGAAGGAATCCAAAAAAAGAAATTGGGAAGATGCTTAAGATAAAAAAAAACTTATTCTAGTTCTGTAACTAGAACATATCATTTGTGTTTATTTGGTTTATGTTCGGAAATGTTTGTTGTCAACTTTCTACCAAAGCCAAGGCTTTATTTTTCAACTCTTCCAATAGCACAATAACAAATGCTACTCTAGATTAAACAATATGTTATTAGTTAAATAAAGTCTAGAAGCTCATAGAATTATTATTACTACTAAAAATATATTAATTATTTCTCTTCCATTTTTATTTGCTATATTACACATTGATTGTGGGAGATACAAGCAAACATAAAATTAACAATAAATAAAATGACTGTTTGATGGTGGAAAATAAAAGAAACAGAGGACTTTGATAAACAAAAATGAATTAAAGAAGACTCATCTCAGGTTTACTTTTCTTTTCTATCATATTTTGATTGTTTTGGTAATTATAGAATTTGTTATAACTATAAAGTAACTAAAGTTAGTGTGATATATTTAGGTAGTATGTGCAAGCAGCACCATTAATGAAATATCAATATAATATATTTACTTATAGTTATTTTCTATGGAAAATATATTAACTAATCTATTATTTAGAAAACTAACGTATTATGTTTTCACAAGCTTCTAGAAACTCTAAAACAATACAATTTATGGGGTATTGTAATGTAAAAATAAATGAATTTAATGATTTGTTTTTTTTTTATATAGAGAATTCAAAACGTTCTTAGTTTAAACTCTCAGAATAATTAACTGTTTTATGAAGATTTTAAAAAAGAAGCTGAGATATATTTAGTAGAGCTCGGAATAAGTATACACTATTCTAAGAATTAAATTACACTTGTACGTAGATCTAGTAAATAGCCCCAATTTGAATAAATTAAAAAAACAGCAACATTAGAGACAGAGACCCTTTAACAAAATTAAAAAAAACACAGTGAATGCTGTGCAAAATTTTTAAGCTTTGCCTGTTGCATTGAATTAGGAATCATGATCTATTGCTGGTTAATGAGTTCCGTTTATATAAATCCCATATTTAGAAATATTGTTACATATCTTAGACAGTATTTCCTTCATAAAATACAGACCAGAGACAACTTCAAAATTAGTTTTATCATGAGCCCCAGGCGGCCCTTTTTATACATCAGCTTTAATTTTAATATTTAGTAGTAAATTTAGTTGCCAGTTAAAAACTTTCTTTTTATGTCATACATCTTTAGAATGAGATCAGACTTTTTAAACCAATATGATGGCAAAACTAAACATTGAGGCAACCAATCAATAATAATAGAAAAACCTTATATTCTATATAAGTATTAGTGTACAACATTATGTTATTACAATGGTAAAAAAAAGGTGCTGTACATATTAATATGAATAGATATTTGTTTAGAACAAATTTAACTATAATTGATTAATTAAATATGTTATCTGCTCTCTCCAGTATTGTTTAAAGTAAGATTTGTCTTAAAAAAAAACTCTTAAATACAATTAATTAGTCATCATCAAACTTATGGTTTGTTGTTAACCAGCTATATAAACATTACATAAGTTTCATAAGAATGAATATTGAGAAAACTGGTAAGTGGCCATCAGTATTAAAATACAATGGTCCTCGACAATAACTTAAAAGCAAGAAATAAGTTTCATCTGTGACATTATTCCTTTGTTGCCCAGTTATTGGGAAAAAATAGAATTACTAAAATTTTGAGTGATGGGGAATCAACTTAATATCTGTTACTTGAATAAATAACTTAAAGAGATTTTAATTATATTTTTGAAAAAACTAGAAGGTTCCCTTTGAATTTTTTTTGTATTTCATTTCAAATAGATGAAAACGACCACTTTACATGTGCAAGAAACATGTATGTTGTATACAATGAGGCACTTCATCTGTGCCTCAATTATGGAATTTATGGGCTGGAAAAATATAAAAATGGGATATAATGGACTGCTTGTAAAAACCCTTTAATATTGGAGCCCATGTTTCAATGAAGGGTTGTACAGCAGCAGAGGTTAAAAGATTATGAACACAAGGATATTGTACAATAGCTTGGTACTTGCTCATTGCAAGACAATTGTACTCTATCTGTATTCCCTTACTTCTAACCCTTTGAAATGTGTTTTGACAAAGTATAGTCATGCTATTTCTAACAGCAGTGACTTCCATAAAGCATCGATACCTATAGACAAATTCATGTATAAATCCCAGTAAGACTAACTATTTTGCGATGTCTTATGCCTATGGTATATTAATTTTAAATATGCTTATTTATTATTATATTTTCCTACACATGTTAAGTATATAATTTTAAATGCTGGTTTTGTAAGCTATAAATATTTATTAATTATTAGTTGGACGTTAGGAGCTAACAAAACCCTTCTAATAATTTAGAGTTTTCTATTACACCTAAAATTGCCTATAAATGTCTAGTTTTAGGCACAGTATAATATATAATGTTTGTGTTAATATGTTAGAAAGTGGTTTGGCTAATGAGATTTATTCCCCAAAAAGTAACAAGACCGCAATAACAACAAGTCTTAAATATTGCTTATAACACTGTTTGTATTGAATCATAGTTAATATGATAACTGATGAAATTAAAGTAAAACCTAGGCAAACAATGTAGAGAAGATAGAATTCTTGCAAAATAGTTAATCTCACTGATCAGATGCGTTAACTTGTGAACTTGTTCGTGAATAGTATTTACTGGTAAAACTGAATTGCTGACGAAGTTCTGATATTGATAGTTATTTTTATCAGCAGTAGATGGTTTCTGTAAAAGTAATCAAACATAGAGCCAGTGCCTGAGCTGGAACCTGGTGACGACTTGTGTCTCTCTCATCAATTGCTGTTCATCCACTGGGGTGATGCTCAATGCTAGTCTCTGAAACATTGCAAGTATTTAATTTAGCTACTTGATAAATTCCTCTATCAATCATAAATTATAATAATTCTCTCCCCGCTATTTCACATAACATACACCGTAATTTTGCAACAAATTGGAGTATAAAACGCATTCACAAGAGATGCCTTCAATGCCGCCGGGCTATCTTCATCATCTATTCACCAGTGGTTGTTAGAAAACGTTACTCTCAGCTTAACGGAAACTCCATTTCCGTCAGCCAACATTTAGAGGCTGCTCAGCAACATGCTCTTAGCTTTTCAACTCCACCCATTCCAGTAAACGCTACTAATTCAGAAAGCTATATGCCTGATCAAAATGTCTCAGAGATATCTGAAAATCGTGTGGCAATGTTTTTAAAACCCACAAAATGTTATTTCTGTGGATGCAGATGTCACCTTAGGAGCGCGCGTCCAGCTAAATATGAGATGCAAGGGCTGTGAGAAACTAGGGCACTACAGCCAGGTATACTAGTCCAGCAGGATTCTGCTGCTCACACGACTTTAACTCCTATACTTTGATCTCTGCCACTATAGCTGCTTCTTCACTTCTGCCGTTCCAGTCCAGATCATATTTTATGGCTTTGATAGGCACTGGAAGCTCTTCAAGCTTTCTGAATAGTGCAATCGTGGACAAGTGCCATGTTACTAAACTACCTTCGCAGAAAAAATCTCTATTTTCTCCTCATTAGTCGAGGGCTGCTGTCATTTCAATGTAAAACTACTTGGCAACGTTTATAATGGCACTAGATAGTTAATAATGAAAAATTAGGAAGTCCTGACAAACCGCCCTCAGTCTGAAACCTGGCAGCTGTCAATTTGCAAAGAAATCTCCAGGTGACACCATTCATAAATATTAGCAGGAAACCATCTTATTCTAAACAAAGATATTCAATTCCATATTAGACATTTCCGATCTACGATCCCACTATCAGAAATACCAATATACAGAAAAGACCAAACAAAGATCCAGCAGAGGTTTCAAATTACAGGGCTATAACTCTGAATATATTGCCGAACGTACTCGAAAAATTAATAATAATAATGCTGAAACGAAAACAAAAACACGTGTACACAAAAAAACACAAAATATGATAATTGATGAACAGTGCAGATTCAGAGTAGACTGTACAGTAGACAATTGGCACGCCTCACAGACTTCAGTAACAAACCCTTCAACAAACAATAACATACAGGAATAGTTTTGTTAGACCCTAAAAACGCTTTTGACACTGTTTGGCACACCAGGCTTCTTTATTAACTAACCATGAATCATTCCCCCCCCACACCATACCTGATTCATACCATACTATATCTAAATACATCTATCTCTAGTACACTCACTCTTACAGCAGGGAAACCACAAGGATCACGCCTATCAACAACCTTCTTTAACCTGTTTGTTCCCAATTTCCCTGAAAGTAACGAGAGCCCTATACGCTGATCGTCCTACCGCATCAACACAATAGTGCACTGGTTACAAAATAATTAAAATAGAATCAATAGGTACTTTCAACACTGAAAATTAAAAACCAACCCAAGCAGATCAGAAGGCATTAGTTTTACAAAGCGCAGACTAAATCTCATTCACCTTCTTTCCATGAACTCTTTACACATCCTGAGGATAAAACCAGTCAAATAAATGAGCTTGATTCTAGACAGACCCATAACCTTCACAGAACATACCAACAGAAAAACTGACAAAGCAACAACAAAAAAAAAAATATATTCCAACAATATTTTTACTTTCGCTAGATTGTAGATAGACACATCACACCACTGTGCGATGGCTGGTTTCTACAGGTCCTTGTGCTGGAGCCTGAGCTCATATTGCCAACAACGGCAAGCATTTTTTTCTGCTAATGTTCTTCAGTGACATTTTCGAGGAGTCAGTATTCGTTAATTGGACTTTGGACATGGCTGTAGAAGACGGTCGTTGCTGTTTGGGTGTGACAATTTTGGTAGAAATTACCGTGGGTTGAGAAAAAACTGATGTCCGGTGCAGAGCTGAGCGGAGCTTGCAAAGCCGAGCCAACAAAAGCTTGCTGCTTTCCGTAAGCCGGCTTAACACTAAGCCTATTAGAAATAAAAATTTGTTAACTCACTGTTACTGGACAATGGGTTGGTAGAAATCGATGAACCTACAGCACAGGCATCAGTAGAACTACAGGAGAGGAATATACGTAATTGTAAAAATTAATGAAACGAGGAAAAAGTTAAATTTTTGTTTTCATGCGTCCCGTTATTGTGTTTTAATAAAAACAAATTCAGCATATTATAAGGTGTTGTATTTTACAATTTCCAATGGATTGATTACGACCTGAAGAGAAGAACATACAGACAGACAAAATATGATTGCCTTGTTCCTACAGACTCAGAAATTATAGTTGACCAAAACCATTTAAAATCTACACATTATTTGTTGCAAGTCCCATACTAAAATTCATAACAGTATAAAACTTTCAATTTTTCCTGTTTTAGCTTAAAAAAGTATCATGTATAGTCAATAACTCGATATTTTTTTTTATTGTTGAAGAGTTCCGGAGTGATCTTTCTTTTAACAAGGTTTTATTTAGTTTTAGGGTACTTGTATTTTCGACAGAAACTGACATCCTCAAGAGCTGAAATACATTTGACAAAAAAACAAAACAAAAATATTAATATATAAATATTCGCAAACTGCAAACTTGTGTACTGTTTCAACAACAATACTGAATTAAGTAGTACATTTTAGTCTAAAATATGTAAATGAAATGAAAAATGCTTTATTCTTGGGCATTGTCCCCTAAGAATAACTAGAAGAAACAAAATAGGAATGTCTAGCTGACAGAAAAAAGTATATAAAATTACACAGATGAACTAATAACCTAATAAAGGTGCTGTGTACATATGAAATGACTACAAAGAACCTAAAAAAATAATTGAGTAAAGATGAAAAAATGTAAAGAAACTATAGGAATTATTACAAGGGCGAAATGAGCGTGAAAGTAGCTGGGATGAATGAAAAATAAATAAATAAACACAATAATAATGATGAATTATGAATGGTTAGATTATAGGGAGATAAGGAACTAGTACAGTCTAGTTTAAAGATAGGGAGAGTTGATGATCGAAACATATTGATAATAGCGTTCCAAAGGTTTGTGGCATGGATATGAAATGAATGGTTAAAAGAAACAGATTTGTGAGAAGGGAAATACAGATCGGAAGGATGGGATCTATTCGATCGGGATTTGAATTCGAAGAGGTCGTGAGAGTAAGGTGGCTTTTTAATCATGATAGTACTGAAGAGGAGAGATCAAAGGATGTATTGGCAACAGGCGAAAGGGTGCAGCCATCCCGACCCAGCGTAGTCTTGTGAAAGCGGCGGTCGTTGGGGATCCCGAGTTTAAATCTAACAGGACTATTAATCAGCTGTTTTAACTGAGCCTCGAGGTCCTCAGAGAGGCTATGTACCACACAATTGAATATTCGAAATGGGGGAATGAAATGGGAGGAGATGTTGGGACCGATTCAGAAATTTAAGGGTGGAAATGAATCGTCGAGTGATTTGGGAAATGTGGTCTTTCTAGGATAGAGTTTGGCCAATGACCAAAATTAAATTTTTGAATGATGTGAAGAATTGGATAGCCTGGCCATCGATGGTGAATGTGGGAATATTATTTAGGTTTTTAGAGAGGAGACGTGAACCAATGATAACTGCCTTCGATTTCTCTGCATTTCATTGACACAGACTCTTATTCGGTCCAAGTCTCCCTGAATCGATAGGGAGGTGAATTGGAGCTGGTTAGTAGAGAAGGATAGGTAAATTAGGTCGGCCCGTATAGGTGGAATGACTAGTGATGTATATATGTACGAGTATGGAGGTCGTTGAAGTAGACACAAAAAAGTAATGATGAAATTGATGATCTCAGAGCTACACCGGATGAAGGGGTTGGGACGGAGGTTGATAAGGGATGAGTACTACCTGGAGCGATTAGAAATGAATTATTTAAACCAGCTGACCAGGCTCTGAAAGAAAAGAACATCGATATTAGATTTGATAAAAAAATGGAGTGATCAAATGTGTCAAATGTCTTGGTAAAGTCGAAGAGGATAAGGAGGATTGTTAGTCAATGTCGGATTGGAGGTTTTTCGGAGATTTTCGTAAGAACAGATTGGGTGGAAAATCCGGGCTGAAATTGGGTTTGGAGGGGATTTAAACGTGTTGGCAGAAATGAGGAAAGTTTGTTAGAAATAAATAATTGTATATAAACCGGAATATCATTTCTTATTAGATAATTTTATCATGAGATGAATATATCAATTTTAATGTAAATATTTTAAATTTTAATTGACCATTATTTATTAATAAACATTAGTTAAGTGTTTTAAATTTTAGCTGCCAACTATTCACAAAAATGGCAAAGGAAATTTTAGACTAAGAAGAACTAGCGTTAAGGTTGAAACTACAAAAAGTTGCAAATATTTAGATGTTTATGGTTTTTCTTTCTAAAACTTTTGTTTCCGACTTGTACTTCCAGTCCGGCCTACTATTACGTATTTACTTTTCTTTTAGGTGGTGATACATGCATGATAATTTGTATTGTAATATGTACTCACTTCCTTGAAGGTCCCTGGTGTTTTTAAGAGGATCCAGGCAGCCATCCCTGGGATTGCTAGGATAGCAGTAAGTGAAACTGACCATCCGATCACTTCTGCCCAACCAGGGTAAGCGTACTCCCCGTAGCAGAGGGGCTCGTTGATAAGGTTCACTAAGCCAATAGAAACCACACCCTGGAAAAACAGTCAAGTTGTTGATATTTATATATACTTGTTAACTGGAATATTTTAATAGGCAGTAACTACTTGATCCCAGTCAGTGGTCTTATCAATTTTCTTTTTCATTTTATCAATTAACAACTATAATTTTGTTATATCAATTACGAACTAAAATAAAAACAAAATTCACAAATTAAAGTACGTAAAAGTGAATAAAAGATATCAAGAGAAGGTTTCAGCGGGTTAAAAAAAACATTTGAACCTACGGAATTCATTTACACACGTCATTTTATTAGTTTAATCCAAATTCTAATTAGAAAAACTGGTCTTAAACTGTTCATTTTGAAATTATCTACAACTTTTATTATATGAAAAATCGTCGTTAAGTCAACTGTTTCTACAGAAAACGTAACAAAAGTTGAAAAATGTAGAAATTTAAGCCTATTGATTATATTAACGGCACCAAAGAATGCTAAACTACATATAAACCCAACCAATATTGGAGAAAGCATTGGGTAATTAATATTACCCAATTTAGTTCTGGTAAATTTCATAAAAATGTGAGGGCTGAGGGGATTGGGATATGACGCTCTGTTGTGACCCTGCATTGCTCACATTTTTACACATGAAATGCGTTAAATTAGGGGACCTACGACGAAATACGAAGACTGCACAAGGAGACGAGCCGTGACTACTGGCAATTCGTGGGCCAAGCTGTTCGGATGAGTTTATCCGTTTTCCTAAGATGAACAGGGACTTGAATGGGACAACGACACGCGGATTCATATCGGCAGGGAGATATCTCCGGACCACCGGACACCTCTCTACTGACTGGCAGGGAAGGTGAAGTTCGTCTGTTTCGCTGACAGTAGAGTCAAGTGCAGGCGAGACAGTGGGCTACCGGTTGTCGGTTATTGGTGGGAGTATAGTGTATCTCTTCACGTGTCTTTCCCTCAACCTTTCTTTTTTGGTTGAACAATATCCATATTTATTTCAGTTGGCCACAAAGCTTTTGCCACAATTTGTTATATTACCTGACATCCCTACACTACGCCGTCCTCCACCCCCAACATACTTTTATAAATCTTCTCTTTCTAATCTTTCTTCTTTCCTAAAAACTTCTTATATACTTTTTTTAATCTATTTCATACAGTTGAAACAACAATAGGTGTGTACTTAATTTTTTATCTTTATTTCTTTCATCATATTTACCGATCAAATTTTCTAGATTGTTGTCGTTGCCCTAGCGTCTTCCTGCTGGTACTTTGTAGGTCCTCCAAAACTCCTCCTAAGTATGACTGGTCTATTAACTGCCTGTCGCATAAATTCCCAATCCCTACCTCCCCAGTACGATGAATTCTTTGTACATTTCTGAAAAAACTTTTTCCATATTATCGTTGTATCTGATATTTGGCCTAAACCTTATATTTCTTCCTCGCCTTTCTACCTCCCTCCCCAACTGGCATGGGTATGTACATGACAGCCTGAAGACCTGAATCCTTGACCTTTCCCCCCACGCGACCATTCACAAATGGAGTTCCTTATTGTCGAAATTACCTACATCTGCCGGTCCTATATAGAGTAGTGCATCATCCTTCACGTGTGCCTTTTCAACCCACTACAATTTCGATGCTTTCTACTCAAAATTATTATCTCCTGTAGCCTAAATACCGACCTCCTATCGGATTCCCACGATAAGCGCTATAGGAACTGTTATTTTCGTTCCATCTCTTCATTACTCCTTTCACTCCCACCAGGTGGGTACCACACCTTTAAGTCAGATACTTCACTGGATCTCCACATTATTGACTCCTCTGCAATTGTTCTGTCCTCTTTCCACCTGCATGTTGCGTTCCGTCCTCTCATGGCCTAATCCAAATCACCTATAGTATCCAGACCACATTTTTTTCTCCTAAAAATATAACATGCCACAATATGGATGTCTTTATGTCCGAAAACATTCTACCGGATCTCGAAGCTGTGGATTGGAATACAATTTACTCCTGCTACACAATTGACTGCATAGTGGCCATCCTCACTACCAACCTCCTTAATATCCTTAAGGCCCGTGAACAGTACAAACTTCTTGATCCTTTCCAATCCGGTTTCTGTCCCGGTTACTCCACACAATATGTATTAGCTAATATCACTAGTGACATTCATGCCGCTATTAAACTATCCTTTTCTCCTAGATTTCTCCGAAGGGTTTGATACCATAGACCACTCAGACCTTCTAAAATTATTAACATTTGCTGGCAGCGACTCTTTGTAATTTCTAACTTATAATGAGATTTTAATATTTTATTAATCTATCTTGCTGTGTAACAAAAACCATCAAATCCAAAAGTTCACCTCAATAAAATATGTGGAAAGGGGATTTAAAAAACACAAAGCCAAAAAGTATGAGATCTAAAATGTTCAAAATGACACAAGGCAAGAACATTACTATGAACCACTCATTGAGGAAAAAGGAACTTTCCTATTTTTATGCCATCTCTGGGTGACTCAATAAGTCAAAAAAGTGACACGGTATCTAAGATCACAAAGCCCTAAGAAATTAATATCTGGTATTCTATAAACGCTGTATTCTCCATGATCAAAACACATTTCTAAATACTACGTGAACATGAGGAATTAATTTCTTTGAATTAAACTTTTTTTAATGAACCTTCCAGTTGGGGGCATACGTTCGACCATTAATCAACCTCATTCTAATAATTAAATTTGATTTAACTATGATCTTTACTACAGAGGAGTGGGTAGCATATTCATATTCTCTTTTATACTTCTTTCAAGAAAATTTGAATAACATAATTAAGTACTGCATAATGATTGACTATGGTGGTAAATAGTTTGTTTGACACATTTTAATGTATAATATTATCTTTTCTGATGTTTATAAGTTAAAATTTAATACTGATATTAATGTGGTGTTAGATAACAGTAAATTCTTACGACTATAAATATTGGGCTGACAAACTTCCAGCACAATCGCCAGAACAATGCAGGTTTTTTTCCCAACATGTCTGTAACATCCTGGCAGAACTTCTCCAGACCTGAGGAAAATGATTTAATAGTTGAAAATCACTCAGAGAATGTTTTAAGTTTAACTTGTTAAACAGAATTAAGTGATAATTAATTTTTATTTTTCTATGATTCTTACCTGGAATTAAATGTTTAATTTAAATATCCTAATTTTGTATCCACTGCTTGCGAGACAGTACAAAAATTTATTTAATGCTCAATCCAGCAGCAGATGAGAAAAACAAGTGGGCTTTGACTATAACCGGCCTCATGGGAGAGAGAGTTTTGGAAAGCCATTAAAAATAGATGTGTTGTGAAGTATTGTTTGTTGTAGATAAATAAGCTTTGTTAATATTAATTATAGAGTTAGTGAAGTACATGTAGTATTTAGGTGTAGTTTTAGTTAAAAGGAGATGGGATCCACTATAATTTATTGGTTTGTGTATTTAGTGGATATGTAGTGTTTTGTATAAATAATATGCTAATATTTAGTTTTAAGGTATATTAGTTACATTACTGCATATTAGTACATTCAGTTTATGTTTATTTATGTTAGAGGTATGATTGTAAATAGTTTTCTGTATTAGGGTAATAAAATGCAAGGTTAAACCGTTTATATGCCTAAAACCTGTCTGGTAATTGTAAGTATAAGTATTTCTTACACCTACTAATACATATTCCTTTGTAATAGAGTGTTTGTATCATAATCTTAATATAATATCTTATATTTATGGACCAGTACCCCATTTCAATTTCAGTGCAAAAAGGGTATACATATATTTTGAATATTGATATTCAACTATAAGTGTACCTAATGGTTTGTGATTCAGCATATGGGACCAAAATCCTATGAATTAAGTTGACCTGTTGGATTCAGTTACTTCCCTCGATCTCCCATATGGGATTTCATTCCCATACCCCTTTTAGGTTTATTGGTTAGGCTTGATTACCCTGGTGCAGCTATTAAATGTAAATGAGATTTTGAAGAAAAAATAATATAGTTAGTAAGGCTATAATCACTTAAAAAATAAATAACAACATAACATAACATAATGACAATAGCCAGGGGCATCTGAATGTTAATCTGATGGTCGTAGCTTTAACTTCTGCCAGTTTCACTATTTTTCCTCTTTGATGAATAATTAATATATCACAAAACATTTCAATATTATTAATAATAAATGAGAGATTTTTACGATTCTAAAGAAGTTGTTTGGCTTTTGAATAGAAATATTTTTATAGCTCAAATAACATGTTTGAACATTTGGGAAAGAAATAATTGTAATGTTCTAAAGAAAAACATATATTTTTATTATGTTTTCTAATCTAGAACTGATAATGAAATACGGTTTAGCTATATTATAGCATTAGAAATATTTTGATTTTATATCTTTTCTTTGCTTATGACTAGGTGATTGCCTAACATTAAATATTGTAATATAAGTTAGACATAAAGGGGAGAAATAAGTTATATTTTTCACCATAAAACCAAGCGACTGCAATAGCTTCGAAGAGCGCTGAGCAAAGGAGAGACATTCCCGCATAGGAATCCAACAGATGAAAGAAGTAAATTCCTCCCTGTAGACAACAAAAACACCGGTTAGAGACGTATGTAAATAGAAATAGTGGTAGCTATGTACAAAAAGCTTATTTGCCTCACAGCTAATGTATGCTTACAACTAATGTTAGCTAGGTTACAAAATATATTTAAAGAAATCTTTTCTGACGTGTAATCAGATTATTTTAGAGTATTTCAATCTACAGCTCTAGATAGATATTAAATGATACAAATTATTTTTTTTAAGTTTTATTTGGAAAGAGATTTATTGAAAAATTTTACCCTAACACAGTCTGGAAACATATTATTTATTTATGAATTACAAAGAAGTTCCTTATAGCAAGGATAACAATAATTATTTAAATAAATGTTAATGAATCATAAACTTTGTCTATCCACACAGAATCTTTATTATGTTTTCAACTGTGGTACATAGTTATTACAAAGTGATATAACAGAAAAACGACACATAAGTATTATATATATTTTAGCAATATTTTATCTAGACTAAAATTTTACATGCTATTTATAAAGAGTAAAAGGATCTTTATAGCAAGTTTATAATTAGTGGTAGGTTTTTGTTTCTGTTATCCTACATATAGATAAGTAGATATGTATTTTACCTATTAATTGTATTTTAGTTTAGATGCTTTTCCCTATTCTTGTGGGAAGCGCCAGTCTTCTGTTTGCCCTGGGTACAGGTAGGTCTCAGAGTTGTGGCCGAGTTCTTTTCCATACACAGTTGTGATTGTTATATATATATTTGTACTTGCCTTGTGGTTAAGGCAGTCTGCTGTTAACCGAGGTCGGTTGTGTCAAGGCCAAAGAGAGTCTTCTCATTATTTATTGAGTGACCAGTTAGTTCTTTTCACACCTATAATACTTGCTGTGTTGAATATCAAGCAACCGGGTTGGTGGCAGCATCAAAAATAGTATTAAACTGTATATGGTTCAATGGCACATAGATATTTTATAATGTATATTGTTGTGATATTTGAATTGTGAGATTTGAATTTGAAAAATTAGCGGGCATATAAGGGCGGCAAACGACCTTAGAGGGAAACGTGTGTGAAGTAGATATATTACACATAAGTTTAGTGTTTAACACTGTATATTTTTTAATACTTTTGTTAAATAAATAAATAAAATTCTATTTAATATGAGTTCAATAAGAGGGGAAAACAGGAGAACGAGGTGTTGCAGGCTGAATCAGCTTGTTGTGGGCTTACCCTATCCTAAAACACCTTCAGCCTCTTCCCCTCGTGTCCATCGCATCTTCTGGCTCCCAAAACTGTAGCTCAGCCTGAGTTTTATAACTACTGTTACAGATGAACAGGATCCTTGCCCAAGAGTAATAGTGATGTGAATACATTTATTTACCTTCATTGACCTTGATGCACCATAGGTTACATCAGTTTTCTCTGTCTCTAAAATATCCGTGATACAATTTTCCAGTTAATTAACTTAGTTTATAAGGTATTCCTGGCAGTGTTAAATCAGCTATATGCATTTACTTTGGTATTTACTAACTTTTTCAGGGTCTTTAATGATAATCTATTCATATTAATTAAAAAGAAATAGTTTATGGAATTTTATCCTAGTTAAATAATTAAAGCTGAAACCTGTAGGTTGCGTCATATCTCCCAAACAGGGAATACATATTTAAATTTGTTAACATGCACAATTTGATATTAATATAAAACATATGAGAGGGGAAAAGGAGATGATACGTACAGGGGTCACGTTAATGAGGGCCATGCAGAAGGAGCTGCCAACGATGACAAAAGTGAAGATCTCCCTGACATACTTGCGCCCAACAAACCTTCCACCGTATTCATCCATCAGGCCAGTTATGATACACTCCAGACCTCCCATCTGCCAATAACATATTAATATACCATACCAAACTTTCTGTTGCTTTTCAGTAGCGCATCTGTAAAAATGCACTTATAAATAGTCTACCAGTGTTGGGAGAAGTTTATGTGTTTATGGTTCGTATTTCTACTCATAATTCAAATATAAATAGTAACAGCAATCTTAAAAGTAACTTCAGAGAATATATTACAGTTAAGGCAAAAATAGCAATATTTAATGTATGTATTGCAATAAGAATTAATGTTAAAAGCAATAAATATGAATGTTAGGTACCCCACTGTCGAGGCCAAGCATGATAAGCATAAAGAAGAAAAGGAGAGACCAGAAGTGGCTGCCTGGGAGAGTTGCTACGGCCTCAGGGTACACTTGGAACACCAGCCCCGCTCCTGCAACAAACATACCTCCACTCCTTCAAACCATGTACATATACCTATCCCCCTTTTTGGCTTCACAAGGACTTGTAATAATTTTATCTTGGGCCCAACAATTATTTCAGATTTAAATCAGACTGTTTGTTGTAATGCCTTCCAAGGTGAAGGGATATGACACGACAACTGTAAATTGAGGTCGCTGGTAATGTGGAATTGGTGAAGTGGACTGAATAAAAAAATATGATGAGGATGGTAAGTGACATCGGAAGTTAGGAACGTTAAGATTTAATTTAATGATTAAGAAAGTCTATTGAAAATAAAATAAACGGAACTGGAGATATTTTTATGGAGAGAATGGCCAAAAGAAATCATAATTTAAATTAGTGAGTCAGTATTCAAGAAATTTGGTTTCCCCTGATTTAACTTATTTAGTTTAACTATTGAAACTTCTTTATTGTGCTAAAATTACACTCTGCCTTATTAGGCAATAAGTAATTGTGATAAATGTTCTCATTCATACCATATTTACAATCTGCATTCACTCGCTCATTTATACAGTATTTACAAACAGCCCAGAGAGCTCCCAAATTCACATGGTTGTCACTTCCCACGCATACGAAAGAGGAAATGGAGTCTCGGGAAGTCCCCACGCTCCCCCTCAGCCGCGTCACCGGATATTAGAGGCTGATGAAGAGCGCGAGAGCCTCATATGCTCAGGACATGATTGGAGAAACTGGCCATTGCCAGGACTCCCACTGTCACGCATTTATAGCAGGTCACGAGGCCACTGCCGTTTTAGTCTCCAAGGAGGTTATAGGGATGAGTGGTGCAGTGCAATGACGGTGGTACGGGATTAGGGTAGTTTGGATGGAATTTCATGAACTTGGAAGGGATGAGTTCAAGAATGTAAGGTCGTTATGAAGGGTTTTGTTGCTGACGTAGTAAGGGGCATTTACTATTGTTCTCAGGACTTTTGATTGAAAGGATTAGATACGCTTGATGTTTGACTTTTTTGCTGTCCTCCACAGCTCTATTCCGTATGTCCAGATTGGCTTCAGTATAACTTCGTATATTACTAATTTATTTTCCATTGAGAGATGGGATGTCCTTTGAAGTAGTCTGTACAGTTGTCCAAAGTGTCTGTTTAGTTCTTAGTTTAACTAAAAAAAAACAAAACAATTATCTCTAATGTCTCTAGTTGCTTCCAGTGTGTGTTTATTATTAACAATGTTCATCCCTCCATCGCACCGGTCTTCTGTGCTTTCCTCCTGGGCCTCTGCCCTCAGCTACATTCATCTGCTACTCCACAGCTGCGTGGTCCCTTGGGTATGTATTGATGGAGAGGGATAAAAAAAATAGTCGACCACGATTTGCGCGAGAGCTGTGCACTTATTTTCACTTGAGCCTCGCCCTTGGCATATTTAAGGGCCAATCAAGTCGTCCTTATCAATCAGGCACCGAAATCATTTCACGATGGGGCGGGGCGGCATTTCAAATTGGCCTGATGTTTTACATTGAACACAAACGATTTCTAATCAAGCCAGGCAAAATACTTCTCCATCATCATCATTTGTGATATAAAATCAACCTTTCAATATATTTAATTATATTATTTATATACAGAAATATTTGTACGTCTTAGGCTCGTATAAATATATTTTGGTGATATTTGGGTTCATAAAGAATAGTTCATAAATAAATACATAAAGTAAATAAATACATATGTTATATAATATTGGAAAGGTGAGGAGGACATGGAAAGAGGATGCTTTGGGATCAAGATTTTTAGCTAGTCTGTTCAACGAATTCCCTGTGCAGAACATTCTATCGGGTTGGAAATAAGTTGAGTTATGGACATGTAGGTAGACCAGTGAGTGTTAGGAGATATAAAGCATTAGTGGATAGTAGGAGCATAGGCCAGTTGTCAGCTCAGTGTTATAACTTTCAGTTCAGTTCAGTAAAATAAACAATCAGTTATTTCAACAAAGAATCAGTCAAGGTAGCTACGGTATGGAAGACAACATAAAGAGAAAACAACATTGTAACTATTAATAAATTTGTACATAATTTAATAACTTTTTTTATTTATTTATATAAATTTAATGATCCATTGTATAGCTTATTTTTCTATTAGACGGTAGGGACCCACCTTTAATATTAATATGAACATTAAGGCTCAACCTAATAAATAAATTTATTTTTGTCATACTTATATTATTTTATTTCCAAGTCTCATTTTAGCTCAAATTAAAACGTTGAAAAGTTAAAATCAGCCCAAAATGTATGTTTGAGGGTGATATAAGTATTGAGGGGTGGGGGTGGGGGGTTGGTGACGGTAGCAGTTAACCCTCTAGCCGGCTGATTTGAGGAAGCGGAAGTCCTCCCATGCCTTTAGCTGCATTCAGACCGTTGTTATATGAACATTTGGCCAGTGGCTGTCTTACGGGAAATTCCACGCTTCAAAGTACTGTACTGGAAGCCCAGTGAAGAAGTTAGTTATATAAACAGGAAAGAAAATTTCAAAATAATATCAATAAATTAAAAAAAACCCAGGGCGAACTCTCTATTTACTACCGAGTGCCACGTCATTTATTTAGGATAAAACAATGAAAAAAAATATATTTAGTGTCCTCCAGTCCAGTCCAGTTAGTGATCCTCCATGCCAACCTTTGAAAATAAACCCCAGGAACTACTATTAAAATATGTGGAAAAAAAAATTAACAACTTGTTGATAGGACAGTCGTTCAGAATGTATTTACACGTTACACTGTTAATCCTTGACCTAGACACTAATCCCAAGGTAAAGCTAGATTCATTCAGACCGTTGTTATATGAACATTTGGCCAGTGGCTGTCTTACGGGAAATTCCACGCTTCAAAGTACTGTACTGGAAGCCCAGTAAAGAAGTTAGTTATATAAACAGAAAAGAAAATTTCTAGAGTTCTAGAGAGAAGTCTAAATAGAGAGTCTATTTCGTTGCGTCAGTCAAGGAAACAAATTCATTAGTGCTTTTAAGGATCTGTAGAAAAATTTAACCTATAAAATATAAATTTAATAATATAATAAAAAAAATCATTCTAATCTAAAATAAATAAATCTTCATTCTATTTCGAATTTCATGTGTACACATACAAAAAAAAAAACAAATTAATCTAAGCCTTGGTGCACCCGTCTTCGACCGATTTGCTGGTAGCCTGGGAACGGTCGTGTCCACTGTGATAACTGAAGTTATGTCGCTGTACTCACGAATAAATCCCCTTGCGGGTTCGATTCCAGGATCTCGATATCGGGATTCCAGGATCTCGATATCGGGATTCAAGTTGCTTCGATGAAAAATTACATCCGGGCTATCCGTTCGCTGTTCCGGTCCCCCCTCTCTCTCCACACAACTATCCGTTGGCCTGCCTCTCCTCTGTGTCTTCTCTCTCACTCATTCGCTAACCCACTCCCCCCCCCCCACGTTCGTCTTCTTCACCTCTCTCACTCTCTTTCTCTCCCAACCTGCTATCAAAATTATATTTTTCCAACTTAAAATCAATGTCACTCGTAATCTTTCAAACTAACTATTCTAAAATGCAATTTCTAATAGCCAAAATCTAAGAAGAGGCAAGAGAAGAAATTGTCTGAGGCAATAAGTGAAGACAACACACAATAATAATAAAAATAACCCGAGATAACAAACTAATAATGGACTTGTCGGGAGGTCACTAGGAGGTATGTTTGATATCCCGGAGAGCGTAGCGACGTGTGTTCTTCCCGTGGTACGACGACCGGTGATGCCATCGATCAGCTGGCGGTGCTGAAGATCTACCAGTAAGTGAAAATGAGCCAGGAAGTCGGCACCTAGGATTGGCTGCTGAACTTCTGCCATTATGAAGTTCCAGTTAAAGATCCGCTGCAGGCCTAGGTTGAGGTTCCTGTTGAATTCTCCATACGTTGGAATGAAGCTGCCGTTTGCGGCGTAGAGCTGGTAGTCGGAGGATATAGCCTTTTTTATTTTGGGCGGGGAAGTACGGAGATAGCTGCTTCCGTATCTACCAGATAATACTGCCGAGTGTGGACGTCTGTCACGAATAGGCGGCGAAAGGTTAGCCCTGCCATGGGTACCGCTCTGACCGTGGCGACTTTTAGTTTCCCCGCCGGTGTGGTAGCGTCATCAACCCACCTACAGGGCCTGCGACAAGGATATGCTTTCTTACCGAATCTGCCGTGGTAGATAGCCCCTTATGATTAGATTCGGTAGTTGGTTTTGGTCACTGGTATCGCCGAGCGGACCCGTTTTCTTCACGTCTGTTCATTGAGTTGGCCAGCACGGTTACTTGTTGGGTGAGCTGTGCGATGGCTGTCTGGCAGTCACAGCTGGAGCGTGGCAGGATGGCCTTGGGAGTCGATGTGGGCTGTACTGTATGTATTGCGGTAGCTGAATCCCGTACGTAGTTATAGTAGTTATAATACTTAGTTAATAGTTTTTTCTAAGTGGCTTACACCCAATTGCAACCACACTTTCATATTAATAAGATTAACGTTACACATTATAGCTGTTTTGACCTTGATGGTATTGTCAGCAGGATAATAGGGCGTGGTTGACTTGACACATTATTTGTATTACTGCAGATGTATCTGTCAACCATGTCATCTGCTAGTAAGCACTATATTATCTGCTAATATAGTACCATGTTATCTGCTAATACCAACCATGCCATCTGCTAATACCTATCATGGTATCTGCTAATACCTATCATGTTATCTGCTAATACCTATCATGTTATCTGCTAATGCCAAACACTGATGATAAGGAGCTTTACTCACTTTCTTAAAAGGTTTTGAGCTGTTGTACTTAATAGCTGAGTAAATAGGGGCAGCACATATACATTTTATGTTATCATAAGTTGGATACTCACCTTCTGTGGCTACTGAGCTGATGGGTATACCTTGCTTGTAGCTCATGAAACCAAGGTAAGTGAAGATGACAAACCCAGAGAAGAATGATGTGAAACTGTTCACTGCCGAAGTTATGATGCAATCACTAACAAACAAAAGTGTTGAATAGCCATTATTGCACACATATATCTCAATTACAACTCAATAAGTGGAACGAGGAAGGCCAGTGGAACAAACTGAGGAGAGATGGGTTTACAAGGTCAACAGGCAGGCAGAGGGATAGGGACAAAAATGACTTTTGACAATTTGGTTTTTCTAAGCTGAAACAAAATATTTATTTTTATTTTGAATTGTCAATATATCTAAAAAAAAAATAACAAAACAAAACATGCAAAATTACATTTTTAGGTTTTCGTTATTTTTTTTTAAATCTGAAACCCGTGTTTTCACTAATGAAAACGAAGAAAACAAGCGAATTTTAACAAACTTCATGTTATCAAAAATGTCATCTTCTACAAAAATTGGGATTAAACCTTTGCTTAGCTACTAGACAGGTGGGAAGCTCAAATGATGCATTGGTAAAAGAAAAGATGATGGTGTACGTTTACAAGAACTTACGAGAAACAGTTATTGTTAAAGTTATTATAACTGGCATAGGACAGATGGACCCCGAAGCCTGCACCCACTGAGTAGAATATCTGGACTGCCGCATCCACCCACACCTGCTCATACAAAATATAATGGCTAGATTAATAAACATTTTATTTTTCCACAGTCATCTTTTATATAAACAGTAATATTTCTTATAATGATAATATGTACCACTAATATTTATTTTACAACGAAATTATTGGCAAATGATATATATGACTGCATTATTGAGTGTTTTGAAACTATATCCAGTCATTATTAATAAAAAGTAAAAGTGTTAGACCGTCTTTGGACAGGTTCCCATTTGTCGCAACCCGAAATATCTTTGAATACAAATTTTAGAGAAAAAAATGATTTTTTTGGGGGGTAACAATTTTCACTTCTCATTTCCTCCATTTTGGTTTGAAACCCACAAAAATGGCGATAAGTTCAGAAGGGCTTTACCCTACTTATACCTAATTATATTTATACCTAACGTTACAGATATCCATATATTAACTACACGTAATTACAACATCTAGGTATCCATAAATAAATTAGCGAATGGAGATTTAAAATAAAGCGGTGTTTCTGTTTACTTAATAATTTTTCTTACTCATAAATACGTCCAACCTAATCTCTGAAAGTAATCTTTACAGACGAGTTATGGTGATTCAAGGGGATAAAATACAAACTCCCCTTTCGGCGAATCTAGCCAAAAAATAATTATTTTATAATCTAGCTAAAATTAGTTTTGAGGTGTGCTGAAAAAGAATACGAACTTCTTCGAAAGAGAACAAAAAATAACGAAGTTTTCTAAAATAAATTGCTTGACTTACTTTACGATGAGGAGGATACGAATTAATTGGAGAACTGACCGACCGGTTTAAGTGCTCTAAATTTATATTGGAAACATTGACTGAACAATTTTTTAATTTCGCTTTTTTTTTCCCCCGCATGAAAAACTTCGAAAAAAAAATGCGATCTCCCCTCAATGGAAGATGTTTTGTTTTATTTTTTTTTCAAATTCAGCGATTCTCGACCCTTCGGGGTTTATGTTTAATCTAAAATATCCTCTACTTTTTTAAAAACCAACAAAAAAAAATAGCGGCGAAACGAGAGCGAATTTAAAAATCCGACCGCAGATTCTTGATCGGTTGAAGAATCTGGACCTTTTGTGGAGGAAAAAGAACTGCTATTTTAATGGTCGTTGTTTTTGGCGTAGTGGATAAACGGGGACGAATTTCCTAAATCCAAACGTGGATTCTTGATCGGGGGAAAATTCTGACCGTTTAGTGGTTAAAAAAACAAATATCGAAATTATGATGAAAAGAACTGGTTGAAAGTTTTAAACTTAAAATATATTTTTTCTCACCTCTCAGGGTGGTTCGGTAAAAACGTTCGTACACATGTCATATATTTTCTAGTCTAATAACACCCAAAAAAGTTTCATTGAAATTGGCGTGATATATATATATATATATATATATGAGTACTCTAAACAGTGGCTCTGTAACAATTTCATTAGATTAAAATAACACATCGTTGTAATAGATAAATAGATGTTTGTTCCATAAAAAAAATAAAAATAAGTAGAAGAGTATATACCATGTACTCCAATTATTCTTCGTAAAAATATTACAAAAGCTGAATAAACAAAAACAAATAAGAATATGAAATAATGAAAAGGAATTAATATATGGCATACTTGTGTTTCCTTGAGCTTAGACAGCTCCGGTTGGAGATAGTACTTGATGCCAGTCATAGCGCCTGGAAGCATAAGACCACGCACCAAGAGGATGGTGAGAACCACGTATGGCATGGTCGCCGTCGCCCACACCACCTTACCTGCACACATTATTAGCACTTACCTACATAGCCCAGTAGAGATCATTTTGGATTGCAAAAGGTCCTTAGTAACTATTTTTTAGTGCGGTCCAAAAGGCATCATAACCATTCTTATAAAGGATTAAATAGTGAATTAAATAGTGAAAATGGACTAGAAACTGAATATATATTACCCTTTGTTCAAATTAGTATTCCTGAATGTAATATCATATTTATTATACATTATTATATAAAGATTCATGTAAATTCTTGGGGAATAAAAATATTTTGACAACAATTTACAAATACTTATATTTTAACAAAATATAACTATTTTAATGATACAGAATTTTGAGTTAAAAATTCATGACTTTTGGTCGTTTATAGGCCAAGATGTGTTTAGTGCTTATAGTTCATCACTTCGACCAATAGGTACCAGATCGTCCAAGTTGCATTGTTCCCAATGTTGTATTCGACATCTGGTGCATTACCGATTAGAATCCACAATGAATACATACAATGGAGGATCATCATTTTCGCAGCTACATTTGATGCCGCAAGCCTTTTTGCATTTTTGTTCAGAAATGCCAGTGGAGCTGCTTCTTTATTCATTGGCACTGGAGTTAGGGGTTTAATATCCTTCTTCCAGCCCCCGTTGAGGGCGTCTTTTTCACACCCCATCCACGTTCGAACTAGCAAATAAGTTCTATATCAGCATCCCTTGTTAGAAATACTGTAACGCTTATCGGAGGTAGGCGTACCGAATCGAATTTGGCGTTTGTAGCAGCTTTAGCAAAGCGAAAATACCTCAACGTATCTATAGAGGTGTTCAGTTACCTGGGTAAGGGGTAAGGGTCACAATGAAAGTTACAGTAGTTTCCACGATCTTCTCTTTTTCTTAAGCTGGATCTTTAAAAATGGCAACACGTTTATTGTGGGAAACATCACTCTCACAAGTGGTACAAAACTTAATTTTCCCCTGCCCAAACAAAGAGGTTAAAATCTCAACTACTTATCGCATGGAATTTGAATGTTTCCCACAATATCTTTTTATTTGAAAGATGTTTTGGAGTACCACGCATCTCCCATGTTACCGCTTCCAGATCTTATAAAGAACTCATTGTCTGGTGCTAAAACCACCACCAAAACTAAGAGGTCAATGCTTTCTCCAGTAACAACAAGAGAATCGTATTCGGATGACAACGAAATGGAAATTTACACATCTGCATTGTCTCTTGCCTACTTGGTGACCATTTGTGTTTGCTGAATCCCTTCTGAAGCAATGAGATGAAAAGTGATTTGTTTTTATTCTTTGGCATCTGTGGAAACATTGTACCATCGCTGTATGTAGGTTACATTTTTCTTAAAAATAGCATGAAAAACATTCACTCTGATTCCAATGAACTCTATACTGGAGGTAGCCTCCGTCTACTACATTAACTTTGCTCTTTCCCATTTCTGTGTGACTTGGCACTGGCGTGAAAGCAGACTAAAATGTGGACTCTCTTCCTATGCGAATTCCTTCTTCTAAGAAAAATGACAATGGAAAGGGAGCCAGTTCGTACTCAAAGTTTTTTTTCAGATCATCGTCAGACTTATAATGGTCTTTGTCATGATCATCCTATGGAAAAGTGTAAGAGGATCACCAGCTATTTTTTCATTGTGCGTGTTGACGTGGTTAACAGCTGTTGGCAGAGAAACCACTCCATCTTTACGTCGGTAATGTACGTTCTCAAAATTTCTGTTTGTAACTACATTCATTTCTCTAGAACCAACCACCCGGGACAGGTGGCAGTTTACGTCTTCACCTCCAATCACTCCATTACCTATTGGCATTAAGTATTTCACAGCTGGGAAAGGATTGTGACTGGAAAGCCATTCAGTTAGTTTATTAACGTCACGGGTTTGGTCGAGACTTCGTAACAAACAGATTCGATTAAATGGAACCGTTAAAACGGCCCCCTTCTTGAAACGGATTCACAAATTAAAAATTCCTACACATACATAATTATTCCTAATTTCAAGGAACATTCCTACCAAATTTGAATAAATTAGAATAATTCGTTTGGTTGTGATCACGTCAGGAAAGTATTTATTTACTAAAGAATTTGATTGAGGATGATACATTATTTGGAGTTTATAGCCCACTTTCACTAAAATTGTTAACGCAACATTTCTCGGTATCTATTAGGAGTAATTGCAAATATTTTTTATGAATCTTATAGGCAATATAATACTCTACAAGATTAGTTGTTATGAATTTTGCACTAAAAAAAAGTTATTAAGGGGAAACCACTTACATATCTAACATTTTGACATGTTTGCAGATTTTCAAAGCACCTGATCTCAGTATCTGTTCCTAATTTTTTAACGTGTTACTTATCAAACTTTCAGTAATTCTGACGATTTTTAAAATTGCTAATAGAATCCTTTCCCCTAAAATGCACTGGAAGCGAGTTACTGAGTAAAAACTAAAAAAAAGTTTTTTTTCTTAGCGTTTTTTTTTAAAAATGGCGGAAAGCACACAAGGGGGGTGGAGGTTGAAAACTTGGATTTTACACGAGAGGGGTATGCAAGATGTCTAAAAATCAAAATTACTCCACCTTTTGCAACCCAACTCCTTTTTTTGGCTATCTTTCTACTGGACTAACACACTCTTCTTCTTCCTTAAATATTATCAAAGAAATAATGCTTTATCTTAACTATAAGTAAAACGTAAAATACATTCCTCACTAAAATTAACACAACACTTTTTAAAACCTTTATATCTAATTTAAAGGGTTTCCTTTAATGAAATCCATTAGTATCTTCAGTGTATAGATGTAAAATTTCATGTAGGATATTTTTGAATTATGACATGAACAGATGTGAATTAGTACCTGTGGACTTGACACCCTTGAACAGAGAAAGGTAGAGAACGCAGTAGACGACAAAGACGCATATGGCAAGCTGCCACTTGGGGAAGCCCAAATCGTGCAGTCCATCACTTCGGTACATCTCCAGCACTCCGCGCCTACAAACAATAACCACATATACAGACAAGTTTTATCACGCTTTACTAGCTGTGGTAAAAAGCTGAATTTTATTTTTGTTTCAGATTTAACGGTTAAGAAACAATGTTAAATCCATATTAAGTTTTGAAGAAACAGATAAGGATTAATGTGGCGAACCACGGTAGAAGTACAAAGGCAATCATCGTCAGTTATGTAATCTTTGTAGAGGAGAGTCTTTTAAAAGAAAAGAAAGAAAAGCTTTATTATGAAGTACAAGCAAAACACTGGTATATACAAATATTACGAGTTACGTTACTAGATACTGGGTGGAATGTCTAGGGACGAGTGGGGTCTGGGGCTAAAGCTGAGATATATGTGTATAAGAAAAGGATAAGATTCTGGGAAGTAGGGAGGTCTTGGAGGGATGCGGTTGCTTACTTAAAAATATGATTTCCATGAAGTCACGAGGCAGGTATACAGTTCTGCTCAAGCCCCTTCTACTTTTAGCATTTTATATAATATTAGCATTATAATATTCTTAGCATTATAAAACTGTCAACTGTCACTGACAAAGAAGAAATAATGTCGGAAATTCAAGGCAACCACATCGCCTCGCCAGGCTCCTCGTGAAGAAACAATCGCAAAGGGTAGTGTAATACGATCTCACGTTGGCCAAACAAAATCCTTTATTATAGTCATTGGTTGAGAAATTTCCACAACTAACAAAGAATTTCAACTAGCCTCTCAGTCTACGATTACTTCATATTTTAAGTTTTCCACAATGATATAGAGATGAACATTAAGTCGTTATTCAGAGAATCAAACCGACTAAGGAATTTTTATTTCGCCTTTATTTATTCATACGGGCCAAACAAACGTTTTTTTTATTTTAGGGTATGCCATACGTAAGAGCCACTGATGCTCACAAATATATGTTATAAAAATAAATAGCAAAAAAGACGATACAGACAAAATAAAGCTCATAGATTTGTATTTCTTAATTATCCACAGCAGAGTATATTTTTTAAATGAAGTGATGAAACTGGAATTTCCAACCGGTAAATCAATAAAAAGAACAACAACGGTTCATGCGACAAACTTTAATTAACGTTAATTAAAACTTTAAAAAGTATATTCATGTATACAATGAAAGCGTTCGTTTCAGTGAAATATCGACGAGCGGTCCGGCCCGTGGAGTGGACAATCCAATATTGTTACCATTGCATATTGTTATCAACACCCTTTGCCACAAACACAAAGCTACAACTCTGAAATGGTCTCTGAAAAGATGAACAGATATTTGCACACTCTACAGCATTATTTAACAATTCGCTAGGCGTTATTGTCTGAGGTGGCTCTACATGCAAACAGGTATGAGACATGTACGTTCCTCAAATCACATTAAATATGTATATGATGTGATATGTGTATTTTCCATTTTTGTTTATTAGATAAAAATGCCATTTTCAGAGGCAGAAATGCTTAATCAAATAAAATGAAAAAAAAACTGACTAAGTAAAACTTGGAGCCGGGACTCGAACCTGGGCTTTTCCAAACTAGTAGGGGGGGCTGTACCTACTGAGGTGCCTTGCACGGGTGCAGGAGCTCCCCAATATGAATTATTATTGTCCAAACTC
Source organism: Acanthosoma haemorrhoidale (assembly GCA_930367205.1). Classification (NCBI taxonomy): domain Eukaryota; kingdom Metazoa; phylum Arthropoda; class Insecta; order Hemiptera; family Acanthosomatidae; genus Acanthosoma; species Acanthosoma haemorrhoidale. The sequence goes on along the minus strand of OV884009.1, from coordinate 105,734,879 downwards.
TAGCATAAAGTTTAAGCAATGTACACAGATGCAGACAAAGGGGGGGTCACAATGTGTGGTCCCTAAGGTTATTTCGGAGATCTAGTTTGCTGTGGTATGGCATACATAATATAACATATTTAATATATCGTTTTAAATCAAATTGGGAAGGTATTTCACTCGTGCAGGGTTGCTCAGTCGGTGTAGGTCCCGACTAGATATTGAGGTGGTCCCGGGTTCAAACTAGCATATTTTTTCTTTGGCTAACGAACAATGATAGTGGGATCCATGCCACGGCAAAATTTACTGTATTAAACAAAATCAACATCATTATACTTCGCTGCTGCTAGAATTGCGACACCTCTATATATGGACAATTACTACAGTATTAATTCCTCAATTTTAATTAAAAAATTACACAACGTTGGATTACAAGTAAAAGTGAGCAATCCCATTATCCCCAAAAGCCATTTAGTCAGTTTTACTTCTAAATAATCTGGATGTGAAGAAAATTTTTAAAGAGGTAAAATATTCAATTTATATATATATATATATATATGTGTGTGTTATGGCTAGTGGCAAGACATTGTTAAGCTAATACCACAGGGTATAATGTAAACAAAGCCTGGGTATTGATAGAGGATGAGGACAGAATAAAGCCAGTTAACAATCGAACCTGGGTCTATTATTACCATCCTTATTCTCTCTTTTTTTTTTGATCGTCTACAGCCGGGAGACGATAACTGGTGCCGAAACTCGGGAGCTAACGAGTGTTAAGATAAAACGACACGTGAGGCAACTAATTTTTTTTCGCTTTTGCTTTACTTTCTGCTTCTTACTCTCTTTTCGTTTTTTTTTCTCTTTCTTTATCCTTTTAATCCGGAAAAATGGTAGAGTTACGGCTGGCAGCCTTCGAAGTGCCACCTCCGTTAGCGAGCGAAACGTTGCCCGAAGTTCATGCATATTCCCTCGCCTGGATGATGGTACGAGTAGCGACAGTTATGTAATATTCCTTTTTAGCTAAAAGTGTGTACTTCAGTCAAGGAAGGTCAACCCTTCCTTTGTATTTGTCCCTCTTCTACAACCCTTCCTAACCCTTTGCTACCTGCCTCCGGCAAAGATCCAACACTTGTCCTTAAACCTTCGTCAAGGAATGTTCTAGTGATGTAATTCATTAATATTTGTATATATACCAGTGTTTTGAATGTTATTCATAATAAAGTTTTATAAAATACTATCCTCGAACAAGATTATTTAACTGGCCCCCGAGCAGGGACCTGGCAGTATACTCAGTAAATTCACGGGAGTCCACCATCTAGAGATCCCTCACTTGGCAACGGACAGTGAGACCACTCCGATAGCGTGAGAAGACCGATGCAAATCCCTCTGGAAAGAAACCCCACAGGACAGGACTTCACCGATATTGGGTACTGATCTATTTCAATAGATTTTCACCAGGTTATACCCTAAAGAAATTTGTTACATATCTGAGGAAGTTGAAGGAAGAAAGAAAACTGGACTTCACTGAAGACATCATTCACTTGGTAAATACAATTATTATACACATACTGACTTTATGACATCAGTAACTGACAGACTTAACCTTTTAAGAAACATTACAGAAACAGAAGAAATGGACGGAACTAATTACATAATTAAAGATTCAGATTTTCATTTGATCCCAACTTTCGATGGGTCATCAGACACTTTAGTAGATTTTATAGATAGTATAAACTTAGTATTCAAATATTCATGCAATGCTAATAATTCAAATAAAATAGGAAACTATCAAAGATTATTAGCACACGTCCGTAATAAACTTGTAGGAAAAGCAAGATCATGTAAAAAATTTTATACTAACATAGACCAATTACTAACCGACATTAAAAAGAAATTTAGAGACACTAAAACCATCCAGAAAAGCATTTGTGAAATCTATGAAACCAAACCCCATTACAATGAACATCCTTTAACATATATTGACAGACTAATGATCCTACGAGAGGATTTAAGTGCTAGAATCAGAACTAATGACGAATTTACTTTAGAACAAAAAGATGCAAAAATGGTCGAATACGATTTACAAATAGCTACCCATTGTAAGCGACATTTACACCCAGAATTAAACGCGCAACTTATCCATGTAAAATACGAAACGCTTGAAGATATCGAACAATTTCTAAAAAGAGAAACCGATGAAATTATAGAAAGAATTTACGATAAACCTCAAAAACGCGCACCCCAACAATCAAATTATAAAGGTAGAAACTTTGACCCTCATAAACATTACGAAAGAAGAGAACAATATGAGATAAGAAACAAATACCAACCAAGTTATCATAGGGAAATATATGAACCAAGACAACAATATCATAACCAACGACAAACAAATCCCAACTACCTAGGAAAAAATTATGATCCCAATTTTAAAAGAACATGGGAACAAAGACAAGACCAAATACAACAAAATTACCGACAATATACCCCAAACTATAACCGAGACAATAACGAGAGACACAACCAATCATGGAAACCTCATGAACAAAGAAAATATTTCAATCCCCAACCAAGACAAGAACAACAAAGAGAGAATCAAACAGTTTCTATGAGAACAGCTAGCAATCGCGTTCACTATACAGAAAACGATAAGGACAAAGAAATCAAACAATTAAAAGAACAAATTAATAAGATATCCCAAAAAATTGAACATTTTTTAGACTTCGGTCGCAATGACAAAGAACCAACCCCCCGAACAGAATATGCACTAAATCATACTGATTCCTTACCCAAACTTAAGGATAAAACAGAAAAAACTAACGAAGTAGCCGAAATAAAATGTCATAATGACGAAATAATAATAAACGGTATTAAATTAAAAGAAAAAAGAGACCACAAATACTCGGAAAATAGGACAACAGAAAAAGAAAAAAACAAGTACACTCAAAATAAGGAAGACGAAACTAACTATAGTAATGATGGCATGGACATTGAAGAAATTGAATCACTCTCAGTAAAAGATAGTCCAGAATATGACACAATAACTATAGATTTAGAGCAACTTATTCCCCAACAAACAGACGAACAGATAATACAAGACGACTTATGTTCTAATGAAGCGACTGCACATTCCCAACGCTCTTCTAATAAGCAAATTTGTGTAGTAAATGACGACAAAATAGTTAATGAAGAAAAACACCAAATAATCATAAAAAAGGAAAAAAGGACTATTCACTTTTCAAAACCGCTTGGAATAACTAGACAAAATAACCAACAAAATAAATCAATAAAAGAGCAATATGTTCAAAAATATCATGATAAGGATATAAAAAAAAGCCTAATAAATGACTTAGTAAAGACAAAAATAATAAAAGATAAGACTGATCGAATAGAAAAACTAAACCAAAATCGGAAAGACATTCCAACAATTTATAATGAACAATTAATGATAAAAACTACTACCCGTGGAAAGCATGATAATTCTTATAAACCAGTAGTAAAATATAGAGATAAAAATGAAATAAAGAAATCGCATGTTAACAAAATTAAACAACCTCGCAAGAAATATCTGATACATCGAAAATTTGTTTCACATAGCAATAAAGACACTTGCACTGATTCGGACAATTCTATGGACTGCAAAAACTACTCTGAAAGTAAATGACCTGACTAACATTAACGGAATGTTACACTACACATTAAACAATGTAAAAGTAATTGAAAAATATATTTAAAATATACCACTTTTATAACATATGCCTATTATAGTAAGAACTAACCAATATACAAAAAACATACTCTACTCTATAATAACTTACATTTATTAACAAACCTACCCTCTGATAGTAGATATGATACATGGAACCAAGAGTAAAATTGACCTACTGAGAAATCATAATAGAAGACAAAGACGTGGATTGATGAATGGACTAGGAACGGCTATTAGCTGACTAACTGGTACTATGGACGCTACGGACAAACAACATTATGACAATGTCATTAGTAAAGTAAAACCTAACAACTTTAATACCGAACATAATATTGAACAGATAGTAAACATGAATAAACAAATTATAGAGACTTTTAAGACGGATATTAAATTAATAAATGAAAATTTTAATAAGGGTATAGGCAAAATGATAAGCATTGGCAAAGAAGCTTTTCAAGATATTTATATAACTTTAACCAACTTATATAACAAACTAAATGACTCGACGCTAAGACATACACAACAAATGTAACTCCAAGAAAAATCAGAAATATGATGGCTTATGAGCAAAATACATTGCATTATACATGAGGAAATGCTCCATGTATTTGTAGACCTGCCACTAGCAGAAATAAATGTAAGAACCTCTTTGCTCATACCAATTCCTGTAAATAAAACTAATCTTTATTATTCTATTGATATAAAAAAAAATACTAGTACTAAAAAAAAAAATGATTATCTTTATAACATTAATTGTAACTATCTTATGAATAACTATTATTTTACTAACCCTACTTTACTGCTTAATGAATGTATAAACAAAATATTATATTATTAGATTCTACAGTTCAATGTAATTATACTCAACATAAGCTATCCAATATTAATTATATTCACGATATAAATTCAAATACTATTATTAACAATCGTAATTTAGACAATTGCAACAAAAATAATACTATTTACTTACCACTAATATCCTTTATAATGGTAAAATATCTCAATATAATTTTATTAAATATACTAACCCTAATGTTAACATATATTGATGAACTAAATGTATACCTAACTATAAGAACACCTAAATTAGATAATTGTTATAATAACGACACTATTTTTCTTCCAGACACTGCTCTGATTAATGTATCTAATGTAGATTGTTATAAAAAAATTCCTCCCATTCATAATCATCTTGTTGCTCATAAATATCACCAATTATATGATAACTCCTTTAAAATACAAATCGATAATATACTATACCTCAATTAAATGTAACTCAAGTAGAATTAATATCTTTAATAACCAATGAAAATAATTATATGTATTCTATATTATCCATTATTATTGTAATCATTGTGACAATCTTATTTTTTATATGTCACAAATATTGTAAAGGCTGTTGTTCAAAAACTATCCCAATAGATATCCCCAGAGTTGTTAACCAAGCTCCTCCACCAACATCCATAAATCCTATTATCCTGCCCAGGAGTTCAGGACCTAAAAAAGGGAAGAGTTATGTAATATTCCTTTTTAGCTAAAAGTGTGTACTTCAGTCAAGGAAGGTCAACCCTTCCTTTGTATTTGTCCCTCTTCTACAACCCTTCCTAACCCTTTGCTACCTGCCTCCGGCAAAGATCCAGCACTTGTCCTTAAACCTTCGTCAAGGAATGTTCTAGTGATGTAATTCATTAATATTTGTATATATACCAGTGTTTTGAATGTTATTCATAATAAAGTTTTATAAAATACTATCCTCGAACAAGATTATTTAACTGACGTCGCAGGACCTGAGAAGGACGATATTCGACCTGAAGAAATTCTCTGGAGAGCTGGATGAGTTAAATCACTTCATTAAAGGCGATGATAGAATTATGGAGAGAGTAGAGACGAGGACAAACTAAGGCCTACTAGACCCAGGGGATGCGAAATCAATAAAAGCAGACCTGGCGTGTCGTATAAAAAAAAACGTATTGAACCTGAGTATGAGGACACCCCATGGGCCGTAGTGAAGGAACGATTGAAGAAGGCTCCTGGAGGAGGATATCTTTTAAATGTTTCGGGAAACTCAACATCCGGGTCAAACGAAAGGCCAATACGCCGGGGAACTGTTGGCACGGTTCAACAATATTACCCAAAAGATGAGAGAAACGATAAACCTGGCGGAAGTAGAAGCCAGGATGGCCTTCTTGTCGACGATTCTAAAAGTACAGCTAGCCAGGGAGACGGGTGTCGCAGATCCAACCGTGCGCGTGTAAACTAGTCACCCTGGGAGGGCCTTACGACGTAGAAGGCGAATTAGCGAAGGGGTTGGCTAGATGGACGGATAAGGAGAAGAAAAATGACAATAAATGTGGTGGAGAAACTGCCGCGGGAATACGAGGGTATTATAGGGTGCATCCTCCTGGGAAAGTTAGTAGCAAAGGTGAGGTGCAGAGAGGGGATGTGGTTCATCAGGATAGGAAGAAAACCGACGAATGAGGACCCTGGAGGTCGGAAAGGAGCAAATCGGAGCAGTCAAGCGAGAGGAAGACTGGGAAAAGCAAATTAGGCAAGACTATGCCGACTTTTTCTTCAAAGAGGGGGATAAACTTGGCATGACGGGGGAGACGGTGCACGAGATACCGCTCAAACCGAACTGAGTGACGTATGTCAAGGAAAAGAGATACCCGCAAGCGCTGAGACAGCATATCAGGGAGGAGATAGAGGAGTTGAAGAGGCAGGGAATCGTAGTTGACAGCACATCTCCATACAATAGCCCTCTGTGGGCCGTAAAAAAGAAAGGAGTAGTCGGAGAAAAAAAGCACCGAGTAGTCGTCGGACTACAGGAAACTGAATGAGAATACACTCGACAAAAAATACCCCATTCCTCGATTCGAGGACATTCTCGACCGACTAAGTGGAGCAACTATATTCACACTCGATCTAAAGGCGGGATATCATCAAATACGGATGCATCAGAGAGATAAGCACAAGACGGCATTCACATTTGAACACGGGCACCAAGAGTTCACCAGAATGCTTTCCGGGCTAAAGAATGCACCGATAACTTTCCAAAGATTCCGTATATGTCGGATTACAAAGAGAAATAAATACAGTCTATTTCGAGAACTGATGTTAGTCTTACGTTCCCGTTTTCCTTCTCTTTATCACATTCTACCCGGTGGCGAATAACTGGTGCCGAAACCCGGGAACCTATCGTTTTTTTTTCTCTCTTATTTCGTCTCTCGTTTTTTTCTCTCCTTTTTTTTTTGTTCTCTTATTTTACGGGAATTCCGGAGGGAGTACTTAGACCAGGGGTGCTCAACGCAGCAGCGGATATACCACAGCTCCCCCAAACAACTATGGCAGCCGCTCATGCCAATACTATGGCCTGGATGAAAATTCAGGCAATTACGGCTCAAGATGTGAGAAAATCGATCTCCGATCTGGAGAGATTTGCAGGAGAGACCGGGGAACTGAACCACTTCCTGAAGGGAGGTGACAGGCTGATGACGCGAATAGAAGGAAAACGAGCGGAAGACCTTATCACCGAAGGAGACGCTAAATCGCTGAGTGCAACGCTCGTGTGTAGGGTGAAGCGAAGCATCCTCAATATGATTCAGGCAGACGAAGAGGCCCCATGGAGTACCGTAAAAGAACGTTTAAAGAAAGCGTTCGGAAGAGGAAGATGGACCCCCGAAAGTCCGTCTCAATGACCTCCTGAAAAAGGGACGAAAGGTGATCATCACTCCCGATATAGAGGCGAACATCCGAAAGTGTATGAGCCGTTTGCAGGAACACCCGGTGTTGGCATTTCCCGATTTTAATAAGAAGTTCGCAATTACGACGGATGCTAGCGAATACGCGTTGGGAGCGGTCTTATCGCAGGCGGGAGACAAAGGAGACCAACCAGTAGCATATGCCAGTAGACGCCTAACGGAGGCAGAAAGCCGATACAGCGCACTAGAACGGGAGTTGCTGGGGATCGTCTGGGCAATTGACCATTTTCGGCCCTATGTATTCGGGAGAAGATCCAAGTCCACACGGATCACCGTCCGTTACAATGGGTAGGGAAACTGAAGGAGACATCGGCAAGGGTCACGAGGTGGAAGGAATTCCTTAGCCAGTACAACATGGAGATTGTATATAAGCCCGGCTAGGAAAACGTCGTTGCGGACTGGCTGTCACGGGCGATAACAGTCAACGCTATAGAACCAGAACAAGGGGAATCATCCAGAGATGCCAGGCAGTTCCTCCGGGAATGGACGCCAGAGGAGGAGGGTGACCAAAGAGAATCTGGTTCCGCGGAGGATGGGCAGTCGACAGGAGGAGAGAGCTCGGGAGGTGACAGATACGCGGAGATGGAAGAGCTACAGGAAATAGTCAACGATAAGCGTCGTCAGATAATCTGGAAGACGCGAACAGCGGGACTGACGAAGATTGCTTGCAGCGATTACAACAGATCCACAACAACGACCATCTGGTCACAGCCGGGAGTAAAACTGGACCAGATCTGCCGCCTACTCAACGAAGCTTCCAAGCCGGGGAAAACGCACTATATCTATGTAGGGAACGGGAACATTTGGGAGAAAATTAAGAGGTTATGGCGAGCGGAGCGGATCGGGATTGACCGGACGTTTGTGCGATGCACGATGATGGTGGAAACGGTCACGGATGATACCATGAAAAAAGAAATTACGCTTGCATACCACCAAGGTAAAACGAATCATCGGGGGGAACAGGAAGCGCAGGCATTGAAGCGTAGGTATTTCTGGTGGGATATAGGAGACGATAGGAGCGTGCGAGATCTGTCATCGCACGAAGTACGATCGACACCCACCGATAGGACCGCAAGAAGAGACCTCCACGGCACAGACACCCCTGACCGACTTGCAAACGGATACTTTTACTTGGAAGGGCCACAAGTGGGTAACCGTCGTTGATCTATTCAGTAAGGTGGCCATGGTATACCCCGTCCGCGAAAAGTCGTCAGAGGCCGTATTAGGATCACTGCGCAGGTGGTTTCAATTTTATGGTGTCCCCGATCAAATAGCATCAGATGGTGGCAGGGAATTTGACGACGCCGACATAAGAGAGCAGATGAAGTTGCTGGATGTCAGATGGCATGTCAACACCCCGGGACACCCAAAGAGCAGGGGTGGAATCTCCGCGTCTATCATACCGAAAATGGGTTGGAGCCGGCTGAGGCTATGCCACTAGCGGTGATAGCTTACAATCACTCGATACACACGGCTACGGGGTTCTCACCGTTCGAGATTCTGTTTGGCCTGCGGGGACGTCGCCGAGACACCAGAGGAACGGGGGAGGAAGACGAGACGGCCACACTCCTCGTCAACAACCACGCGGAGTTGGAAAAACTCTGGGGGAAGGCCTACGCGAGGATTACGGCCGAAAAACGTAGGAAAGTGGCGAGGGAGAACGTGGGCGTCAAACCCATCGAAGTTCGCGTCACAATAGGGACCACCGTATACCGCAAGATTGCATCGAACCGGGGTAAAGAGCCGAACCGTTACGAGAGCCCCTTTAGGGTGGCCACGATTCGCTGTATGGTTACGATATTACCATACAGAGTGTTCGCGAACCACGGAAGCGCAGGAACGAGCATGTAGAGCAGCTGAAGATACCAGCGGGGACATCCTCCCAGCGAGAGTCTCGGGTAACGCCCTCACCCCCATACACTCCTCACTCCAGATCATAAATCTGTATCAGCGAATGTATTGTTCTTTTGTTTGTTTGTTTTAGTTTTACTATTTTTAGCCTGTGTATGAAGTTTCTGTTTTTTTTTTATTTTTATTTTATATTGTATTGTCCGCTAAGAGTATCGGGGTACGATCAATTGTACATAGTCCGCTGTTAAGTTCCCGACGGGTGGTCGGGAACTGGCAGGGGGGAGTTAAAGTCAGAGGTAGCTCTGTATTGTAAACTAATGCGATCATTACGTCGGATTACAAAGAGAAATAAAGACAGTCTATTTCGAGAACTGAAGTTAGTCTTACGTTCCCGTTTTCCTTCTCTTTATCACATTCTACCCGGTGGCGAATAACTTATATATCTATATATATATATAGGTTTTAATGGTCATATGGTGGTATGAAGCTAAATGGTCTCTAGCAAAGCTCATAGCCTCATAGCAATATGAACACATGAGCAATACTTAAATAAGCAGCAGACATGGGAGCATGATTGAGCTAAACAACAAAACATTCATTGGACCCAAGGAGACCTATTTAGTTAGCCTCCCTCATTCCACGGCTGAAAATTGAATGAAATGTAATAGAAAAATTGTTATGCTCCTACCATGTGCCCTATGAATAATAATAGAGTACAAATTAATAAATTTAACTTCAACTAGCTAAAAAGAAATAATAACAAGTGTATAACTCACCTAATTTATAATCAGGTTTATTATGATAAAATTACAATCTGCCTTATTGGGCAATAAGTAATTGTGATAAATGTTTTCATTCTTACCATATTTACAATCTTCATTCACTCGCTCATTTGTACAGTATTTACAAACAGCCCAGAGACCTCCCCAATCCACATGGTTGTCACCTCCCTCGCATGCGAAAGAGGAAGCGGAGTCCTGGGAAGTCCCCCACGCTCCTCTGTCGGCCGCATCACCGGATACGAGCCAGCGCAGGGTGGCCAAGAGTGGAGGATTTTATGCATGAGTGTTAGTGGATAAGAAATTGAGAAGAGGATTTGGATGAGAGGAGAGGTTTTTGTGACATTTCCAAATCCTTCACTGTTCTCATTTTTTACAAAATCAATGACAGTTGACACATGGAGATCTCGGGGAAGGAATGATTTTGTAATGTGAAAGGGTGCCCAACTACAGTTCAGAGAACATTTGATTGGAATGTTTGGATTCGCTTTATGTTCGAAGGTTTGGCCGGCACAAATTGGTTTAGCAACTGTTTGCGTGTGTGAAGTTAGTTTTGTGCCTGGTGTGAGATAAGTAGTCTGTATCACTGTACAAAATTTCTGTTCAATTCGTGTCCCCCGAGTATGAGGGTTCCAAGGCAACCTTTTGTCTAGATGAAAGCCTAGGTAACAGCATTGGTCATGAGAGGCGGTATCGAATGGAAGTTTCCGGATTAGCTTCAATTTTAATTTTAATTTTCAGTTCACCTCTCTGGCCATCCTGATGCTAATGATCTATCTTCCCATCTTATACCGGACAACCCAAGCGTCCAAAGTGGAGGTGGGCTCGTGATCCCCTGAAATCAGCTAACATTTTGTTTATAAGTAATCTCTGTGGTGAATACTTAAGTGTAAAGTAAAGTGTTTTTGGCGAATGAGCCCCCTCCCCCAAAGTTACAAGACCGCTTAAACTGTAAGTATTAAGAACTGTTCAAAATACTACTGTTTTTATTGCATGCGACCATCTCAATTAAGAATAAAATTTTCAATTTTGTCCATCACTGTGTGTAATATTGGCAATGGATAACTTTTGGTGAAATTAACGTGCAGAAGTGGTTTTCATATCCATACACATATGTTTCTTTTCATACCCATTTCAATATAACACAATAGTAATATTTATATGGGTTATTTTCAGTTCAAATTGAGAAGATCATGATGGAAGGATGAATTGTTCATTAGAAAAAAAAAAGAATGTGGTGGGCAGTAATGGTAGAAAGGAAGGGCTGACCTAAAGTACTCAGAGGCCGGGCTGTGTTCAGCCCTGTCAGTCGTATCAGTGGCGTTGGTAGTAGCGTTGGTCCAGTTGAGTTGCAGTTGTGCACACGAGTCCGTGTTCCAGCTGTTGTTGCAGTAGAGCCAGGGTAGCTCTGACGAGAGGCTGGCAACCAGGTAGTACAGCGCCCACCCTGACAACACATTAGTTCTTAGATAGATTAATAAGTAAACATAAAAAATATTCTGGGACTAAGTCGCAATTATGAATGATAATAGTCCAAATAAAAAAAAAAAATCCGGCTTTAATAAAAAGAAACATCACGTGACAAAGAAAAATAGTTAAGTAAAATAAAGTGTAAAATCATTTCAGTAAATAAATTCATGAATAGAACGTTATAAAAATAGAAAACAATAAAAAAAAGTTAGTAATATACAATATTAAATAATAAAAAATCTTAACATTAACACGCCAGATTGATAAACAATAATACAAAATAAGGGTGTACTAGCCAAATATTTGAATATACATATTAAAATAACTAAAAAATAAAAAGCGGAATTGTATACAGATGAATTGTTCCTAAGATAACAAACATCAGTCTGGATCATGACGAGATATTGCAATAGAATACAACTAGAAGAGTTTTGAACGTTTGTACGGATGAAACATGGTGGATATAGGAAAGCGGTGAATACTGTGGTGAAATCATAAAAGAACGGTTGAATACAGCAGTTTTCTAGGAAGGATTATAAAAATCAGACAGACGGGATCTTGTTTTCCAGAAGTAGACTAAGGATTTTAACAGTAGGATATGGTAAATTAGAGGAAAAGGGTATTAGAGGAAAGATTGTTGTCGGGTCGCTCCAAGGGGGGAGGACGCCCGCCGCGGGCTAGGGTCTCTACGACTCGGCCGCTGTCCGGTGAGCGTCAAGAATGAGATAAAATGGGTGGACCTGTGGTCTTTGACCACTTTTGACCTTTGCTGGTAGCCTAGTTGGTGGGCAGCTTAATTTGTATTGATCTGGCTCTATAAGATCTTAGAAGGTGTGCCCCGACAAAGCACTATGTTCAGTAGAAGAAGAACAGGTCGGTATTATAGGTAGTTTATGTGGTGTTGGAATGTCCACGAATTCACACTCGGTATCTAAGGGTAGGCGAAAACCGTCCAGATCCCAAAGGGGAAGATGGTACTAGGTAAAGTTTGTAGGGCTGAGGAGAACGTCGTCCGCAAGGAAGAGATCTCTTCCAAGGAGGTGTTAGTTTTAGCGAGACGAAGGCGGAGAATTCCACTAGGAAGGTGTGGGGTCTGACAATGCCGGAAAGAGAGATGCAGATGTACTTCAATAAGACAGCCATGGTTCGAGTAGAGCAGCAAGCGCGAGTGCAGAGAGAGAGTGGGAGAGCAGTGTTCTTCAGGTGCCGGGTTCCGAGAGAGAGTCTGGGAAATTTTTTTTTTTTTTTTCTTTCAAACCTCTTTATTGATAATATATATACAATGACAAAAATAAATAAATAAATTTGGAATTACAGCTGTCTCCTCGTTCTGCATGCGCAGATGCATATTAAGGAGTGCATAAAATATAATACTTTCAGATTGTTGTTAATAAGTCCAATACACTCACTAGGTGATGAGGCTCACCTTCAGCCTGGGAAAAAAACCCAAATCGGGGCCTTATATAGGCAAGTCAGAGGGTAGGCCGCGCCCACGCTCCTAGTGGGCTTAAGCTGTTTCATCCACTAATTTCCCCCTCTCTAAACTGACGCTTAACGTTTTTTATTATTAAAATATGGAAATGTAGGTGGGTATTTTCTGGGCCGAGAAGAGGGGAACTTCTATTTATTCGGGGTGAAGAAGTTGACACAACATTTATCTATGGAAGGAAGAGAATATTCACGTAAGGAGCCGCTATACTCCAGGCAGTGATGTGATACACGGGAACAGTACGGAGGCCTGAATACAAATGTGGGAATAGGAGTGAGAAAGACAAATCTAAAGATAGGCTTATATCTTGACCAATCCATTCTACTGTAGATTCTGCCGAAAAAAATCAGACGGATTGTGACCACTGTGGTATAATACATATTCAGACTGGCGGAAAATCCTCTTTCGTCTGTCTGTATGTATGTACTACAATAGCAGTTTCAATATTTGGTCTACTATTGAAAATATTATTACCATTTACCATAACATAAAGGTTTTAAGTGCTATTTTGAATAGACTAGCAGCTAAAACCGTTTTACGTTTTGTCTTCAAAAATATTTATGGGTAATTAATTATGCGTTTACATGTTACTTAAGAGAGAAGTCTCGTCATGGTACACAATTAAAGACCTGGTCATTATCATTAATAACGTGCCGTTTATTGTGGCCACAAAATGGTTACTTACTTTAACGGTTTATGTGTGCATGTTCACTTTTTAAATAAATTAACAATACCTTTATAAGACCATTAATTACGTAAAATATAAAGCTAAGGATTCTCTAACCATAAATCTCATAACAAGTTTGTACTAATTGAGGTTATTCATTTTCTCATGCCATTATAAATTTACATTTTACATGTGACAGTGATGTTTAAAATTAAAACTACATAGATTTAAACTATACTGTTCCATGGAGGAATTTACCTACTTAAAAGAATCAAGAATCCATTCAGTATAAATTGGTGGCCTATTTAATTTCTATTGCCTTAGGTGGTGTTGACGTTAGTCAATTTCTTACCGATTATGACGTTGTAGTAGAAGGATACAAAGAAAGCCACGATGACAGCACACATTCCTACACCTGAAAGCAAATATGTGTAAATATACAATTCCCATTTGATATAAGACTATACTTAACTATGTGGTATCTTACAACTTAATGTTCTACGAGGGAGGGAGTATGTGAAGCAGTTCTGCCCTCCGTCATTTCAGTTTTAAAATATCTCTTATTAATATACGAGAGGATTTTTGAGGGGGATATTGACTTGTTATATAATTCCTTGTTAATTATTAGCCACTCTATTTTTATACCGTTCATAAAGTTTAATTTTCAATTTTTGTTCCATAAAGACTGATTACAAAATAAATTAAAAATATATGTATGTGTCGTAAAGGTTAATAAAAGAGAAATATTTTCCCTCTATATCTACAATGGAATTTGTAGCATTATTATTTTGACTGTCCCAGTAGCCTAGCGATGCTGACTTCAGAGTGCGAGGATTGGATTCTCAGCTGCCCAAGGGATTTTTTCTTCAGAGGTATGGTCCAGGCTCACTCAGCCTCGTGAGGATAAATGAGTGTCTGTTCGAATAAAAAAGTATCGAATCGGATTTGAAAAAGGAATTCTAGGTTGAGAAATAACACCTAGTGTGGAACAACACTATCATTTTAGCGCCATCTATCAACTACAGCACAGACATTCAGAGGTTTTGGGCTAATAAATAAATAATTTACTAACATCTTGCCAGTTAAATAAATTATTAGTTACAATGTTTTTTCCTGTGCATTTTATTATTAAATAAAAAAAACCATTAGTAACATTAAAATTTAAGATCTGCTGCGCTGTAAATAAATTAATATTTAAATAATTTGATGTTAGTATTTAGGTAAGGAGCAATAATTTCCGAGTAAATTATCATCACTAAACGGATTTTAATTGGTTTATTTAGTAGATGGATATCCCAGCGGTCACGAACCTTTAAACAAAGGGCAAATCCTCCACAGGGTGATGGGTCCTTGCCGATTGAACTGCCCCAGGATGAGCTCCATGTAGAAGAGTGGGATGGCACCGAACACCAGCATCAGTGTGTACGGGATGAGGAAGGCGCCTGAAAAAACAATTAACACTTTTTTATAACGGCCGCCATTCGGTGACCATTGACCACGTGACTTATCGTAGCCACCAGTTTTTCCAGCACCAACGATACCTGCAGTTGATTTTATAAATAATAAAAATATAAAAAGTCGATTTAAAAACAAATTTGAAAAAACTGAGCTGCTGAAAACATAGCAGTTATAAAAGTAAACGTGATAAAGACGAAGAGAAAAATGAATACAGGGTTTTAAATGACATTGGAGACTCTATTATAAGGAAATGTATTCAGCCATGGTGAACAAGGAGGCTGGAACTGATCCACAGATCCCTTGACTATCCAGGAAGCAAATGCCGATTTTACTCCACCCATATGGCAATACAGCTCTCAATGGCTGTAAATATATGAAGTGGCCAGTACAGTTATGAGCCTGTCAGGAGAGCTTGTGAACCGATTATAAAAGATGGATTTCACCAGAAAATATATCCAATAAATAGTTTGGAAGCATTAGCGAGTAAAGAACTATCGGTGCACTCGTAAAAGGAGCTGGATAGAACCATTATATAGTAGCCATTATATAGGACGTAGCCAACCTATAGAGCTATGGTAAATCTAGCAGATGATCAAACCACCATGTATTGAGATCCTTCATTTGTGCCCTATTCTCCTACTATAGCAGTTACCTTCTTGGGAACATTTGCAGATGACACTGCAGCCTTGTCATCCCACTCAGACCCCGATATAGCACCCCATAACCTTCAAAAACACCTTGATGAGATTGAGCATTGGTGCAACCAATGGCGGATAAAAGTTAACGAAGCAAAATGTTCCCACATTACCTTCACCTTCCGTTGCAAGTCTTGCCCAATAGTTTATTTTAATACCATTCCTCTCCCTGTATCCGAGACAGTACGGTACTTAGGCTTCCATCTCGACAAACGACTGACTTGGAACCCACATACAAGGCTAAAAATACAAGAACTAAACAGCCGCTTTGGACAACTGTACAAACTACTTCAAAGGACATCCCATGTCTCAATAAAAAATAAATTACTAATCTACAAAGTTATACTTAAGCCAATCTGGACATACGGAATATAGCTATGGGGGACAAAGAAAAGTCGAACATCAACAGTATCCAATCCTTTAAATCAAAAGCCCTAAGAACAATAGTAAATGCCCCTTATTACGTCAGCAACAAAACCCTTCATAACGATATTAATATACCCTACATTCTTGAAGTCATCCCTTCCAAGTTCATGAAATTCCATAGTAACCAATCCAACCTCCCTAATCCCGTAGCACAGTCGTTGCACTGCTCCACTCATCCCTATAATCCTCCTCGGAGACTGAAACGGCAGTGGCCTCGTGACTATAGCAGCAGGGGTGTTTTTATTGGTGAATAACAACTAAAGGAAATCTATCAACCCTAAACATAGAATAAATATTATATTCAGAAAAAAAAGTAACTGGCATAATAATAAAATAAGAGGGGGATACGAAGGGCAGTGGCAGATGCCTGAGACGTACCTCCTCCATTGCGGTAGCAGAGGTACGGGAACCTCCACACATTGGAGAGGTCGACTGCAAAGCCGATAATGGAGAGAAGGAAGTCTGCGTTCCGACCCCAGGTCTCACGTTCTTGGGTGTGGATAACAGTCTTGGCAGTTCCACCGATCAGCCGCACCTCCAGGCACCCTGCAACATTCCACATCTCATGTTCATTTGTACACGGAACATTTAACCGAAGATAATTAACTGAGCAGCTGTAAATTAAAGTTTATTTTTATGTTAATATAAGAAAATTTTATAAGAAGCTGTCGGGTTTCTCGTTCACGTCAAGGTCACCAATTGTCGGGTGTCTTGATCACGTCGAGCTTCTCGATCACGTCGGGGTCACCAATTGTCGGGTTGCCACTAGGGGAGTGCCTAATCACTCTAGCCCTGGTGACAAGTGCGGATTGTTGTAGTTTATAACATGGACCATGTTCCATGTCGGCGTTAATATCTGACTCCATTTTATTGATAGGGATGTGTCTCAACAATACACTGTGTTCAGGAGAAGAGGTGCAGAGGTTTCATAAAGAATAAGACCAGTTTTCAGAGTTCGGGCGGGAGATAGGCAGCGTAATAAGTACAAGTCGTCAGAAGGTCTGCAAGGGCTGTGAGACAGGGTGACGGCGCAGAGGTGTGGCAGAGAGAGAGAGAGTAGACTAGTAGAAGACTCAGTGGACTTACTTCCAGGGCCCCGGGGCCCTGGCGTAACGCGACCGAGTGATAGCGGCTGTCGAGATGAGGTGACTGGGAAAGAGTAGTCCTACAGGGCGAAACCCCTTGATTTAAATGCTGTTCCCCCTTCCTGGTGGAAGGTAGCAAGACAATGTCCATATGTGTTTCGTCGAAAGGAATTTCACAAAGCAGAACCAATGGAGGCGAATAACCAGGAAATCCGAGAGAGGCGGAGCGCGAAACCTAGAGAAAATGGATCATCGGGTGACGAGTTATCAGGGACGTCGGAAACAGACGGGAAGGAGTCGAAGCGCAGCGGGAGCAGTAGACGAGAGTGACAGAAGTATCCATCGCGCAGATGGGAGCGGCATACGGAGGCCTGAGGAGAGTAGCAGCCGAGAGGCGACCGCATCCTAAGGTGCAATACAGTGCGGGAAAGGATATGCGAGTTGCCAATTGTTGAGTTCGGGAAGGGGGAGAGGTGTTTGATTGATACTGGCAGCACCAACACAATAATATCTCGTGGTGCGTTAGAGAGGTTGCGTGGAGGAGAGAGGGCACACCAGGTCAAGGTGTGTAAGTGTAAATTACTTACTCTGGGGGGACCCTGCGAAGTAATGAGAGAAGCGGTCGTGGGGCTGGACGAATGGGCGAAGGTAATGGGTGACGTAAAGGTACACGTCGTGGAAGACATGCCGCGGGAATACCAGATAATAGTGGGGTGTGATTTACTGGGAAAAGTAGGCGCGTGCATAGAAAACGAGGGTGAGAACTGGAGGATCAAGCTAGGGAAGCGAATCTATCGAAGCCGGGGGGGGGGGGAGCGTAAGGGGTGAAACGGTGCAAATAAGGCCGGTTGAGAAAATGGAGGATTGGAGAGAGATTCTGCGGAACGAGTTTAGGGATATTTTTTTCGCTGAAGGTGACACATTAGGATCAACAGGGAGAGGCGGATTATGAGATCCCGTTAAAAAAAGAGTAGGTGTGAAGGAGAGGTGGTATCCGCAAGCTCTCAGACAACACATTAAGAAGGAGATCGTGGATCTCAAGCGCCAAGGGATCATCAGAGGTACCACGTCTCCATATAATAGCCCTTTTTGGGCAGTGAAAAAGAAAAGTCGACCGGGAGAAAGTTAGGAAAAGTGGTGGATTTTCGGAAACTTAATGACAATACCCTGGACGAAAAATATCCTATCCCGTGGTTCGAAGACATCCTAGACAGACTCAACGGAGTGAAAATTTTTAGCACATTAGACCTCAGAGCAGGGTACCATCAGATCAAGCTAGCTGCGCATGACCAACATAAAACGGCGTTCTCGTTTGAAAGAGGGCATTTTGAGTTCACGAGAATGCCGTTTGGTCTCAAAAAAGCTCCAATAACCTTTCAGCGTCTCATGGACGAACTTCAGAGAGGAATGGACGAAAATATGTGCCAAATTTATATGGATGACCTGCTGATCTTAAGCCGAACGGAATGGGACTATATTCAACACCTCCGGAACGTATTTAGGAGATTAAGAGATTTCGGGTTGAAATTGTCAATAGGCAAATCGTCACTGGGACAGGAGCAGATTAATTTTTTAGGGCACATAATCTCTCAGGAAGGGGTTCATTAGACTCAACGAAAGTAGAAGTGATCCAGAAAATGGAGTTCCCAAAAGACGTAAAAGGGATTCGGAGATTGCTGGGCATGCTCAATTACTACCACCCTTTTGTGCCAGACATGATAGAATATATGGTACCCATTAGCAACTTACTACGGAAAGGAGCACGGAAAATGATCACGCCGCTGATAGAGCGGAGCATGCGCAAATGCTTGGCGCGTTTGCAGGAGGCGCCGATTTTGGCTTTCCCCAACTTCGAGAAGGAGTTCACGATCACCACCGACGCAAGCGACTATGCCTAGGGGCGGTATTGTCACAGGAAGGTGGGGACAAGGAAAGACCGGTGGCTTACGTGAGCAGACGCCTGACGGACACGGAGGCGCGGTACAGCGCTCTGGAACGAGAACGCCTCGGGATAGTATGGGCTATTAGGCACTTCCGTCCGTATGTATTTGGCAAAAGGTTTTGAATACATATGGACCACTGACCTCTTCAATGGGTTGGAAAACTTAAAGAATCGTCCGCGAGAGTAACGAGGTGGAAAGAATTCTTAGCGCAATACAATCTGGATATCGTATATAAGCCAGGGAAAGACAACGTCGTGGCAGATTGGCTGTCGCGCGCTATTATGGTGAATGCCATAGAGGAAGGGGAATCATCGAGCGGTATGAGGCAATTTATTCAGAAATGGATGCCTGGAGAAGCGGGCAGAAGCAACACGCGGCAAGATAGTGACAGGAGTGCGGACCCACCATCAGACGAGTCTATAGGGGAGAGACCACGGGATATGGAGACGACGGATGAAATAATCAATGATAAGCGGAGGAAGATCTTTTGGAAAACACAGACATCAGGTACTCTGAAAATACTCTATAGTACGTACGGTAGGAGTCAGATCGCGACAATTTGGTCTCCACCGGGAGTTCGGGGAGATCACATTTGTCAGGCTCTCAAGGACGTGTCAAAACCTGGCAAAACGCACCATTTACGACTGTGTGGGACAAAATTAAAAAGCTGTGGCAGGAAGAGCTGTTGGGGGTGGATCGCTCGTTCATTCGGTGTCTTTCCGAGGTCCAGACCCTGCATGACTAGGTGCAGCCACGCGAGGTAACACTGACGTATCACTAAGGGAAAACCAACCACCATGGTGGGCAGGAGACGGCTCAAGCACTGTGAAGGCGCTATATCTGGTGGGGAATACAGCTGACTACTCAGGAGGTGATCGGAGCATGCGAAGTTTGCACGAAGACTAAATATGGTAGACATTCCCCGCAGGGACGCCAGGAAGAATCACCCACAGTAGAATCGCCATTGACGGAGATTCAAGTGGACACATTTACGTGGCGGGGTTTTAAGTGGGTCACTATCATCGACCCATTTAGCAAAGTGGCTATGGCCTACGCGGTGGGGGACAAGTCATCAGATGCCATATTACAAGCCCTCAACACATGGTGTCAATTCTACAGCATACCGGAGAGGATCCCGTTGGACGAGAGGAGGACTCGGAGAGGACAAGGGACGGGAGCCACAAAACCGTGATATGGCATGGCATTTTATAACCCCCGGGCATCCCAAGAGCAGGGGAACCATCGAAAGGTTACACAGCACCCTCAGCGACCACTTACGCGTGTATCAGTTGGATAAAGGCCTGTCGGTGAACGTAGCGATGCCCATGGCAGTGGTGGCATACAACCACTCGATACACGCCACGACGGGGTTCGCACCCTTGAAATTTTGTTCGGATTACGAGTGAGACCGAGGAACTGTCCAGAGACGATGGCGGATGAGGGGATGGCGGCACAGCTCCAAAACACCCACATACAGCTCGGGAAGATGTGGCACAATGTACGTTATAGGATTATGCGTGAGAAATCCAGGCGCGTGGTGCGGGCGAATGTTTTATATTTTATTATTATTGTTATTATTAGTCTTATTTTATTTCTTTATTATCTTTTTTTCTTTGTGTTCTATTGTTTGGTTATCTATTGTCGAGCCAGAGAGCTCTGTGGACTACAAATATATTAGACCGTAAGCGTGATGTAAGGGATTACAGCCTGAGCGCTGCGTGCGCCGGACCTTGGAGTTTACGAAGAGATATGTGTTAACTGGCAGGGGGTTCGGACATCGTAGGTACCCAGCCTAATCCCCAAGTCATCGGGATGTAAACATCCCGAATGTAAACATCCCGAATGTAAATATATAGAGAGGCTTTTAAAGGCTCAATAAACAGTCTTGTGACAACTTTCGATCTGTGATTTTGTTGACGATCATTAACTTATATATATATATATTTAAATCTAAATAACTAAATGCTCTTATTATAACTTGTACTACATACATTCACACGTATATATGTATATAATTGTAGCTGGAGAACATGCCACTGGAAATTCTCAAGTAGATTTAAAAGAAGTAATCTAGCTCTTGTAAGAAGCTCTTGTGGCTCAGAAAATTATTCATAATACAGCTTGTGGAAAAAAGCTATTTTATAAAGACAAGGCAAAAGCTCCTTCCAAATAGGTGATTTAGTAATCTTAAGTAGGAAGTGAGAAACCAATTAAACTTAGATCCCAAGTAATTATAAAGGTCCTGTAAACGTTACTCCTAATAGTCGTTTTGAGTTGCGATCTATCTATGGAAAGGGCAGATATAAATTCGCACATGATCGTTTGCGAAAGATCGTTTCACGTTTGCCTGTGAACTTGAACCAAGACTTGATATCCGTGATGATGATGATGATGAAAGTTGGGTTTAAACCTTTTACTTGTCAGCTGACTTGCAAACTATTGATGGGTATTTTTAGCCAGTTGCTTTTCGGGTAGCAATCTGTGTAAGGGGTTCGGGGTCTGTGTAGTGTGACTTGTCGAGGTATGGTATTAGTATACCATTCTATTACTATGTCTATTATTATTTATTATGTTTATTATTATTACTATAGTCTTTTCTCGGGCAATGTGATGGAATAGCACAACTGCCGCTTTTCGGAATCGGATATGGCAGTGTAGGAAGGGGGAGACCGAGGTAACAGCAACGCATCGATCAATCACTTGACCTTAAATTTTCAGAGTTTATAATGAGTAACTTTTCCTGGTATGGAAGGCAATTACACCAGGCGTGTCCGCATATGTGCATTGCCTGAATTGTGCATTGTTGTATGATTATTATTATTATTATTATTTTGTTCCGGCATTTGTGCACCGCGGCCTCAGTGAGACCTATTGTGCGCCGTCCATGTCCCTGTCCTATATATGTGACAGGCCCACGGCCTTTGCAAATCTGAGTTTACTGAATGGATCGATCAGTTCACATAGTTTGGGGTCTACAATGCGATCACTACCAAAGTGAAGGTATCGCCTTCTAGCTAAGTTATCACAGTCACATATTATATGACGTGCCGTTTCTCCCTCTTTCTTGCAGAATCTGCAGATTGGTGATCCCACTATCCCCAAATTAAAGAGGTGTTTATTTAACCGACAGTTACCTGTATAGAGTCCTGTCACACTTTTGAGTGTCCACCTGTCCATTGATAGAAGTGCTGAGCTTCTTCTCTTACAGGGTCCATTAAGAAACAGTTTCGAGTGTTCCTGTTTCTTAGTTTCTCTCCAAGAAAGTCTTGCCTTGTCCTCTAAAGCTAATTTTATACGCCTTTTAGCGTAGCTGAGGCTGATACCACATATGGGTTCAGGTGCAAGAGGTGTCTGTTCTGAGCCCACCCTTGCAAGGCCATCTATCTGCCTTCTCATTGCCTGTGATGCCTGTGTGTCCTGGCACCCAGTCGATTCTAACCTTATTGGCTACCGAGAGTGTGTTTAAGTTGTTTTTACACTCCTCAACCAAATAAGATCTGGTCGTATAGCTTCTCAGGGCGCCAATGGCTGCCTGGCTATCCGTGAAAATTGTGATCAGTCTGTTTCTTACACCCTCCCCAATTAAGGTTTGGGTACAGACATTGATCGCCATCACTTCGGCCTGAAAGACCGAGGTGTGTCTACCTAAAGGAATATGATACATTTATAAATTTTGGGATTGCCAGTGTTTACTTTATCTGTGAGAACAAAGAACTGCCATTATTGTTATTGGTTAAGGAGAACTTGATTATTTTTGAAAATATTTTGACAGTTCGCATACACCTTTCTTTCCTATGTTACTATTATTATTTCTATATTGTACTCCCCTCGTGTTATATGTTTCTATTATTATGTCCATGACACGAGTGTCATTATTGCTCATTTACTTGAGCATTTTGATGTAAGCAATTAAGTAAAATTTAAATTATTTAAACAATTGCCTCCACGGGTTCGTATTCGGTGATATGGCTGACGAATCGCTTGGGGGACTTTCCAAGACTCCGCTTCCTCTTTCGCACGCGAGGGAGGGGACAACCATGTGTATTTGGGAGGTCTCTGGGCTGTTTGTAAATACTGTATGAATGAGTGAGTGAATGAAAATTGTAAATATGGCATGAATAAGAACATTTATCACAATTACTTATTGTCCAATAAGGCAGAGTGTAATTTTATGACAATAAAGTTTTTAAAAAAATTAACACTATTTTCAACACAATGTTGTCGATATATGTTCTAATTCCAAAAACTAAAACTGAAGTATCATAGTGTCATTGTGAAATGGTAGTATAAAGCAGATTGTATTTTGTCTGCGGTACTGAAACTTCCTTAAAGCTAACACAGAGAAAACGACAGGAGTGTCATTTCACAAAGACCGTTTGGGAAGGACTAAGGAAAGAATCTACACCATTTTCCGCTGTCATTATCGGGAAAATTTAGTTTAACAAGGAAATATTTTGTTTCAAAAGATGCAACAGTTACGAGAATACCCCGAACAAGCCGCTCTGGCAAGTGGGGAGCAAAGGTAAAACCATATTAAGTATTGTCCGAGAGCATCCTGTTGTAATGTCGGAAGTATTGAGGCAGATTCTTCCCAAGTATTCTTGAGAAGGCTCTTAAATTTTTTTCAAAACTTTGTTACATCTTCTAAAATGCATCTCGAATAATTATGAAGGATTGTACCCCGGAAACAGTTTTATAATGGTAAGAACACGTAGAAGGGGCCTGAGCAGAACTGTATACCTGCCTCGTGACTTCATGGAAGTCCCTAATGGTTCCCTGTTATTTTTAAGTATGCAACCTCATTCTTCCAAGACCTCCCTACTTCCCAGAATCTTATCCTTTTCTTATACATATATGCCTCAGCTTTAGCCCCAGACCCCACTTGTCCCTAGACATTCCACCCAGTTTGTAGTAACGTAACGTAATATACCAGTGTTTTGCTTGTACTTCATAATAAAGCTTTTCTTTCTTTTATTTTAAAAGACTCTCCTCTACAAAGATTATTTAACTAACGATGCACACACAACTTTAAGTATGATAAACACTATCTTGGGAAAACATTATAAATATTTACCTGAAGATTTGGCAAGACTGTGTGGCAGCCGGTAAATTGGACATTTCCGTGCTAACAGTACATCCCCTTCAGTCAGCCAGATGTACTAAAGGAAACGCTGACCAGGATTGGAGCATCTCACATCTAGATGAATTAACATAAAACACAACTTCAGTTGTGGAGGATCCCTCGAACCTTACGACTGCGATTCGGAACATACTAATGTCTAAGCCACCATAAACTCCTGGTACATTGGGTTTACAGAAACATCAGTACGCTGGTGGAAAATTATTTAGGCTGGAACTACCATCACATTGCCCGAGAAAGGATTTTGGAAGATTTTATTCAGAAAAAACAACTCGCCGTGGTAAATTCGAATTAATATCTACACTCTGCAATACTGGACCAGATTGCCACTTGTTTTCTTTGAATTGAAGTGATTTCTTAAGTAGACAAGATAAATGCTTTATTCATACGGAAATTATTTTTAGTATCCAAATTGACAGATAATTTTATTGTGCTCGAAATTTGTTTGGTTGAAATATTCTTTGATGTATTTTTTAAATTCTTATTCAGTTGAGTTATATATTTTTTTTTCAAAGAGACTTTTATGTAATATATGTCATTGTGAAGGATGCCAAAGTTCATAATGTTTAGAAAATTGTGCATAATACCTTTCTTACATGCTATTTATTGATTGCTTGCTACGACGTTTCAGACCGCCATTAGACTACACAAATGTTATTTGAAGATGGACATGGCAACAAGTATATCATTCATTCATTCATATATGAGGATATCTTAAATCACATTATTAATAATTATAATTGAATCAATGAATTATTCCTTTTTATGTTGGTTGATTCGATTAAGAAATATTATCAAAACAGAATGTGCTGTTACAGATACAAACAAACAATGGTAGGTATATTGAAACTGGCGATAGGAGCGTACACATTTAGCTATCGGAGGTAGAACAATAATATTTTCTGGTTGGAAGAATATCTGTAGGATTGTGCTTGTCGGTGTATTGTACTTTTGAGCCTGCCTGTTGGGGCCTTCATTGTTGCTGTGCTTTGTCGGGATCATCCTCTCCACCTGCCGGCCGGGCATCAATACACACTCACCCTTTACCATTCCCTTCACTAATGCAACTAAAGAAAAAAAGGGCATGACTCACTTCTCTCTGGTTCTTCCGTGTCAATGCCTTGCTGAAACTTTCCTCCGAACCTCTTCTGGCCAGCGCTGCAGCATTGCGACTGGTGACCGTAGCCTAAAAAAAACAATCCTCATAAGTTATATGTTCGTACAGTCTAAGTTGTCATCACAATATTATTAATAATTATTAGTCAATGAAAAAATATACTAGAATTTCGGTCTCGAACCCGTGACCTCTCCAATATCCGGTCCAATATGACAGAATGTTTTTAATGATTAAAAAAAAAAAGTTTGATTTCTTGAAATTTTTAATCTTTAAAGATGCAATTGTATACTAGGGGTTACTGATTGTCAACCTGTTAATGGACTGTAGTATACATGCCATGGTTTATCAACTATTTTTTTTTTACAAACAATCAACAGTTACAAGCATACACATCTCAACAGGACCCTTTTTCTTCCCCAACGACTCTCAGATTCAGATATAGCTTCCTAATCCTTATTTTAAATAATATTCGCAAAACTATTTATCCTTTAACAATTACTAGCATAGAAACGTTGGGAAGGTTCTCGGTTTAAGCCCATATCAAAATAGTTTTTGTTAATAATTATTATTAAAATAGTTGGATCAATATGACAGTTAACAATAAGAAAAGCCAAAGCCATTTTATTGGCTTTGCGAGCAAGAAGTGATATTTCTTCATTATATTAGATCGATACATACACTGCATAATTATCATTCAAGGACAATCCTGTTTATCAGACTTTGCCAACATCTATTGTCCTTTCACGTTTTTTTTTAAATATTTTTATGGGCTAAAATAATTTTAACAACAATAATTAATACTCAACTTTCAATTTTGTTCACATAAGCCCCAACGCATATTTTGGACAAATTTTTATGTCTGGGTTGTAGTGAGTAGTTGAATCTCAAAAAGTGTTCTATATTAAAAATGAATTTCAAAAATTACTGACGCTTGTAACTATACACTAAAACCAATGAGGGCATTTTTATTTCTATTCAAGTCGGAAAAAACAAATATCCATTTAAAGAGGTGAGCAATACGACAACAATCAGTTTGAAGCCTTTCAACCCAAGCCCTCTCCATCGCCGATTTCTTTCTATTCATTCAATAAAATTTTAATTAAATATTTTTCATTTTATCACGAGTGGTGGGAGCATTGTCAATTATATTACACTATTAAAGATCTGAATATTCTGATTAAAAACGTGTAATTTTCGCTTTGTCTTTACTGCGTTGTAGTCACAGTAATTAATTAATTAATTAAATTATGACTTTACAATAGTGAACAATTGTGAATGCTTAATTAAAATATTTCAAACATAAAAAAAATTTTTATTAAACCACCCAGCTCCTGAATTTACCTATCTATTAATAACCGCGATCACAAAAAACGGTTCAATACCGGTTAAACAGTTGAACTTCTAATTCATGCCCCATTGTTAAAGAAAACATTACAAATTTATTTTTCCAGATTTATGCTTGGTATTTTACTTAAATCACGTGTACATAAATAGGCAACTTTAATTCAATTATTTAAAAATAATTTAAACCAAACTATTTTTGGGGGACATAAACATTATTAAACGGAAGAGAGAACCTACAAATAAATAAATTATAATTAAAGGTTAACAGTTGGTCAGCAATATGATATAAAATACTTTTCAAGGAATGTGTCCTCAATTACTCACGCCTTTTCTTTTTTAGATTTACGTTTGATGGTTAATAATGAGAAGGCTCTTATATATACATTCAGTGTTAATTTACGTTTATACAGTCCATTCCATGCTATTGGTCCAAATATTATTATCAAGTTTTACCCCCCCCCCAAACAACTCTTTAAAATAGTTTAGCTAAAGATAATTCATTTTAAGAAGGAGAAACTACGTTCGGCGAACGGGGGTTCTTTTTATTCTTAATATATTTCTATGTACGGATACTCTTCTCGTATCGATACACAATATCTATCCGAATACATAAAACTCTAAGGCAATAAATAAAGGGTGTATCTTTTCTAAGGAGACATATAGCCGTTTATCTATTTACCTGACTTACCCACAAACACCACGCTGTTACGCTCTAGTTGAATAATTAGAATATTTAATTTCTAAGGATGCCATCTCACTATTCAACAACTGATAGAATTGACTCCTCAAATCTTGAGCGTGTTGCATTAGCGTGAAGTTGTACAAAATTATACCTCACTCAAATATTCAATTTACTTACTATTGGTCCCTATTGATTCTAAACCCGAAGTAATTTACCTTAATAAATTAACGTGGTGATCAAATGAAAGGTATTCAATGGTAAAATAGAATTTACAATACAAAATGTTTTATTCACCAAAAACAACAAAAGGTTAAAATGTCTTAACGAGGAGTGAATGATTTTACTACTAATCTAAAATGATGAACATATTACATCTATTGTACTAGCTACAAATAAAGCTTAAATCTTACTATTGTACATCGATGTCTTCAATCTGATGTAGGAGCATCCTCAAAGACAAAAGCAATCGTCTGCAACCCGTCGCTGCAGACTCACCACCTCCCATCAGAGTCCTCTCTAATTCTCGTCCCGACGTATATCTCTTCTCGTCTCGGACCGTATTTCTGACTCTTCAACAGAAGGCTTTTTCTTTATGTCCCTTTGTGATCGTGCATGCCATCTTGCGAGAGGGATAATTATGGAATGCAAACGTCAGCCGGAGGCCTGGCCCGGATAACACTTAACCAGCTGAGAAGAGACCTATTTATTACTGACCCTGGGCTTGTTTTGCAAACAATAAACTCCTTTCCTGCTGACCAATAGCACCAATGACGACCGCCCGTGTGAGGCTATCTTCACCTATTTCCTTCCCCACGCTAGCTGAGAAGGCATGAACCATTTCCTTCTCTATATATACCTTCCCGAAATTCTCCTCCCTCTCACCCAGTCAGACTCACCTCACGCAGTAAGACTCTCTCTTCCCGACTAGACGTAAGACAGTAGTTAGTAAAACCGTTACCTCGTTGTACTTGTGAATAAACTCTTCTTGTAAAAAGTCTATCTGTGTAATACCTCTTTAACTGGATACTTAGCATGACCACCCATATCCCAACAGATGGGGTAGGTACATTGGTCGGCCTACATCAGAAGAGGGGTCTATGGTACGCCGACAGGCCTACTACACTCCCTATGTCGGGGGTTGAACATATAACAAAGGCAACTCCATTATGCTGCTGTGGTGTATTGGCATCAGTAGAGCATATTATACTTGACTACCAAAAGTATACAACACAGAGAATAAAACTCAGGCGTCACAATCATTTACCAGGCTCATAGACCAAGAAACAGCGTACATTACATTCATCGAGTTTTGTTAGGTTTTGAACTCCAAATAGATATCTATCAAAATATAGCTATTTCTTTTCCTATTAAATCGCTATATTAGAAGGATGCTGAAACCCTTTTGGAATAGAAGGTCAATAATGGCAGCGGTACTCCAACAAAGTTTGGTTTCATTTAATATATCCAACATTAAAGCTCCTTGTGATTCCGACTGTGTTCCTTGAGATATGCGAAGCGCCCTGGCCTTTACTTTTCTAAATTAACACTTTTCTATTGAAATGGAGGCCACTGGCATGGACTATCCCAAAGTCACGGTGAGGCAGATGGGGTGGGGGGATAGGAATGTCGACCACTGGTGCAGAATAGCACAGTTGGTAGAGCAGCCGTCTACATATTCGGGTCCTTAGGGTTTCTGTCCCCACCAAGCTAGTATATTTTTCCTTTAACCAAAGTTGTTGTTAATTGTTAAAAATTAATTTATTTTTATAAGGCTTTATTATTTTATTTAGGAATTATTATTTGTACAAATAAAACTATACGACAGCCACATAACACCAAAGGCCACAAGAGGCACCGTTACCCCAGCTGTCAGGCAGGCTGCTGCATGTGTTCTGGTAGTCCACACATGAGCATACATTGAAGGTTTGAGTAACAACCATATTTTTTTTTAAATACTTAAAGTACTACATAAAAATTCGCATTGCAAAAAAAAAACAGGACATTAATTTCCTAATCGGTACTGACCAGCCCCAGGGGTGCTGTTTCTTTTCGACTGAGGGCAAATAAACATAAACAAACAACGTGGACTATCTCAATAACTGACTTAGATGCAATAAACAATAAGTAACTATACAGTATTGAGATATACTAATTGAGTGGAAGATGTGGCCTGAGACGGAGCTGGAAGTCTCATTAGACAAGGTAGGGAGGGAGGTAGCGAGAGCTGCAGCGGAATTCACCCCTCCCCCTTTCAAATATGTGGGAATTATTGAGGTGGTTCCATTTTAATTGTCCAATAGGAGGCGACCAATAGGAGGGAATGGCGAAATGAACTTGTACCCTTGCGGAATGCCGCTTTATAAGAATTCCTGCCGTTATTGGACCCGGCCACTAATCGGTCCAGCTTACCTGCCACCCCCACCACACTCCGTCCTCCTATTAGAAACATTTCCATACCTATTACCCTAATGTACAACTTACGACCAACCGTTTCATAAGCTTCATAACGATAGAATTAATGGCTGCATTTAAAAATGGTTCAATGAAAAATCATTTATTTTGTTTTAGATTTTAAATTGAGGCTTCAATTCATTAGTTTCCACTTATCGATCTCTCTAATCACGTCCTTATATTGAATTATTGGCAATCTTATCATCTGAAATGACAGATGGCCATGCTCTTCATTACTCCTCGCGTTAACTAGAAAGACTTCAACATGAGTATTGAAAAGTAAAGCTGTAAGGTCAAGTACAGACATACTTGGCTCTCAACAGCTTCTAGTGGACGATGAAAGGGACTATGGAAGCTTGCAGTAAATGAAACATACCGCAAGTAAATGTGGCGAACAAGTGAATATGCACTCGGCCATGCCCTACTGCATACAGCATATGTTACAACATGTCTGAGATTGGAAAAGTGAAAGAAAGCATAAGGAGAAAAATGAAATCTGACAGCATATGTATCAGGCAACATATACTAGCTAAAGTAATCTCATTGGCTAAAAGGTATCTAGGAAATAATTACTCAAAGTATCAGAATATACCCCGTGGGAATTTTATCCAGAGATAGACAATTACTGCAGAGCCCAAAAAGGAAGGCTCTACTTCAAAAAGTTTTTTTCACAATAATTTAATAATAAGCAAAATAAGATTATAAGGATATTTTGATATTATTCTTTCTACGTTCTTTATATTTATAATTTAAGATATTAGATTTACTTGATAATTGTCAACGAATTTTACGATAATAAATGTTTTTTTTTTATCGTATGCCCACCGGTGTCATTTAAGTCACTCCCTGGAAGAAATAATATAAAATATTTTAATTAATGGAAATAAAATGGCGTGGGGACTGATCCATGAAGCAGTTGACAGGAGGGCAGGAAGGGGTTGATAAAAGAGGCAAGGTTAGCTAATATGGGCTTTGTTTTTTCCCTATTTCACCTTAGAAAATATAATGAAGGTTTTACACCGTAGAGGAAGTGGCTTTCACCTCACATTTGCTCCATTGTTTTCTATCTGTGCCACACCAGTCACAGGCGGTCCAACCGGAAACATGCAATAGGCACCTTTTTCTACCTTATAAACTTCCTCTTCTTTAACTTTTATTAGTAAAAATATATCTCTAGTAATAATATTAATGGAGTTGCCCATATTAAGTTGCTCATTGACTAAGGGAAGATAAATAATGATTGCATTATGGTTCAATAGTTGACAACAATTTAACACAGCGCACAATGATTATATGTAATCATATCGTATAATCCGCAGCAACATTGTGAACTATTGGGCTTAAATGTCCCGCTAAACCTGAAAAAAGAGGAATAACAATTAGCGTTATACCCGGGTGTTGTAAGACTGAGCAGGACAAGGTATCTTGTTAAGGATAGAGGAATCTGAGAGACAGAGGAAATTGTTAGAAGACAAGCATGACAGAATGATCAGGCAGGCCAAAACAGAGGAGGAATGAGCAAAACCGACGCTCGAAGACTTCAAGCAATCCATTATTGCACTTTCTTGGGAGGCCAAGGGTCACGTCCGAAGAAGTAATAATATAGTACAGGGAGTTGATATAATCAGCACAGATTATAGTTTAAATCTACTTTTAGTAGGTTTTACCGAGTTATTAAAGGAATTAAATCCAATGTGAAAAAATAAATTAAAATGATTATAAAGAGTAAGTGCAATTGACGATTGAGATAAATAAATAAATTTATAAAAAATCGGACACTACGAGGATTCGGAAACAGCTTTATTTATTTGTACATTTGCAATCAATGTGGTAATCACTTTTTTTTCACTAGGAAACCCAAAAGAGGTTATGTAAACTAATTTTTGTGTAGTCTTTCTGAGTAATTTTATCTATTTGTAATCAATGCTCTAAACTATTATATATAAATTATTGGAAATATTTCAGGAGCTTCATTTGTGACTTCCGCCCGGTTGGGCGATCTAAGGTTTTTTTACTTATAAAAATAAATTTGAGTTACGCTTTATTTATACATTATTTCAATGTTAAAATACCTTATTTATGTGTAACTTGTGAGGTATTTTACAGTTTTTTTTTTTTAAATGTTCTTTTGGCATCGACCTATTTTCTCATTATTTTTATTTATCAATCTTGAATTTACTCCTTATAATCATTTATATATATATGTTTCTAAGCAGTGCATTTAATTGAATTAAAGGTATGGGAGAAAGGTGGTTTAAATTCACAGATAATTATATACAATTATAGATCCTCAGGCGAATCTATTTACAATTTATTTTTGTATTTCCTGTAGCGTCGCTACATTATAAGTTTGTTATTTTATAAAAATTATAACACTAGGTTTTGTTATTTTAGAAAAATTATATAATGGAAAAAACAAGTATAATGATACACATTACAAGTGACTCTAATAAAGGTGATGGGGCTCACCTTTCGAAAATTAACCTAAATACCTCGGTCTCTATTATACTTGACGAGGCTACAGAAACTGACCCCTATGTCAACATTAAAAACATTCTTAAAGAATAAGCATTTGAAACTTGGCAAATATTTAATTCCGCAGCGAGAGCTATCTGCCTCGTATCTGTTATTTGAAGATACGGACTAATGGAAGGAATTGAAAAAGTAGATACTCTTAATAAATATCCGAGAATCCGAAATAATTACCCGAATAATGTATTATATGTACATTGAAAGACGACGATAAAAAAAGAAGCAAATCATCCAGCCAAACGGCACTGATCGTCACAGTCCCATTTTCATTTCTCACAAACACAGATAGATCAATCTGACCCCAATATTCTTCAGGCATGAATCCAATTTTATGTAGAAGAGCTTGCTTTAAACCATATAACATGTTTCACTACCCTTTAAAGATCTGAAAGTTCATTGCTAAAATTTGAATAAACTATAAAATGAAAAACTAAAAATAGTTTTGTGAGTTTACTAACCGGCTCTGCTTATTTATCCATTCTAGTTTTTCTTGTAAATCATCATTATCTAAAAACCCAAGAAATCTCTCTTCCGAATCAACTAAGCTAACATTGTCTGGCCTCTCACTGGATTCAATGCCTTTATTAATTGCTGAGAAGTCAACTTCTGCTTGAGGAAAAACCTCTCACTTCATCCTGCTACCTTGTGATATATACTTCATTTTTGACAGGGACAATAGTCAAAGGAACAAGTGAAACAGCAAAAGAATGGAAATTGCCAAGGAGGTTTACACAACCAATGGTACGACTAACTGGACTAGAAGTACTTGAAAGTGGGCTGCGGACAAAAAATACTTGAAAACCACTGCTTTTGCAGGCCAATGCCGCAGGACATTGTCATAGGACATTTCTAAACATCGATTTTATAAATTACCTCCTATAGACATTATAAAAATTACAATTCAATTTAATATTTTATAAATCAATGTTAACCTCACCTTTCTCATCAAAGCCATACTCACAGCACAACTGTGGAAGATTTCCTCACTTCACCTATTCCTCTCTCTCTTCCACCAAAAGCCGTTAACCCCTCTGAGGTTAAATACCTTCTGAAAAACTTACCTTACCGAAAATCCCCTGGATATGATCTCCTTACTCCTCAAATTCTCAAACAACTTCCTCCTAAAGCCATAATCTTCCTAACCTACATATATAATTGCATAATCCGAACGACGCACTTTCCTCTCCTCTGGAAACACTCCATTATTGTCCTATTCGCCAAACCCGGTAAACCACCCAATGACGCCTCATCTTATCGTCCAATTAGCCTACTCCCTATCTTCTCAAAAATATTTGAGAAACTCTTACTAAAACGTCTACTTCCCATTGTTGAATCCAAAAACCTTTTCCCCACAAACCAGTTTGGTTTCCGCCAACGACATTCCACTGCTCAACAAGGCCTTCGCGTTGTTGATCACATCTCCTCAGCCCTTGAAACCAAACAGTATTGCACTGCTGCCTTTCTCGATATAGCTCAAGCTTTTGACAGGGTTTGGCACGCAGGTTTGCTCTACAAGCTCAAAAGATATTTACCACAGACCCTTTTCCTAATCCTACAGTCCTACCTTTCAAACCGCTTCTTCCAAGTCCGCTGTGGTTTAGAATACTCTAACTACTATCCCATAAGTGCAGGAGTTCCACAGGGCAGTGTCCTGGGCCCCATCCTCTATAACCTATACACCGCTGATGTCCCCTCTACTCCCAATACCTTCTTGGCCACATTTGCAGATGACACTGCAGTCTTGTCATCCCATCCAGACCCCGACATAGCATCCCATAACCTTCAAAAACACCTTGACGAGATCGAGTATTGGTGCAATCAATGGCGGATCAAAGTTAATGAAGCAAAATGCTCCCACATTACCTTCACCCTTTGTCGCAAGTCTGGTCCACTAGTTTATTTTAATTCTATTCCTCTCCCTGTATCCGAGACAGTACGTTACTTAGGCTTCCATCTCGACAAGCGACTGACCTGGAACCCACATACGAGACTAAAAAGACAAGAACTAAACAGACGCTTTGGACAACTGTACAGACTACTTCAAAGGACATCCCATCTCTCAATAGAAAATAAACTACTAATCTACAAAGTTATACTTAAACCAATCTGGACATACGGAATAGAGCTATGGGGGACAGCAAAAAAGTCTAACATCAAGCGTATCCAATCCTTTCAATCAAAAGTCCTGAGAACAATAGTAAATGCCCCTTATTATGTCAGCAACAAAACCCTTCATAACGACCTTAATATACCCTACATTCTAGAACTCATCCCTTCCAAGTTTACGAAATTCCACAGTAGCCTTTCCAACCACCCTAATCCTGTAGCACAGTCAATGCACTGCGCCACTCATCCCTATAACCTCCTCGGAGACTGAAACGGCAGTGGCCTCGTGACCTGCTATAAACGCGTGACAGTGGGAGTCCTGGCAATGGCCAGTCTCTCCAATCATGTCCTGAGCGTCTGTGGCTCTCGCGCTCTTGGTCAGCCTCCACTGGCTAGTATCCGGTGACGCGGCTGACGGAGGAGCGTGGGGGACTTCCCAAGACTCCGCTTTCTCTTTGCGGTGGATTTGGGGGGTCTCTGGGCTGTCTGTAAATATTGTATGAATGAGCGAGTGAATGATGAACTGTAAATATTGTATGAATGAGCGAGTGAATGATGAACTGTAA
This sequence comes from Acanthosoma haemorrhoidale, assembly GCA_930367205.1. NCBI lineage: Eukaryota > Metazoa > Arthropoda > Insecta > Hemiptera > Acanthosomatidae > Acanthosoma > Acanthosoma haemorrhoidale. The sequence continues at coordinate 105,699,635 of OV884009.1, read as the reverse complement.
ATATTGTATGAATGAGAGCATATATCTTAATTACTTATTGCCTTATAAAAGGCAGATTGTAATTATTGCACAATAAAGGAATTAACAAAATAAATCAATGTTGACTATATATAGAAGTTCATATGCTTTTTTTTTTCTTAACCCCTTGGGTAATTATTTAAAAAAAATTAATTTAAATTTATAATTTAATTTTACAACGAGGATTTCTCCTTTTACAGCATTGCATGCATTTTAATGAGTGTATGTCTTAAAGAAATAACAATATTTTTTGTGATTAAAAGAATCATATAATGTAAAAGGGTTTAGGTGACGGGGCTCACCTTCGGGTTTAAGTTCATATGAGTCCAAACCTGTTACTAACATTTGGTAACAGTTAAAAACATGCATGCGCGATGGTATGGACGTTTAATCCTCTTAAAAGATGGTTTTTTATTTTGCTCTTATAGGGTAGGGTTAGAGTTATGTAATATGTAATAGGGCTACTGACTATGCGGTGAGCTGTTTGAGGATCCATAGCCATCGTCCAAGTTGTAATGGACCAGTCCTATCTGCTCCTTCTTGAGGGGGTCCTCAGCGTCATCCATCGTTTCCGCTAACTCCAACACCACCCTCTAGAACAACAGGGTACGCCATTAAAGTTCATCAAATGTCAAAATTAATAGAAATGATAGAGTTCAATAAGAAATTTTAAATCGATAAAAAGTTGCTTATAGATAAATGAGCGTCTGTGGCTCTCTCGCGCTTCGTCAGCCTCCACTGGCTCGTATCCGGTGACGCGGCTGACGGAGGAGCGTGGGGGACTTCCCAAGACTCCGCTTCCTCTTTTGCATGTGAGGGAGATGACAACCATGTGGGTTTGTGAGGTTGTGTGAATGATGAATTATAAATATGGTATGAATGAGAACATTTATCTCAATTGCTTATTGCCTAATAAGGCGGATTGTAATTTTAGCACAATAAATAATATTATTATTATAGATAAAATTTTTTTCGACATCATTATAACTGTAGGAGAGACCTTCTCTGGCCTTCATTACAACTTCGAGCCGTCTTGGGTTACTCTGCATTTCAACTAACAATGTTTTTCATATTGAAAAGTATAAAAAAAATAAGTGGAAGCAACATTAACATTTTTAAGTGGGGGGAATTATTGGAATAATTAAAATGTATGAATTATTATATACGTATATGATAATGATGTTTAACATTGATAATTTATATTGAAAATCTTTAAATAAAAACTATAGAAAAAACAGTATTAATTCACAACAGCCCACTAATGAACAGAACACATCAACATGGAATAGCTGCAAATCGTTATATTGAGCATTGTTCTGATCCACAGTGTACACTCATCAAGTCCTGCTTGTCCAGGGACAACCTTCCCATGCCTCCTCCGCCAAACCTATTTTTCATCTCAACATACTTAACCTGGCGAAGCCCTCATGTAAAATCACCTACTTTGTAAAAAATATGCTAAGAGAGAGGTTTTTGGTTGGTACATAACATGGGGCATTATTAATGGTAAAATAAGCCCTTACTCTTACCCTATCAAGGCATCAAGAATAACATAAACTTGTTGGCCAGGTTCGAGATGGACGGTGAGTGTATAATAAAAGCTAAAAGAAATTTATCCGATTTTCATAACCGACCCCATACAAATATTAAATACTTGACCGATACGGGATATGAAAACTAATGCAACTGGCCAGTTAAGGACAAACATATCAAGATAGGTGAAAACCGTGTTTCAGATTAGGGGCAGTTGTAGGCAATTGGAAATCCCTAGATTCCACCATCATGCCTATGAAGATAAAGTGTATAGAAATTATGTAAGTCTTATGAGCTAATACAGCATAAATGTTCTAGCAATACACACTATAATTGGCTTAATGTATACTCTCCAGGCATTGGTTCAAAATTTGAACTAATGAGATATAGTACCATTAAATACATATGTTAATTTAAAATCCTCGATTCAAATACTACTTAGCTCGAGTGATATTTTAATGTAGCACACAAGTATCCGGTGACGCGGCTGACGGAGGAGCGTGGGGGACTTCCCAAGACTCCACTTCCTCTTTCGCATGCGAGGGAGGTGACAACCAATGTGGATTTGGAAGGTCTCTGGGCTGTTTGTAAATACTGTATGAATGAGTGAGTGAATGAAAATTGTAAATATGGCATAAACATTTATCACAATTACTTATTGCCCAATAAGGCAGAGCGTAATTTTAGCACAAATAAGAAGTTAAAAAAAAAAAAAAAGTTCCATGGTTATCAATCAATAGACCCTGATTGAAAAGTCATTTTGATGTTACATGTTCACACCAAATATAGTTTTGAATAATTTATAACGTATTATATGCCTGAAGGGTTGCCTGGTTCAATAACATACGCTAAGCCGTACATCTGTGTACAGTGAAATTATTTATTGATATATAAAATAGATGTTAATCAAATCATAAATACAATAGGTTCAATGCAGTGTACATTAATATATGGAGCTCCGATACGACATACCCTAACGTTTCCACGGTTCTTCGAAGCGTCATTTCGACTGGCCAAAGTATGAACTCTACTCCACCTGAAGACGTGGCTGGCTAGTGAGACCGCCGAATAGAGTAAGCAGGGACAGGACGTCGGCTACACAGACTTCTCACTCCTGTCTCCAAACATCTCCCATATTTATTTTTGAGGGGTCTTTTCCAATGCCACTGTCATTTACAACCGATTCCTTTTATTAACTTTCCCTACCTGTCAAAATCTTGTGTCGGAGCTCAACAGTGTCTCATCCTGTCCTTTCAACGCTCCGTAGGGTTCTCCCTAATTGTTGAGCCTGGGGGAAAAATTCGTACAAGGTACAAGAACTGGAGGTCCCGAGGCTCTCACTCAGGGAATGCCAGAATGATCGTCTTTTGTATGCCAGAAAGTTTATTTGTATTCATGAATATTTTTAGTTAGTATAATATCACGGGATGAGAGGTGTTACATCTCAACATACATATATACTCGTATATCACTTACGTAGACGCATTAGCTGGAGGTACAGGTAGCTGGGATGTGATAACATACACATTTGTACATATCAAACGTCTACGTAAATAGAAGGATGACAAATGATTAGGGGGTAATGCACGCAACAGATGCGTTTCTTATTGAATAGGAAGTGTTGCGTCACCGCTTGAGAAGTCTGTTTTGCTCTTAAAGCTATTACAGCTGGCAGCTTCTAAGGCTTCTTCAACCCCCTTCCTCCACCTTCCATTCCTATAAGGATATTATTCTCTCAGGCCACCCTTCTTTCCTCTTTTTAATTAAAATCCCTTTTCAAAGTTTCAGTTATTAACCTTAGATTAAATAAAAATTCTCAGGATTGAGCTGAATTCTTGTCCTTTGCTGAAAAACACTTTCATAATGTCAGAGGGGGTGAACATGAATTTGCTTGAGTAGTTCTGACGAGAGAATATTGGAAATCTTATTTATTCCAGTCTCTTACATCAAAGGTGAGTGCTATTATTTTTGTCTTTTTTCAAGCAGGTTGGTCTTTAATCATGATGTTGATTTTTCTTTGAGGAAATATTGAGAGACGAGCCGGACGTGGTCGTAGACAGTCTTCTTTGCTTGTAATAAGATTCTTTATGCTTTTCAGGTGATCATGAAATTGTTCATAACCTACTGCTTTTCTTATCAAAGATTTTCGATTAGATGATTTATGAAATGTTTGTGGGTGAGTGTTCTTTTCTTGACTCACTAAGCTTGCTCTTTCCCTATCTGTTGCCATCGTCAGCTATCCTTCGTTTCAATGGGAGGGCGAGTTCAGGAGCAGTGGGTACAGCAGCGTTTTTTTGTCTAATTTCCTTTGATGGGATGGATTCCACATAAGGTATTATTAGATTATTTATAATATTAGTTAGCAGTTTAGCAAATGCTTTACCATGCTATAGTAATAATGGCAAATACTGTCAAATTCCCCGGTTTTTGCTCTGTCTGTGAAGATAAATTAACTATCGGGTAGACGGCTTAGTAAAAGAGGAAGATCTTTGAATTTTGGTGTGAGCGTGTCTTTTTTTTCAGATTTATTTAAGATTTTCATGTCCACTATGGGTTGTTGTTGGAGGCTCCTGTTGAGACTTTGATTCCTTCATCCTGAACAGGTTCATGATTAGTTAGGAGGGTCGAAGAAACCGGCAGGTCCTAGGTATAGGGCAGCCCTGTAGTTCCTAACTAGAATTCTGTCGATGCTTGTTTCGTGTTTCGGAGCCTACTATAAATTAAAACTACTAAAAAGAAAGATTTTGTTGTTTCATTGTTGAATTTTAGTCCTGATTTTAGTGATCAGTCATATATTCTGTTTATTGCTTCTTGGATTTTGCGTATTATGTCCTGAATATCTTTTGAAGTGAAAATCAGAGCAATGTCATTTCTGGCGCCTTTGCTCCATTAACCAATGGGCTTTGTATAATTCTGATGATTCCCTTAGTGATAAGTTTTCAGGCACAATGGGAAGTGGTAACTCCCATACTGCTCCGGTAGTAGTCCAGCGGACATGGTTATAGAGCGAGGCACTAGACATGGACAATCCATCAACGAGAACGAAGGGGATGAATGACTTAGGAATGTCTGCTATCCACTATTGAGGATTAGCATTTCGGAGATAAGAAGAAAGTCTTCGATTTCTTCTAAAAGTGATGACCATTCGTGGCACCCATAAAGGGAACTGCGGTAACTGGTTGTATAAACTGAAAAATCATTTGTTTATACTGGTTCATCTGAAGGAATGGATTAGTTCATTTCATTAATGTATGTCATAGAGACCAGTCGATTCTGAAGTGTATTTTAATGTCGATAGCTTGGAGTTGGGCATCTATTTCGGGTTTTTTTTTAGACTGATCTATTTGCTGTAACTATTTTGAGCTGGTCCGTCAAGTCTATACATCTATAAATATTATATATATAATCAGCTTTATTATGATAAAATTACAATCTGCCTCATTGGGCAATGAGTAATCGTGATGGAAGAGTGAATTCTGGTGGAGAAAATTGTGTATTAAAAAAGAAGAAGTAGGATAAGTGGAAGGCATAACATGATTAATCTAAACTTAATACTGGCCTTGACTAGAACAATTGGTTCTTGAGAAGAATTGATGGTGGTGATAGAGGATTTAAGGTCGGTAGGAGAGATATAGAGGAAACCACCATAGTTAAATGATGGTGGTGATAGAGGATTTAAGGTCGGTAGGAGAGATATAGAGGGAACCATCATAGTTAAATGATGGTGGTGATAGAGGATTTAAGGTCGGTAGGAGAGATATAGAGGGAACCATCATAGTTAAATGATGGTGGTGATAGAGGATTTAAGGTCGGTAGGAGAGATATAGAGGGAACCACCATAGTTAAATGATGGTGGTGATAGAGGATTTAAGGTCGGTAGGAGAGATATAGAGGGAACTACCATAGTTAAATGATGGCGGTGATAGAGGATTTAAGGTCGGTGAGAGAGATATAGAGGAGCCCGCTGGTGGACCCGGTATAAAAATCGGTATAAATAAATAAAATTATAAAAATCCGAGGTAAGCTCGTGATCAGAATGAGCAAATAAAAAATGTACGAAAAATAATGGTTACAAATACCTGTTAACAAGTAAGCGTTATTTTTAACCGATAAAAATAAAAGTTTTCATGGAGAATAACATGAAATGTTGGGTTTCGTCTAAAATATTGTTATATTAACTACTATCAGTACTCTCATAGCTCTCTCTACAGCTGGTAGCTTGCCAACTCTCACTCTGTACAAAAGCTGGTCGTCCTAGCAAATTGGTCGTGCGCCATTCTGAAAAGGATGAGGACAGGTCAAAGGGTTTGTAGAGTGGGAGGATAACGGTTTGCAATGAAGTGACGTAGCAGCCCAAACCAAAAGCTGTTATACTGTCATTATACTGTCAAGTTGACTACAAGGAGACTATGAGCTGGCTACAGTGGATGTGTTCATTCGCTGTAGAGATATCAAATCTTCGAGTGAATACCTTACAAAGCCCGTGTTCTACACGATATCCCTATCTCCGTTCCCTCGTCGCTAGGAGCAGGCAGACGAGGGGGAACACTTGAGGTTTAAATTAGTTTGTAAGTTAATCGAAAGATAGTTTTAGGTCCTCTGTGGAATCCCAAGGTGAACCTCATCACATGGCCCATTTGCACTGTTTCAATTTTAACCGTGATCCGATATTTGTTAGCGTTCCATTGCAGTAAGAGTAGCCCTCTTCAGCTCAATATATGTAAATTGTATAAATTTAATTTATAATAAATAAAAATAGGGGATAACAAAAACAAAAAACAAATGTCAAGATGAAAGGAGACCCTTGCAACTCTTCCTCCACAGTTGCAACTAATGATCTTTTTCGTTGATTTCTTGACAGCAAGGCCTAGGTTCTCGTCCATTTGCACGGGGGGGGGGGGCAGATTTCTAGGGTTCATTCAGAAAACTTCATTTTAGGCTGCTACAAAATCTTTTAAATTTTAGGCTGGTAAAAAAATCTCTAACATATTGCATTTATTTTCGAAGTATGACGAAGGTAAAAAGTATTTTTATTTAAACTTCTATCCATTCAGACCACCGTGTCAGCGTAAACCCATAAAAAGAGTTACATGTAACATTTTTTTACTATCTTTATCGAGATCAAACTCACACCATTGATACTTCAAATCATCTAGTTATCTACCCGCACATGTTTCAAATTAAATTCTCACCTTGGAGTCGTTAATTAGTCGGGTACTGTGCCCACAAACACGCGGATTATTGGAAATTGTACTCAAATGCAATTGAGCGGCTTAGCTAGGCCTGATAAATGTTGCATATGGGCTGAATTGTTAAACTTTGGAAATGCTTTGGGTGGTTAAATTACATTTAGAAGATGGCATTTCATTGCGGAGTCTTAACGAGGTCATTCTTCATTCAAACCGTTTCGGAACAATCATCTGTCTCTTTCTTCAACTATAGTGATCATAAAAATGGTTCAATCAATTGCAAATATTGAAGGTACGACCTGAAAATCCACGAATACGCTTGATTATTTTAGGTATAGGAACGGAAAGAATGGAAAACACGAAACAAAAAAACGTGAATCTTTCGGTCACTTAATTCTAACTTTCCAGTTTTATCAACTGACAACCCTAAACCTATTTCAGATGTAATGATCTCACTTCCTCCACCTCACTCAAAATTGAATTCAATATATATTTTCTAAGGCAACAATTGAAATCACTCGTCGAAATAGTTTTTATTGTTGTTTTTTATATTATACCTGTCGGGTCGTCACGAGGGGGGTGCCTAGTTCCCTAGCCCTGGTGACAATGTGAGGGTTGTTTGAGTTTATAACCTGTGCAATCGTTTCATGACGGCTTTACTATCTGACTCCATTTTTTGATAGGTATGTGCCCCGACAATGCACTATGTTCGGGAGAAGAGGTATAGGGTAGGTAGGTGGGTAGTTTTTGTGGTCTTGGAATGACCACGAATTCACACTCGGTATCTGAGGGTAGGCGAAATCCGTGGATCCCAAAGGCGAGTGTGAACAGGAGAAAGGCGGACTGAATCGTCATGGGAAACACTGCTTGGTAAGTTTGCAGGACCACGACAACCGTTGTCCGCTAGGGAGAGGTCTCTCCCAAGGAGGTGCTAGATTTAGCAAGACGAAGGCAGAGATTCCCATTAGGAAGGTGTGGGGTCTGACAACGCCGGATTAAAACGTAGCGAGGCGAGAAGAGAAAGAGATGCAGAGGTTTTTCATAAAGAAGCAGCGAGTTTCAGAGTTTCAAGCAGGGCAGCCACGAGCCATTAGTTGTCAGGAGAATGATATACAGGATTTTTTTTTTCAAAACCTCTTCATTGATAATATATATACAATGACAAAAATAAATTTGTAATTACAGCTGTCTCCTCGCATTTGTAGATGCATTCGAAGGAGTGCATAAAATATAATACTTTCTGATTGTTGTTAATAAGTCCAATACACATACACTATACAGGACCCAAACCTGCGGCCTTAAATACCCAGCTGGCCTTGTCAGTAGCCAATAAGGATCGCTTTTGTAGTAGCCAATGATGTGCGGTTCCTTTGTTACCTGACAGAGCAGGGAGGGTCTCCCGGCGGTTGGCTCTATTACCTGCCTGACAGCTGGTGTCCCAGCTCATATAACTAATTGGCTCCCACATATTTTTTATTGTTTAACATATTTACAATGATTTATATTTTGGTAATTTTATTTACATTTGTTTACAATATATATACAATAGAGTATAGGGTGATTTATGCTATGTAGTTAGCGGTCGCTACAATACCTATTTAGGATTTATTACATCCTAATAAAAAAATGTATGAAAGATTAATTTTTCAAGAAATAAATGTATTTTTAACTGCCTTTCTTTAACTCCACTTTCCTAACGGGTTGTTCGCTAAAAGATTTTTATAGCTGTGGATTTAGATTCAAGTGGTTGTATTGGTTGGACATCGGCTTAGCTTAGAAAATCTTACATTTATCAATAATTATTAGCCAACCAACAAATACAGAGATCTCGAACCCGGGATTTCCCCACATTCGACTGCTCTATCAACTGAATCAACCGCCAAGGATGATCACTTAACCAATATGAATTCTATACGGGCAAACTCTCACATAGAATGTAGTATAAGATATTTGAATACATCATATTTATATAGTCAAATCTCGTTGTGGTATGAATATATATAAACAATAATAATTATTTAAAATAGCTGGATCTATGCCGAAAAGGAAATTTAACTGTATCAAATTCTAACTTTCTTTTTCTAGTTTCTTTATGAAGCCATCATCCATTTAAATTTGTATATTTTTCTTAGATTGTGGCAGTAATTACCTTCAAGGTGGTCTCAATTACTTCATTCTTCGCTGTAGATCTGGTTCAGTGTGCGTAAGAGGGAAAGTGCTCACAGTATATGTTCTGCTAATCTAAATAAGTTACGTTCCACGGCTATGACAGATAATCATCAATTGGTTCTTGACATAATGTCTAATGGCTATTTCCTTTAAATTGACTGGAAACTATAACATCGGTCTCAACACCATTTTTGAAAAACTGACTGAGCCTAATATTTGCCGGCCCAAGATTAGTCTCAAATGCTATTCATCAAGTCTAGTAATATATAAAAAGAAAAAAAATGTCGTTCAAAGGAAAAGTTTCTAATATGTTGACGTCCATTGAAGGGGTAAAGGAGCCTACATTGGGCAAAGGAGCTACAAGTGAGCCATTCATTAATTTCTACCAACTGGAAAAACATGGACCTCATCGAAGCTTTAATTAATTGAAAAGGGACTGTGCTGGAAAAGAAAATGATAAAGATGTCTCCTTCCACCCCGACCGAATAGAAGCAGCCGTTCTTCAATGCTCAACCCAACAAGCGTTGTCATAAAAAATGATCATGACAGTTTTTTTAATAAAGCTCATAAATTATCTTTCTAAAACTTTACAGTTCATACTCTCGATTTAAAAAAAACAGAAATCTTGTGCTTTCACTTAAGAGTATCAAATTAAATATTCGGATGTTGTTCTTTTTAGGAAGTTACCTCAAGCCCTGTTACCCCGTTGTAGGTAGAGGCAAAATAACAATAACAGGAACTCATTGATGTTATTGCTATCAAAAGAAATTGTTTCCTATTATAATGAGTGAGGGATCTTAAAGAGCATTATCCCAATTCTTCACATCTCAATTCAACTCTTAAGTGCCAATAAAATGGTGTTAGCAGCCTTTTCCCAGCCTCTGTTTGGCTTAATCTGGTCAGTAAGCTTTAAAATATAACAATTTAAATATTCAATTTGACTGTCACTAAAATAAAAACATACACGTACAGCTATCGGTGTGTAAATATATGTGTACATAAGATTTTTAGAAAAGTAAAAATTAATGTACTAAAAATATGTAAATAAAAGTAAGGAAAATTCAGCGAGGGCTAATACTGTTAAGAGATAACGCTTTTCACGTCAAATAAATGTGAGCTGTTAAGAGACCTGGTGTCAGGATGATAAGATTATGGGATCATTATAATTGCTTACCAACAGGTAACTTCAATCCTTTTTACTATTGTGGCGAACAAAATAAATATATACATTAGACTGTAGATTTACGACAGCAACAAAACCCTTCATAACGATCTTAATATACCTTACATTCTCGAACTCATCCCTTCCAAGTTCATGAAATTCCATAATAACCTATCCAACCCCCCTAATCCCCTAGCAAAGTCATTGCACTGCACCACTCATCCCCATCATACTCCTCGGAGACTAAAACGGCACTGGCCTCGTGACCTGCTATAAATGCGTAACAGTGGGAGTCCTGGCAATGGCCAGATTTTCCAATCATGGCCTGAGCGTATGTGGCTCTCACACTCTTAGTCAGCCTCCGCTGGCTCGTATCCGGTGACGCGGCTGACGGAGGAGCGTGGGGGACTTCCTAAGATTCCGCTTCCTCCTTTGCACGCGAGGGAGGTGACAACCATGTGGATTTGGGAGATCTCTGGGCTGTTTGTAAATACTGCATGAATGGCGAGTGAATGAAAATTTTAAGTATGGTATGAATGAAAACATTTATCACAATTACTTATTGCCCAATGAGGAAGATTGTAATTATATCATAATAGAGTTGTTTAGTAGAGGCTGCAAATGTAATATCGGAAAGTATGGAAAACAAATAAATAAAACATGATACAAATCAGTTTGGTTTCCCTTACATAAAATATTTTTCATGAAACCTACAGTTCTTATTTGTCCTCGAGGCTAATGAAACATAAATATAATTTCCCAATATATACCAAAACCTATAAAGTTTTGGCGACCAACAATAGATACCTCGTATTTAAATCGTCCCTAGCCAAGCCGGTTTTTAGCTGAAATAAATATTAACTATTTTAAGTTTTTTTTCGTTGAACTGAATTTGAAAAGACGATTTAACAAATAAAATGAAATATTTTTGGTCAAAAATGGGGATTATGTTTTTTACAACGGTGAGCATTTAGGAAATGCGTGGGAACCTCCAGCGTTCCTTCACTTATTAAATCATTTATATACATACATATATATATATATATATATATATATTTCAAAAATGCAATTTTGTGCATGATTCGGATAAAATATTATTTTATTAAAATAAAAAAAATGTTTGCTAAGATGACTACAAATGTGATGAGACCCCTGACCATTGGATCAGTTAGTTACAAATGTATATTATTAATTTATGTATATAGTTATTATGATAATAATAACAAAATGTGGGCCTATGACCTGCTATAAATGCGTAACAGTGGGAGTCCTGGCAAAGGCCAGTTTCTCCAATCATGGCCTGAGCGTATGTGGCTCTCGCGCTCTTAGTCAGCCTCCGCTGGCTCGTATCCGGTGACGTGGAGTTATAATAAGCCATAAAATTATATAGTATCATAGTTTTTCAAAAAATAACACAGGTATGAGAGACCTGATAGATTGAAGTAGAAACTTGACCAATATTCTACCCTTAAGAGTTGGCTCTCGAAAATTTGAGCATTTTCTCTTAAGCCTGTAGGGAATTGGAATTACTAAAGGGGGGAAAGACAAGCAGATGTTTTCTAGCGCCTTGGACCTTTACTGTCAATTTAAGTCACAATCCTAGTTTGATTCTAATTTTATAAGCAAGTGTTAAATGTTCACAGCTATATGGTCCTGGCGAGAATTCTAATTTATTTGTCAATCGTCATCAAGTGGATCAAGTTAACGAGTCACTTCTCACTCGTGTATCTCACGTAAGGTGCGCTGTACAACCTACTACATCCTTCTAAGACCCATCTAAACCATCAAATAATCTGACAAATAGGCTGCATTTGTCAAACTATTTGACAGTTTATCAACGTTTGCCCTCGTTAACAATCTTGAAGGAATGATAAAAATGGCTTTTCAAGCGAAAGCCTTTGTTTCTAAATCATGGTAGACAACTTGACAACTTGAGCAATCAAAGGCTATGGGTAGCCATAGTTTAGCCAAAAGTGGCCACCACAACACCAAAACCAGGATTCTTTTTTCTTTTTAACAAGCGCTCTACCGATAAGGCTTTGTGCGTTTTCTATACGTAATGTTTTCTAATATTGATAACGAATAATATTGATAGTTGTTGAGAATCTTTGAGATTGTGGTATATAGTAAACAAGCACTTGTCGTAAGTGTCCGTTTCTTTTTAATGCGAGGACAAATTAATGCTAACAACTCATTAAAAGGGCCACTGTCCATTCATAAAGAGCAAATGTCTGTGGCTCTCCATTTCAACCATTCTCTTACACCACATGCTTGTCAAACTGTTAAAGTCCTAAGCTTGAGTAAATCCATAAATAACGAAAATTGAGAGAAATGGCTCACATGTATTGGTCACGAACAAAGCTTGACTGTTTCTTGCAATACATTTATTTCTAAACTATTTGGGATGCGTAAAAGTGCATACCATTCTCTGGAAACACTCTTCTGGTTAGTCTACTTCAATTGAAAGAGCACTTAAGTGCTAATTCAACATTGAGAATAAAATAAATAATTATATAATTACTCTTAAAATCTCCACTAATTAAGGACATTGGTATCGTATACACAGGCAGACAGATAAGGCTTTGTGCGTTTTATACGTTATGTTTTCTAATATTGCTAACGAATGAATTGACTTTCATATTGTTCAGATTTTCTTTTAACTGAGTTAGTATTTCAAAGTGGTTTTATGCCTAGAAGAACTTACACCCATCTATCTAATCACCAATTGACAGCAAAGGTCTTACGCGTTTTCTCCGTGTTATTACTTCGTATGGGGTTTGATGTGATGCAGACATTTCGTATAGGAATATAGTATTTTAGAGATTACCCATAACAACTGCGCTAACACGCATTAGTTTTATATAATATAATGTAGATCATGAAAATAATTATGTGAAATCAACTAAAATATTTAAGGAGCATTTACACAGGATTTTAAGATTAAAATAAAACAGAATAAATCTATCAGAAGTACGTAATGGTTTTAATAAAAATAAGTACATAAGTAGATAATCTACATTTTTAATTCACCATCGTATTGTAATATTTTTTGAAAAGTAATTTATTGCAATTATAATTAATTTTCATACAAGGTTGGTTAAAATTATATTTAGTAATTAGAAAGGATTTGTAATGGAATCTTATGACTGGAGCATATATTGTTCAAGGAATAAATACACCCGGCAGGTGCATGTGTTCCAGGAGACAATATCTCTATTCTCTAGTTATAGTAATACAGGAGATATAATTATTGACATGAGGGTAGTGTTAAACTTTAATGGGGGCCGTAAGGGGGGCTAAATTGCCTCATAAAATTTGATAATGTTAAAGTTGTTTGTGATTATCTTCTCAGGATTGAGCTAGTGATAGTGAACCACCCCGACGCAAAAGACTCAACAACTGTTTCTTTGCACCAGTTCAGTGTACATCCATCATGCAAACTTTTATTCAACATTATTTATAAAGGCTTGAAGTTTTAAAATTATTCATCTACCGTTTCAATTTTAATTCTTCAACTCTAACTTTTCTAAGTTGTTGAAAATAATAGTTATTGCATGTTTGAAATTCTACTATTCCTTAATGTTTAAAAAATATATAGCGCACACTTAATGCGTATTTTACATAGCGATGCGTTAAAAAGTGATCTTTTGTGTTTGGAAAATTGAGAAGTTCTCTATTGTCATATGGAAATATAAGTAAGTGTAAGACGTTGAAGGAGCGGCTGCTGTCATCCCTCTCTAACGCCTGTTCGACGCATGTTGGTAAACTGTCAATTGAAATTATAATTGTAGATATTACTAATTAATAAAATGACAATTTTACATTTCATTTTACAGTGAGTCGAACACCAATAACGAAAATTTTAATTCTATCAGGAATGAAATTGGCCTCTCGATTTAATTTAATGGGACATTGTTCTCAACTTATAATATTTTTTTAGCATTGAAAAGCTTTGAGCTAGATTTCCATATTTCCGTTTTTTTGGATAATTTTTTATTTTTTCCATGCTGATTGTCTTGCGTGATATTAAATAATATAAATTTTACAATATTTTTACTGTCTAAAGAAAGAAGGATAACGGTGAGGTCTTACCTGGATGACATGGCGCCGCCGAAGAGACTGGCGGCCCAGCATCGCTCTCACCCCTATATATACCTGGTCCACCCTTCACAGCGCAAGTCTTTACCGCCTTCCATATCCCAACCGATAATCCACAATTTATTAATACTCTTAACAATAAAACTAAAACAAGAGACACCCAAAAATTATTATTAAGGTTATCTTAATAGATTTTTATCAAAGTCAAAACTCTCTCCTAATTCCTTTATAAGAAACCAAAACACAATTGTCGACGTTTCGTCTACATAACCAGGCATCCTTCGAGGTAAAATTAACCGAATAAAAATTTAAATGACAGAAATATTTTAATATCAATGTTAGATTGTGAACACCCGTGATGACTCCAGCTGTACTCCTGCGCCGTTCTTGCGTGCAGATACCCAGTGTAGTACGCTCTCTTGCATTACCGTTCATAACCTTTCTCGTTCATTAGAAACCTAATAAATTAAAAATACGTTTAGAAACGTGGAAAGGTACGCATCTATACATCCCATTATCCAATAATACCTATAATAATATTATGTCATGTAATCTTTATAGTGCTCATTAGCCTAAATCCAAAGGGCTAGTTGGAGCTTATCCTACAGTACTACAAAATATTTTTTAAATCAAATTTCTGATATAAGATTCTTATTTCTCAAAAAAAAAATTAAGAATTTGATGTCGATTTTGTTTGTTTTTTTCTCAGCACCCTTTTTGCTGTGCGGGATGGTTTTTACAAGTTGATATATTTTGATGAGGTTACATTAAGTACAACAATTAATTTTCTTTTTCCACGTTTTATATATGGCCTGACCAACTCTCTGAAAGCATGATAGAAGCAGGAAAAAGTGTAAGAGAACTGGTAGTTGGATCGAGAAGTTTTATAATGCTTGCTTTATATATAATATTTATAATCTTGCTAAGAACAAGTAGAAGGGGCTTGAGCAGACCTGTATACCTGTCTCGTGACTTCATGGAAGTCACTGATGGTTCCCGTTATTTTTAAGTAAGCAACCGCATCCCTCCAAGACCTCCCTACTTCCCAGAATCTTATCCTTTCTTATACATATATGTCTCAACTTTAGCCCAGACCCCACTCGTCCCTAGACCTTCCACCCAGTATGTAGTAACGTAACTTTTAATATTTAGTATTTTAGTAGTAGTATTAGTATTTAGTATAATGTTAGTATTTACCAGTGTCTTGCTTGTACTTCATAATAAAGCTTTTCTTTATTTTCTTTTAAAAGACTCTCCTCAACAAAGATTACTTCACTGAGAGATGTAACTAAAACAGGTATTCCATACATAGTTGTAAGAGTTGAGGGTGGGTGTCCTCACTGTCAGTGGCAAAAGTGGTGTAATGGGAAAATAATAAAGATGTTGGACATTTCTCGATAAGTGTTTCAAAAATTGGGACCGTCCATTGGGGGCTGGGGAAAGGTACAGGAAAGTAGAGGCCAGCGGAGCAAAGAAATGGATGGTTTGGAATACTACCTTGTCACTGGGGAAGGCCATTAAAGCCTTTTCTTCTAATTAAAATCTTTTGTAACATATGGGCGCTACATAGAAAAGGTGGAATTCACAAATTATGGCGTCAAAAAATACACCAAAACATTATATTCTTTTCGAAAATAATCTAAAATAAATGCAAATATATTTACCAACGGTGTAGTAAAAAAATTGAAAACTGCTCCACGAGGTACAATAATTCACAATGCTGAACTCGGGGACGTGTGTGCACTGAGACATGGCCTGAAAAACTGACTGTTTCACGTATTTAGTCTTTTTCCAATGAAAATCTTTTGTCACATATGGCCGCTACATAGAAAAAATGGCGTCAAAAAATACACCAAAACATTATATTCTTTACAAAAAGAATCTAAAAAACGATACAACGATTAGTAAACATACCAGCATTATAAGACTTCCAATTATTAAAATAAATAACTAAATACTAAGAGACCAGACCTAGACCATCTCAACCCAATAAAATTCAAACCAAATTAGGACTAATAATTAATAACATTATCGAAAAAATAAATAACAAAACTAAATAAAGAAACAGAAGTCATCAGATATATAAGAAGAACTATATAAAATAACTGTAGAAGAAATAAATAAAACACAACCAATAAAAATTAAAGACATTCAGTCAAATATAAAGTTATAAATAAACCAGAAGAATTTAAAGATAAAGATTCTCAATCACTAAAAATTATAAAATTATTAAAAAGAAATATAAAACACATTAAACAAAAATACAATAAAGCATCAAAATTTATATAAATTAATGTTATAAAAAATGGACTTAAAGTAAATAATTAAACCTATAACACCACCAATTATGATTCTAAATTACACTATTTAAATCCTACAAAAATAATGAAAAAATATCTCCAATAATGGCTCCAGTGGCCAAACGAGTCTTTACGGAAGTATTCAAACCACTGGAATGCGCTAATGCTCACTCGATGAGAAAATTTGTGGAAGCGTGTGTATCTGAAATACACGGGTTCCTTCGAGTGTCACCAGGTGGACGCTATAATTGAAATTAAATAATATGACAATGTTAAATAATAAAAAAATGTTTCTACAAGACCTCTGAGAAACTTTAAAAAAATCCAAAGTACTTCTACCAAGTCCAAGATCAGCTTAAAATTACAGGCCTTGAGTACTTCTACCAAGTCCAAGAACAGCTTGAAATTACAGACCGTGAGTATTGCTACCAAGTCCAAGATCAGCTTGAAATTACAGACCGTGAGTACTTCTACCAAGTCCAAGAACAGCTTGAAATTACAGGCCTTGAGTACTTCTACCAAGTCCAAGAACAGCTTGAAATTACAGGCCTTGAGTACTTCTACCAAGTCCAAGATCAGCTTGAAATTACAGACCGTGAGTACTTCTACCAAGTCCAAGATCAGCTTGAAATTACAGACCGTGAGTATTGCTACCAAGTCCAAGATCAGCTTGAAATTACAGACCGTGAGTATTGCTACCAAGTCCAAGATCAGCTTGAAATTTCAGACCGTGAGTACTTCTACCAAGTCCAAGATCAGCTTGAAATTACAGACCGTGAGTACTTCTACCAAGCCCAAGATCAGCTTAAAATTACAGACCGTGAGTACTTCTACCAAGTCCAAGATCAGCTTGAAATTACAGACCGTGAGTACTTCCACCAAGCCCAAGCTCAGCTTAAAATTACAGACCGTGAGTACTTCTACCAAGTCCAAGAACAGCTTGAAAAATCAGACCGTGAGTACTTCTACCAAGTCCAAGATCAGCTTGAAATTACAGACCGTGAGTACTTCTACCAAGTCCAAGATCAGCTTGAAATTACAGACCGTGAGTACTTCTATTTTGTTGTGTAGACCCCACAAGATTTATACCACGTAATTATTAAGAGAGACAAAGACTTCTGGCAAAAAAATGTCATTATTAAATTATATTTTTGTTTTGAACCCCTGACACAAACACATATTAATTATTTAACTATTGTATAGATTTATAGATTATTTAGATTTATAGGATAGATTTTATAGATTTATAAAAAATTATAGATCGAGGCTCACGAGATTAGTGAGTATTAGAGAGGCTATATAATGATTATCTTATTTTTGTATATTTCTTCATATGTGTATATTGTATATGTGCTGGTTTTTGTATTTTATAAATTAATATAACAAAAAATTTGTATTCACACAATTCTTTGTTATT
Organism: Acanthosoma haemorrhoidale; assembly: GCA_930367205.1. Lineage (NCBI taxonomy): Eukaryota > Metazoa > Arthropoda > Insecta > Hemiptera > Acanthosomatidae > Acanthosoma > Acanthosoma haemorrhoidale. The sequence continues at coordinate 105,681,749 of OV884009.1, read as the reverse complement.
GTTAATAGCCTCAAGTTCCCCAAGCTCCTTCCTACATGCACTTTATAAAGGGTGTCCCAGAATTAACGCAAGATTTGATTTAAATAGAAAACACAGTTTTTATTATTTTTTTATTGAATTATAAAGTAAATAGGATAGGGTTACTTATGGAATAACACATCGGGCAAATGGCTTCCACGACTTTGCTGGCACATACGCACTCTTTTGTCGTCATTTTCCATGATCATTTGGCATAAATGTGGTGGAATTTAGTTGATGCAGCGTTGAATATCCTCTTTTAATGCACGGGTGGACGTGGGCTTGTTGACATACACCTTTGACTTCGAATAACCACATAAAAAGAAATCTAAAGGTGTTAAATCACACAATCTAGGGGGCCAATTCTGATCACCGAAACGAGAGAGTACACGACCTGGAAATGTCTCATGCAGTATTTGAATTGTTTCATGGGCTGTATGGCATGTGGCACCATCTTGTTGAAACCACATATTGGCCACATCAATATCATCCAATTTCGGCACAAAGAACTGTGTTTACGACGCCGAATTGGTGGGTTTTCAACAACACTCTCAGGCACTGCTTCGATATTGACATTTGAACGGCTTGTTTTTGGACGACCAGTGTGTTTAGTGTCTCCAACTGATCCAGTCTCCCTAATTTTTTCAATTTTCAAACAACTTGTTTGATATCCTAAATTCTAGAACCCTAAAATTCAAATACTTTAAAAAGCCGTTGAACGAGAGCAATGGAAATGAAATTGTTGGGGCTTTAGAAAAAGTGGAAAATTATATAAAAAAATTAAGGTAAGAAAATGGTACAAACGGTCATCAGTTCCTTTGCGAAAACATGATTCTTGGGTTTTCCTGTCTGTGTTAATAGTTTAAAAACCATGTAATAAAGATTGGTCAGGAAAGAAGAACTGTTAAAGTATATTCCCACATAAAAAAATAAGCTGAAACCATTAGGAAAGATTATTTAGTCACATTAGAAGTAGAGGAGGACACAATAATAATTCAAGTGCGCTTGAATTTTGTAACGTTTTAAAAAAAGTCATTGTACACAAAGAGCGTCACACGAGCCTGCATTTAGTGGAGGAAACGCAATCCCCTTTGGTATAAAACCAATATTTTGGGAATAAATGAGTGGGAAATGAGCAGCGTAGAAGAAATAAATCTCTGAAATCCAAACAAAATTATGATGGAAGAAAATGAAACCACAGGTACTTACAATTATAAAAAAAAAATTCATTAGCTTGATTTTGATTTATTTAGAACCTTCGAACACTGAAGACTACAACATAGACAGCAATGACCTGCTATCGGATGTAGTATCTGATGTAATTGAATATATAGCTGGTAATTTTATTTATAACTTTTGCAATTTAAATGAGCACAACTAAAAATCAATATTATTTTATTGTTTCAGAATTTGTAATATGATGACTTTAAACTAAAACTACTGGCGAAGAATGCTCGGCGGCAATAAGTGATCCGCCAATAAATATGCCAAAAAGTCTTCTGGTCATCAAAAATCATGAGGGATTATTTCAACAGACGTATAGTGTAAAAATTGTGTGAGCGAATTTTCGGGAATTGATCTCGGAAATGCGGAAATTATGAGAAGCGTTTTGTCAGCAAATTACTGGCTCAAAGTTTAAACCAAAACTTATTTTTTCTGAACATTTCTCGTAGGATTCAGATAATAATCATCTAACTTATTGGTCCAATCTATAGGCTCATCTCACTATAATATAAAAATTTTAAAAATTATTTCTGACAAGAATCAATTAATTGCACAAAATAAAATTCATCAAAAATTAACTAAAATGATTAATTTTAAAAGTCAGTAGTTCATCAGACTTTATCTTCTATATTGTTATTTTAATGTAATAAATATAAACATTATAATGTGAATTACACTAATTGTTAGTTTTATTAATACGCAACTTAATTTCACAAGTTAAAAAATCAAACAGAACCAAATGATGTAGCTAAAAATCGAAATAGATGATTAACGTAAGCTTGATGTACTGGGACTGTTGGCCCTCTAGGGGTGGGGGGAAAAGAGCACCCCCCCCCCACCGGATATTCTTACTAGCCGTGTCATCTCTAGTTAATTCTTTACTCCGTGGTCACACCCCTAACCAGGGCCGGCGAGAGGGTGGGGAAGGGGAACCAGAGCCCCGGCGGCCAAGGACAAAAATTTCTATTGTTTTCTCTCAACAAAACTCACTCATGTTTTGTCACGTTTCTTTCAGTTCTTCAAAAAACGGTAATTTCGTTAGTCGAATAGAATCTAAGCCTGGTATCAGTCTCATCCGGGAAATCCTTTCATTTGGAACTATTGAAACTTATAATAATATTTTGAGTTAGTTGAAAGATATTTGTTTTCATTATGACCCCTGATATATTCCTACTTCGAACGATAGCGTGTTTAATTTTACGTTTAACATTATATTAACATATAACATTAATATACATTAACTATTTCGTATTTTTAAAAGACATAATAAAACAAGAGCTATTTATAAAACTACGTTTTATTGTAATGAAAAACAAATCAGTTGAGTTGTTTTTTGTTCTTTAAAATACTTCAAATAGGCTAGATTTAGACAATTTTATATTATTCGCGTAATTTCGAGTTGTAGTATTTGTAGCTAGCTACAATTTATTGTTTAACACCATGTGAATTTAACGCTTTAAAAGTCTAATGAAGAATTCAAAGTAAATCCTAACGTTCATTTCAAGTTAACCTCTGTCCCAAGAACCTAAATAAAAATTAACAAAAAGTGTAGTACATGGAAATGTATAGGTGGCCCGCGACCACTCTCGCCGACCCTGCCCCTAACTGAAAACTGAAACTAATTACTGTCAGCTGTTAAATATGGTAGACTGGTAGACTGGGGGATAATTATTGAACTAATTTTGTTTTGTTAGTAGAGCTCTCCATAGATGTCGTTGGTACAGATCACACGTTCCCACCGCCAGGGTAATCTACCATATTATTTACATATATTTGTACGGCATTTAATGCTTTTGAACATTGCTATTAATACTTTTAGTAATATTTTTATTACTATTAATTACCATTTTTTTCCTATGATTTTATTAAGGCTTATTAGATTTATTAGTTAACCTATATCTTGATAATGTTTTTAAAGACTGAATTATTTTTTTGAAGAATACGTTTTCACTTTATTTATTTTTTTAAATAATGCGGGTTTATTTTTCTTGATAAATAAATTCATTTTTTTCGAATTTATTGTTTTGTTAGAGATTGCCACTGCCTTCGTTGTTTGCTATTTTAAACAGGGCTACCCTAGTAGTTCTCTATTTCTTCATTTATTGATACACTTTCTGTAAATAAACCTTTATTTCGCTGAAAATGTTCAAAAAAACTCTTTATGTTTTGACTTGCGTGACCGCACTGGTAGTTTTCCACAAATAGTAAGTAACTTGGCTTCTATTTCTTCATAAAGAAACACGTTTTCTTATAAGCATTTTTACCAGTTACCAGCGTTTAAAAAATAGAAATTTAAACAAGCACTGTGTTATTTCTTCAAAGTTCTGATGATATATTTGAATATATTTTAATCTACATTTATTCCATGCTTAATTATTATAAAACATTTGTGGGGTTATGATTATGAGAAATCTCATAATAATTTATTTTCCTAATAACATTAGGTATTTGTTTTCAAGGGTTTTATCTAAAAATTTATTTACAAGGGTTATTTTCCTACAGTAGAATAACATTAATTCAAGCTAATTTGTTATTTAAATAAAAATAATTTTTACATAAACTTGATAAACATGAAGGATTAAATACGATTAATTTGGCATCTATAAGGCCAAAATCTTTATAGTAATAGTACCGATATGTTATATCGTTTAGTAATGTAAAACATGAGCAACATGGAATGTAGCATAAGTGGATTATATAAATAACATTTGTTTTTTCCCAATAAACCCCTTCTTGACTTTTGTTATTTGGGCTATGGGGATGGTTGTCGCTCATTTTCAAGTTTGGTAGCTTATAGGTGAACCATACAAAGGGATTTGCTTTCTGCGGGTTTCCCTTTTTTTAAATCCAATCCATACGGAAGTAATTTCATTGCAAATGCAAATACTTCTTTATACAAATCAAATAATGATTCTCTCAAGTTGTTATAGAAGTAGTGGCTAGGGCATATGTATGATTAAAGATCTCTGACGGTTCTCAATCCTTCCTTTGCGCCTTTGTATTTATCTCAATATTTACCCAAATCAAATGCAGTCATCTTTTTTTTTATTAAGGATTATCATCGTCTATAACATTTGAGGGTATTAAAAAAATATTACTTCGCTATTTTTGAGAAATTAATATATACTTTAGATTATTTTGATATAAAATAACATTTTTAAATTAATATGATTAACATAAAACTTTTGATTTTGTTTAAAGCCTAATTCATTTTTTTAAGCTGATTTAATGTTAATTTGAAAAAAGTTAGTTAAGGGTGCTGCATGACATAATTAAAGGTTTTGTTGATCTTACTAATCACTGCCTCTTGATTGATTTTGTAAGTATTATTGAATTATTTTTATCAACATACTCATTCAAAAGCAGTTTTTCTAAAAAAATCCATTAATTGGGATTGTACCTGGCCATTTCACCACAATAGCTGTTTTATTAAAAATTGTTACAAAAACTGGCATTTATCTGATTTTTTTTTTTTTTTTGTAATTAGAGTCCACTAAAAAGAAAACGCAAGTTAAGCAGATTTGAGCTTGGTCAGTACTCGGATGGGGAAGTCACTGGTCATGTACTAGTTCAGCTCTGGCTGCTCTAGTAAGATAGATTCACCACCCTAAACTAAAAATTGATCACTTGGTCTTCCTTTGAATAGCCCAAAAGCTAAGTACCAAAAAATATGAGGATTGTAAACAAAAAAAATGGAAGGCAAGTGACTCCAACCTTGAAGCACTGAAGCCCAGGCTGTTCTTATTTGTGACGATCCAGTGAAAATAGCTCTTAGCCACTAAAAGCTTTCATGTCTTTGTACAGTTTACATATTTTTGCAATATTTAGGCCAAATGGAAGGTATTTCCTTTCTGATTTCACTCAACAATAATGGCTTTCTTTACAATGAAACTTGTTAATGAATCTCATCCCCCCCTCTTTTCTTCAATGAACCCATCCTTCTAATAACTCTTAGCTAAAGAGTTGTCAACTCTGAACTGTGTTACTTTTTCTTTAAAGTATCTGTGTAACCTTTATTTAATTTAATCTTCAAATGGCTCATTTTATTTATCTTTTGATTTTACTTATAATGACCAAATGCCCTTACCCTACTTGGCTATATTAAAATTTATTTAATATTTCTACTATTTCACATTATTATTATTTTTTTCAGTCACCCAATGTATTTTCAGTCGGTTAGGGATAATTTAGCAGTTCCATATGGAAATATCAAGAAATTATATTATAAAGAGAGTTCAGAGTATTCGCCATACAGTAGCTATTTCCAAACTATCATATCAATAGTTTCTAATCTATTCCTGTCTTACGGGTGTAAAGAGTTAAGTATTGGTCCATATTTAAAAGTTATAAACTTGTATATAAGTATTTTTTTAAAAATATAAAATACTTCTATTACATTTTAGAGTTACAGAGTATATCACTTGTCACCCAATCAGGCGAAAATCTAGTAAGTGGAGGTCGATGTGGCTGTCACCCGCAGCAACTTTTAGTACATTGGTGCTTTACAACTTTGGATTATCGACTTTGGATCGTATACAATTAAAATACAATTCTTTTTTATTCGGAATTCTTTTCATTTCCATTGGTAGAATTCTCAAGGTTAGTAAATATTTATTATGTTTTTTTTTTCTTTTAATGTTGAAAACAAAATGACAATATTTGTTTCTACAGAAGAAGCACCACTTTTTGAAAGAGTGTTGTGTAGTGTCACATTGTTGATAAAAATCTTCATTAATTTCAGTCAAAATAATTTTATTTCAATAGGAATAAAATGAAATTGAACTTATATTTTCTAAACTTTTTATATTTTAAAAATGACAATGTGTATAAATTTAAATTGTAGTGTAGTACAACTTACCTGAAAGTTGTAAATGTTTGAGAACAAGAAGGCCTTAATTTTTTTTAATTAACACGTGGGTTCACAGAAAAATATTGAATCTCAACCTCTTCTAATGTCCATCTAATTAACTAATATAAAAGGACCATTTTATAAATTGTCTAAATTTTCCTAACTCTTTTTGAATCTTTTATATGATATCATATTCCCTTTCTTCACTCTCATAATTTAATTTTTAACATGAGGTAATTCATTTTTCTCTTAAGTGATTTTAGAGTTAAAATAAATCTATTTTAATGATCTTAATTTCTTAAATTTTGATGTTTGTTTATTGAAGATTTTCATTTTTTGATGTTTTAAAATTAATTATTGACAGTACCAACAACATAAAATTTTATTGAGTGACAAATTTAATGTTTTAATGCTTTTATTGGTGGATTAACAGCATTATTAAGGTAAGTAACACTAAGTAACTATTAGTATTACATCCGATGATGTAAAAATAATGTTTTTGTACTAGCTGCTGTATATAATGTTTTCAGTCCTGAACATGCTTGAATTTTGAGGAAACATAGGCAATTAAATAAATATTTTTGCTTGAGACACCCTAAAAACTTTCCTGTTAACCATCTCGTTTTGGTCTCTCATTACTCCCATCTAATGTAAAATGTATCATATGTTGACTTTTGCTTAACATTGTGCCACCACTTGTGTTATTAAATTACATTTTCTGTTTCTTTACATCAAAATAAAGGTAAAATGAAATGTTTTAATTGGTTCTCAGATGTATAATTTTTGGTGAAGGTCTATAGCGCTCTTTTTCACCAGGTTATCACAGAATCTTATGCAAATTATTAAGCACAATTTTGTTTTACTTCACCAACCTATTTATACTTATTTAAAATGGTTCCGACACCATAAAAAAATGGGGCCCTACATTCAAAGTTTAAGGATATGATGTCCCAGTCTCTCTCGCATATTGTCCTTTCATAGAGGGTTATAGTAATATTAGTAATATAGTTTGCAGATGGAACTCAAGACATCCCCAACAGTCTGAATGATTAAATCACTAAGTCTAGATAATTCCTGAATAGAAGAAACATTCCTTCTAAAACTAATTTAAAAAAAAGAAAATAATTCAGGAGAAACCATAAGCCTTATTAAAAAAAAAAGTAGTCTAGTGCCTCATTTATTTACTTTATTTGCAGGGCCAACACATTCCTGGAGCAGTTTGTTTTTCTCTGCTGTTAAACATAAATCACAAATTTATTTTTATGACCCCAGCATATATAGTGTACCTCACAAGAAATCATTGTTTAGTTATGATAGACAAACAAATGGTTATACTACCTACATTAATAAGAGTGTGGGCGTTAGTGAGCGTTGGAGTGTTGTCTTATAGTGGATTTTTTATTTTTTGGGGACAACTGGAACAGGTAAACACATTTTAAAATGTTAATGATTTTTCAATTATGTTTTATTAATCATTCATTTTAATGTAAAAAATTATTATTGTGATTGCATTTTGAAAATGTTAAGAAGCATATGTAGATGCAATCCATTTATAAATTTTATGAATACTTCTTATTATAAATAATACATACTCTCTAAAAAAGGCTTTTGATATTGTGAATACACATGAGAAGTTATTTTACCAAAGGGAGTTATAGTTTTGTCATTCAAGTTGTTCTGCAGAAAAAGGCATATTTAAAGAAGTCAATTCCGAGATATAAGTCCACTATTTTTATTACCAACCATATGTGAATCGCTATTGATACTGCAATGATCTATGCAAAAAGTAAATTGTTTTCAATGACAATAGCCATTATCCTATTTGCAGACATAGAACATATCCATATAGCAATTCATATATTGCTCCTGACAGAAGATTTATTGCTATTCTGCAATTCTAAAATACAAACAAACATAAATTGAATATTTAAATGATGTGAAAATACCACTAACTAACTTACTAAATATCTTGAAATAAGACGTCTTCAAATCAGCTTTTTCTCAAGAACAACTCAAATTATGATAAAGCTTTAACTGCATTCGGTAAAATACTCTGACTTTTAAGTCTACGTGTATTTTATTAGTGAAAATTTCATTTACTTTACTTTTAATGTTTTTATGTAAATTTCCTTTAGGCCGAAGGCTTAATATCATTATTAATATTATTGGAGATGTCTTTTTTTTTCTTTTTTTTTCAGAGAGAGAGAGAGAGAGAGAGAGAGAGAGAGAGAGAGAGAGAGAGAGAGAGAGAGAGAGAGAGAGAGAGAGAGAGAGAGAGAGAGAGAGAGAGAGAGAGAGAGAGAGAGAGAGAGAGAGAGAGAGAGAGAGAGAGAGAGAGAGAGAGAGAGAGAGAGAGAGAGAGAGAGAGAGAGAGAGAGAGAGAGAGAGAGAGAGAGAGAGAGAGAGAGAGAGAGAGAGAGAGAGAGAGAGAGAGAGGGGGGGGGTGTAAGGGGGATAGAGAGATTTTCTGGTTGATATGATTTAAACCGAAATTTGAAGTGATATGCCTAATGAAATAAAATAGCTATGGCTACTATTTATTATTTCAGTTGAGAGATTTTTAGAGATGGTTGTATGAAATTTCCAGATAGTATTGTTTGCAGGTCTGCAAGATTTGAACATTAGTTGAGTTTAATTTAAATTTATGGGCTTTTGGAGAGACAATATATTTTTCTTAGTCTATTTTTTTTATTTGCAAATGAATTCAAGTAAAAAAGGAATGCTGTACTAATCTAATGGTAAAACTGGGAGGAATGTAGTGGAATATATACTTCCATTGACAGTTCAATGTATCAGTTAAGAATAAAATTACTATAATTACAACACATATAAAATCAAGAATAATGTGCATATAAAAATGATTAAAAATAATTTTTATTTTGGTGAAGTGTAAATAGTACAAAAGGAAATGAATATCTCAAAATGAAGACTAATGGGGACATTAGGAATAATATGAAATTGATATTTTACTGGAAGTGGGAAGTTTCTCTTTTATGGAGTGTTACTCTCAAGAATTAAAATACTTATTACTCTTGAATATAAGTAATTATCAATTTTGTAAGTTAGTGAAGACCTCTATGAATCAAAATAATTATCAGGACAATATTATTTCAATATAATCCTGATTACAGCTTTATTATTTATGTTTTTTAAAGAAAGAGAATTGTCATATAAAACCAAACTAGATCTATAAATTCCTCAATACCTTTTCTAAGACAATGCTTTTCATTATCATTTATTAAGTTTATTTTCTGTTTTAGATAATCTCTGAGCTAATTCCATTTAATGCAGGCCTGATTCAATCTTATTGGGCTCCAAATTTTTGGACATTTTATAATGTCTTAAATGATATTTTATCAACAGCAGGTAGCGTTTATTATTATAGTCTCATAATACTTTTTTTTTAAGTATATTTCTTCTTATTAATTATAATTCTTGGCTATTGCTAATATTTTCTGTTATTATAAAATTTTCTAAGAAATGAATTACTATCAACTCTAATGTCCATGACTAAAAATCTTAATTAATAATCTGTTGAAAGTTCCACAGTGAATGTCATTTTACTATGGAAAATTTTAAAATTATTTAAGAGTATTGTTTTTCTGAGTATTTATTGTGAAAATGTTATCTATTTTTTTAGTAACGCTAGATTTAATTAGGTTTTTCCTAATCTATTAGAATTATCAATTAATTTATTGAGGTATAATTCTTAAAACTGTCTGGGTTACTTTGTAATAATGATGTGTATACAAAAATACTATTGTAAAGGCAGTGGGCCTCCAGTGGGGTGATTGCTTTGGTCTAGTGGGTTGGGGACTCTAGTGGACTTGGGTTTCCATACCACATCTCTCCTATGTGTAGTATATGTATCTGTAAATATCAAGAGTGTACCCGTTTGTTAATTAGAGTGGGACAATCTTGTTGAATACATTTACTATCTTTACCGCCTCACTTCCCAATATAACAAATAGTAATTACAGAGACCTATATTTACCTGAGTGAAACTATTATCACTGTATTTAAGTGCACAATAAAAATTGTACCATTAGTGAATGGCATTTTATTTGAAGTCTACCTCAGAGCTGCACTGCCTAGGAAGTCAACCAAGAATCAGGGACCATTGTTGTTTGTTAATTGTGGGTTGGAGTGCTGTACAGTGCGTCAATTGGGTTACCAACTTGTCAATATGTGCCATTGTGTTTTTTTTCATTATAATTAAAACTTTTTGTTCTGGCTTTGAGTGATGAGATTTATCACTTGTTTTAGGCCAACCCTAAGCAAATCAATGTGAAGTACTCGCGGTCCTTATAACCTCAAACACACCAACCTCTTTGCTAGTGAAACAAAAACACTAGTGAAAAGGCTGCTCCATCGATGAAAAAACTATCACAAACATCAAGCCCATCCAGTAGAGTGACTACACAATAATCAGCCTTTTTTACACCCAATAAGGTCCAACTATACATACATAACACTCTAGTCAAACAGATGGAATCATCATCTGCTTCTAATGTGGTCAAAACTCCACCAAAAATATTTCAAACTTTAAACTCATGAGCAATCAAGTTAACAAAATATTAGGTATTGGAAAGTACACTAGCCTCAGTAGTAGCAAATATATGAGGATCTATCCCACCTGAATCGCCCAAAACATACCCTGTTCTGTAATCAAATACTATTAAAAATCAAAGTAATGACATTAATTTGTGTCGTTCTATAGAAATACGCAGTGGAAGCAAAGACTTGGGAATCACAAAAATAGTCGAGGAAATTGAGAAATAAACTTGTACTTCGAGGCAAAAAAAATAAAATGATACCTTATACCCGTGATATTATATAAATGGCTTAACCCTTGGGCAGGCGCAGTGTGGCATTTGGACCACACTTATGCTCTCAGGAAGCGTACTTCCTTTGCTATTTGACTATAGTCACATCCTTCCATAAATTTTCGAAGCAAGTAACCCCCCTACAAACAGGGGCAGTCCTCTCTGTCAGTGTCAAGATCGGGTCAAGTGATGAAATTCAAAAGTTACGGTCCAAATACCACAGCTCTTCTTAAAAATATCCTAGATGATGCTGAGTATACCCTGACTAAATCAATCAACCATTCCACTTGGGTCACATCCACATCATCTAGAAAACCTTAAAAATTATCCTTTACCTGCAACATCTCATAAACCTTATAGCAAAGAATTCAACAACCTGTTGATCACCACCCTAACAATCAATATTGCAGAATGTTAAAGAGGCATCGAGCAACATTTAGTTCCCGATTCAATGGTTTTCTCTTTGGCATTAAAGTCTCTCCAAATTTTTACTTTTATATTATGGTTACGTTTTGCCTAATTCAGGCATCTTCAGGACTAAAAATGATAATATTAAATGTAAAACAACATTATAAATATTTATAAAACAGCTTTATTGTCTTTCCACAACCGATAATTTCTTCTTTATTGAAATAGTGCTTTTGACAGCTCTAAGCTGTCATCTTCAGTTATCTCTACAATAAAATAATTAAGTTGTGCAAAGTTACTTTACTTTTGAAGACTTCACCTATTCAAGTCCGTATGCCCACTTTTCAAGATAATCCCTATTTTGTCAGATATAGTTCTTTGATATGGGCTAGTGCACCAATTTTCGATATCCAGATTATTTTTATGTTTCTTTGTTAATCTGTAGTACTATTTTTTTGTTTTATTCTTTTTATCATGTCAATGCCATAACCGTTGGTTATTGCTACATGTGTTTTTTTATTTAAGATTTTAAATAATTACAACACTCAGAAACTTAAGCAGTATCATATTGAACAGACTACTATATGATGTTAATGCATATTCTGGTATACATTGACGATCAACTAGTGATAATGAAATTGGACAAGATAGACAAACTTTACAAAGGACTAAATAATTTTCATGACAACCTCATATTTACATTTTGATTACCCTTCAATAACAAAACAAAGATTTTGAAAGTGAATTTTTATAACATTTACAATTACAATGCCCTACTACTAGAGAGAAAAAATAAATAAATAGAAAAACTAACTGAGCTCATTACGAACATTTACAAAAATTATGATGCAGACAGAGATCAAATTTTGACACAAACCACCAAAAAAAAATTTAAAACTGTTACACTTATCTAAAAGACAATGTAGAGTACAAACAAGAATCCGATATAATATATAATCAGTTGTCTCTATTGCCCTAAGGCAGGAATAGGGAAAACACTCCAAAATTTGTTGAAAGATTTGATGATGAGAATCCTGGCAACACTGTTCAGGACAAAGGTTCTAAGTTGTTGTGATTTTTATCTGTCACATGTTAGTGTTCTCCCTTTCTGTGGTACCATTGTTCAAAAAATGTGTTGTTGTACAGTGTTTTAATTAATTATAACCAACAGGTTATGGGTTGCATCACGTCTAAAGAAATTTTCTTGTTTCATGTGTGTGTTTTATGATTCCCATGGCTGTTTAGTGTTTACTTTGGATTAACGCATAAGTCAACAATGTCCTTCCAAACACCTGTAGAAAATCTCAGTGGGCTTGAGAACTATAATCCTTGGGAGATTTTTGCTCAAACGTATTTAATAAAACAGGAATTATGGGAATATGTGGAAGGTACCAAAGAAGCCAAGAAAAAGTGTCATGCAAAGATAATGTTACTGATAGAACCTGTAAATTATGTTCATGTCCAGTCTATACAACAGCCCAAGAAGCCTGGGAGAGTCTCGCTGCTGCTTATGATGATAAAGGACTTACACAGCACATAGGACTACTAATGACCCTCATCACAACCAGATCAGAAGACTGTATCATTAAAAAAATACATTGATAAAAGTATTACCACTGCTCTGAAATTAACCAATATTGGATATGGATTGAATTGAATATTGATATTGAGCTTGGAAGGAATAACTACTCCCAACTTTGTATATCAGCAAAAGGGGGCCACGCTGTTACCATTGCCATATGTATGGACATGTAGCATGAAACTGATGTTTCTTTTGATGGAGCACATCCGGACTATGAAATAAAACAAAGCTCAAATAATTATGCCTGGTTCACTGCTCTTTCTGTGATTTCCAAGTCAGCTGATGAATGGTTTCTATACTCAGAAGCTTCTGCACACCTAACTATGGATAAAAATTTATTTAAGAAAAAAACGGAATTCTTCTCAGTTGAGTATTACTACTGGCAAGGGTGAGCAAATGATCACTGACACATCTAGAGACCTGCAGCTCCACATCTTGTGGAGAACTCCCAATAAATGCAAGTGATGTGTTTTACGTTCCACAACTAAAATTTAGTTTATTCTCAGTAAAATTGTTAGCAAAGGTAAGTCAATGGTTTTTTCTTTAACAGGAGCAAACACTTTTAATTGTGACAATTAATCCAACAACTAGTTGGAAAAGCTTCACTAGTGAATAATGTATTTAAATTAGATATGCAACACCAGTTTGGCTTGTCTATTTAAATAGAGGCCAACAAACATTCTTAAAAAAAAAAGGGTAAAAAACATTCTTGGGCATACAAGGATGGCCCACCTAAATTATGACAGTCTAAATAAATTTAAAAAGGGACTCTAGCACGGAATTCAGTTTTCTTCGAGAACCCACCAGATGTGTGAAAGGAAAGGGTCTCAAGTTGTCTTTCCAATTGAGTTTCAAGTTCAAGCTTCAGAACTTCAAGTCTCCTTGAAGTGATCCACTCAGATCTTGTTAGACCAATGCAGATAAATTACTTGGCCCTAGATATATTCTCACATTTTTGGATGATTTCAGTAGGAAATCCATTGTTTATTTTCTTGCTCCAAAAGATCAGGCTTCTAAGTATTTTGAAACTTAAAAAAATCAAAACCTGCTGTTGAATCAAAAGCTGGAAAGAGAATCAATACTCTTCCTACTGAAAATGAAGGTTAATGTTGCTGCAGAGGATTAGTCCAAATGCTGCCTGATTCTGGTATTGAACATCAGACCACTTTTCTATATACACCAGGACAGAATGGTTGAGCAGAAATACTCGGTGATCAATCATGTAGCATGCCATATGTCTGTTGGTTGAAGCTAACCTCCAAAATAAGTTTTGGTCCAAAGGAGTCTTCACTGCAGTATACATAATAAACACAATCACCTAGCAAAAATTCAGATAAAACTCCTGAGGAAATGTGGTCAGGTGGAAAACCTACGGTGAGATACATGAAGGTATATTTGGCTGCAATGTCTATGCCCACACTCCGAATGCACACGGAAAAAAGTTTTAGTGGGATATCGTCTTCCATCTAAGGGCTATAAGTTGTATACCTTTAAAAAAATTGTGTTTATTTATCAAGAAAGGTTATTTTCTCTTAGAGTGAGAAAAGAGCTTTACTCTACAGAAGGAACAAGATTGATTTTTCCTGAAGGGGAAGTAGCTCATCAATTAATAAATGTTAGCTTAGTTGATTTGGAAGAAGGATTTCTGGGGTTTTCCGATAATGATGATTTACATGAACCAGACTAAAGAAATAAGGAGGTTTTAGACCAACCCATCTGGATTGCAAAGGCAGTACAAGGTTAGTAAACTCCCACAAAAGTATTTGTAGCTTTTGATTTTGTAGTTTATTCAAATTTTAGCAATGAACTTTCAAATCCTTTGACTATTGAGGAGGCAATGGACCGATCAGACAAACAACTTTGGATTAAAACAATGGATCGTGAATTTAAATCACAAATGGATAACCAAAATGGGAACTGATTGATCCTCCATCTGAAAAAAATTCTCTGCACAGCAAATGGGTTTTTCCCTGAAAAAGATATGTAAATGGGGATATAATACAATTCTTTCAAAACAACAATCACCAAATGATGAGAAAGCCTCAGCCAGGACAAAAAATATTCTATACCAGGAGGCAGTTGGCAGTTTGTTATTTGCTTCTCAAGTAACTAAGTCAGATATTTCATTTGCGTTGAGTTGTGTGAATTGTTTCAATAACAATCCAGGACAAGCACATTGGGCTGCAGTCAAATGAATTATGAAGTACATAAAGGGCAATGCAGATTGGAAATCGGAGTTGGATCCCCAATTGTTGGTTTCTGTGATGCTCATCGGGCTAGTGATTTTGACGAAAGGGAATTCGTGACCGGCTAAATTTTTAACAAATGTGAAGAAGCTGTTTCTTGGTGGCCAAAAAAACAACCAACTTTGCCATTGTCAACAACGAAACGTAATACATCTCCATTTCTGCTGTGACACAAGCGGCATTGTGGTTGAGAGGGCTGGCTCAGGAATTTCATAGTGCAGCATGTAACACCTCTACAGTAATCCATTTTGACAACCAGGGAGCGGAAAGTATAGCTGTAAATGTTATGTTAAGTAAGAACAAAACACATTGGTGTGCGATATCATTTCCTTTATGGGAAGATTCTAATGACATGGTAGCTGATTCTCTGGCCAAAGCAGTTTCTCTTGTAAGAGAAGTTGATGAGGTTCGTTTGCAATCAGAGAACCATAAAATAGGGAGGATGTTAAAATATTTGACTGTGTTCAGGTGGAAGGTTCTAGTTTGTTGTGTATTATTAAGTTACATGTTAGTGTGCTACCTTTCTTGTATACCATTGTGCAATAAACGCACTATGTGTTGTTATAAAGTGTTCTAATTTATTACAACCCAACAAAATTTACCAGTTCCAACATGAGTCAAAAACACAGACAAAAAAAGTGTTACAATTGCTTTACCACAACATGTTAATCCTAGAAAAGTAACAGGGGTTGTGTGTCACCCCAGAGAGATTTCAAGGAAAGCCTGAACATAACATGTCACATCCTGTCTATTCTTGTTCTCGCTAGTCTCCCTCCTCCATGAGGTGTTCCTATTGCTAGTATATTCACAGCTCTCCTGCAAGTTGCCCTCCTGGGGCTACCATTCACCCCAGCTACATTATTAAGTTTCCTTTTTTTGTTTCTTTAAAGAAAAGTACAGGAATGTAAAAAAAGTTTGTGGAAAGTGCAGATATCCAGTGTGTGCCAAACATCAATGTGACATTTGTATTTTTTGTCTATAATATTTATGTACAATTCTTTTGTTTTTTAATAAATATTTATTTTGTATAATAACTTTCGCTTAAATGTACTAAAGAAAATACTTTTTCTATATTTGACTTTGATATGAAACGATTTTTTTCCTTTGTATTCTGCTAATAAAATATGTGGGGTGACAGGTCACCCCTGTTACCTTAATAATGTGGCTCATCCATGTTACCTTCGTAGGTTTAAAATGTACAAGCAAAATTTGACTTTAACGATGCACACATGTACAAAAAGAACCAAAACATCCAAATGAAAACACAGGGAAGATCTTGAGGTTACTCAAAATTTAGGCTTTCCAGTAAATTACAAAACGGATTGTAGGAACATTAACAATTTCTATGCTGAAAATTTGGACTAACTGAGGATTTTTTTCCTGATATCTGGGAATGTTGAAGGGTTGGACATTTTAGAAAAAAACTTTTGAGATTTTATTGACTTTTTTACTTGATTTTATGGGAAAACAAATAAATAAAAGAAAACAGATAAACAAATAGAAATAACTTAATTAATTATTTTTAAATAAATAAAAATTAAAAAGTAATTAGTAATAATAACAACAATAGGATTAAATAAACTTTAAAAAACAAATAAAATGTATATAAATAAAAGGTTAACTAAGGGAAAAATCATCGAGGACAATTTTTGCTTCATAGTGGTTTTTGTTTCTAGACTTAAGATATAGCACAGTTTTTAAAAATAAGCAATTTCCCAATATTCTGGGACAAAGGGTTAATATCCCTTCGCAAGTCTTTGCATCCTCCCCCAACACAGTATTACCAGTTAACAATTTTGAAAGTAATGCATTTTTTTATTCTCAGCCTGTTTTTGTAAAATTTATAATTTTAACATATATCAGGTTTGTAAAAAATCTCT
This sequence comes from Acanthosoma haemorrhoidale, assembly GCA_930367205.1. Classification (NCBI taxonomy): domain Eukaryota; kingdom Metazoa; phylum Arthropoda; class Insecta; order Hemiptera; family Acanthosomatidae; genus Acanthosoma; species Acanthosoma haemorrhoidale. Next base: position 105,664,716 of record OV884009.1, on the reverse strand, counting down.
AGCATAAACAAAGTCCCCTAATTTATAATATATAGTTACCATTTTAGATTTTTATTTAAAATTGCAGGAAACTACAAATTTGGTACACGGATTTTGTTTGTGAATAGATTGTGATGAAAAATTAAATTTTTGCATTACAGAAAGATCCGTTTGTTTTTATTCATTTGATTGTAACCAATTTTATTATTTATTAAATTTCTGTAAGTTTTAATTATATTGTTTTTTTACATGTAATTCATTCTGATTTTTAGTTTTGAAGGTGCCTGAATTAGACAAAGCGTAGACCTAATGTAAAAATAAAAATTTGGAAAGACTATAAAGTCATTCTGTGTGTTTTTAATAAAGTTTCTATTTAAATAGACAAGTGTCTCTTACTAGAGTTTTTGCTTATTATAATATTATTATAAATCCTTATGGATATTAACTGCAAAGATTATCAAATACCATCCAGTTTTACATCCTCTCCCCTTTGACATTGGGTTGCATCAGATGGTAAAGATCTCACACAGCATCTTTTCCATACATTTACATACTATCAAAAACCTCGAGACACTTTCCACATGTTACAGCCTTTGATACCCTCAAAACACATTCCATATATTTACACCCTGTCAAAACTCTCCAGACACTTTCCATATATTTACACCTTATCAAAACCTTCAAGACACTTTCCACACTTCGGTCGAGAAATCTAAATCTGTTACTTCTCCGAACATTCTTTCATTGCCTCCTAATCCAGTCAACACGCCTCCGGTCAAGTATCTCTTGAAAAACATACGCCTTTGCAAATAACCTCACATTACTGATCCTTTGTCGATTTCCATCCAAAGCTATGTTTCTAACCTAAATGCAGTTTAACATCTATATATCAATTTTTTTTTTTAGGAACCTTAAATTTTTATTAGAAAACAAAACTTCCAGTGTATCAAATAATATATATATATATATATATATATATATATATATATATATATATATATATATATATATATATGGTGATGATATTTATATGGCCAAATTAAGTTATATTTCAAAATGAATATTAGTTAGATAGAATATCTATTGTTTAGGCCTTGGAAACAAAGAACCAGATTGACCCACCCCTTGGAAAGATTTGACCCTGGGCAATACAACAGAGCTAATCCAGGGAATTAACTATGACCCTTAACAATAAAAGCAGCTAGACACTCGGAAGACCCTTACAAAGACCTGTGACCTTTAGGGATAACCAACTTTGTGGGGTGAGGGTAGGCTGCCTATAAATACCAGTGTTTAGGAGAGAGACATAAACTTAATTATCTTTGGTCTTTTGTCATTGTTCTTGCATTTGTCTTTCTACCTTTGTCAGTTAATATGAGTTAACAAAATGTTTTATTGGCATATTGTCATATCATGACAATATGATGCAATATATTAGCCAACAGTCATGAGTCAAGGGTGTTGAAGATAAAACAATGTGCTAGATGAGGGAAGCCAGGGAAGGAAGAAAGAAAGAATGAATTCAACCCACCAAACAGTGAAAAATCATGTCTTTATTGTTGTATTTTTGGTGACTGTTATTTTTAGCTATATAAAACTCTCAAACCGTCTATCTAAATATAAAACATTTAAAATAGTAATGTTATGCACTAGAACCATTTGAATGCTAAGATCATATAAACTTGAAACTTATAAATAAACTGTAATTTTTATACTCCTATTACCTCTTAGTAAATAAGAACATATAAAAATAATATTTTAAACAAAAGCAGGTATCTATTGAATTGGAGTACAAAAACTGTTCCATTGCTATTTCATCTCTAATATTAATAATAATAATTTACATTTCAGTTACATTATTATCTCCCAGTGTGAACTACTCTCAAGATTTTATGGGTTTGCCGATTCAGCAAAATGAATACAATCTATTTCCCTCTGTGAGCACTTCTGTATCCACATTATTGACCCTTATTTCAATGGTGGTTTGTAAATTTTGTAAACTATTATATATTTAAGTGTATGAAAAAAACTAAAACAGACACTCATATCATATTTTTAGCTGTTCTCCTAAATTATTAAAAGCTGTTATCATATGATGTTTTCATGCTATTTTTGGGCATATCAACTTTAGTTTATTAGCAGACTTATTTTATAATTAATATTTTTTTCTTAGTTGCTTATGTGTAATTTGTCCTTTTATTTAACTCCTTTCCTAACAGAAAAATCACTATTTATAAAAACTTATTCTTTCAGTTTCTTCCAATGATTATCCCTTAGATAGGCTTTTTGATTCTGTTCCTGTTTCAAACTAAGAAATAACTGCATCCATCCAATGAATGACCGATGGGATTAATACAAACCATCAGAATAAAATTAATTAATTTTTCTTATTTTTATTTGTCTCATTGTTGATAGAAATAATTATGGACAGATTTTATGGTATCAGTTAACTTTTAATGTTCCTATTCAAGTAAACTTATCACTTAAAAATATGAATGTCTTTTTTTTTGTATTTGTTTATTATAAATAATTATAATATATACATCAAATTATAATTACACATTTTACATTAACTGTTTAGCCTTGTCTTTGCAAATTGTGGATAAGCCCAGGGAATCCATTGCATTTTGTGAGGGCTGTCATTATATGCATGAGTTGTGGATTTATGTTCGATCTGAATGCAAATGAAAATGAATTGCTCGCCATTATAATCCCACTAAGGTATTTATACTTTATAAATTTTATTATAAATTTATACTTTGATTATGTTAGTTTAATAAATAATCACACACAGTGTGGTAAATAGTATATTAAGCAGATCACAGTACATAGGTAGCTAACATAATGTTTTACACATGAAGAATAGAAACTGTTATAGCGGATGAGCCCATACCCGACAACAAAATGCTAATTACACCTATAGCAGTATATGAGATCCTGGATTAATATTCCTTAACAGATTACAATTTATTATACTAGTAGTAATACTTGTGCGTACTATCCTGTTTGGATAGTTTAGCATATACTCTCTCAGTATGAAGCACCTCTAAAGTTCTGTGAATGATATCCTCCACAAACACCCTTTTAACTTTCTCTACTGCTTGTGTCTTCATTGGCAATGATGAAACAAAATGGATAAATTTGTCTCTAGGTGTACAGTGTATTTGTAGGTAGAATTTCCACCTCCTCATAAAATAAAAAAAAAACCTGTTACCTCTCTCAGATTTAGTACCTTTTATGTCCATTGCTACCAAATCAGCTGGATGCATGCCATGGGAGGGTGGGCGAGAAGTCACTTTTGAGAGGGATCTACTTCTTAGGCCCTCCCAAATTCACATCATTTCATAAATCACTGTATACCACCCCATTAAGGGGCAGTACATGCTATGCTTTGCTGGATATATGATAAAATTAAAACACATATAACCCTCAAATAGCTCATCATGGAGAAAATTTGTGGTGAACTGTTTTTGGGACTAAAATAAGTTATTTTGTTCCCTACATATGTAAAAACCATTGCCATCAACAGAATAGAATAGGGTTCCTGAGTTCCTCTATGATGCACTAGTGGTCTCAGTGAGCTGCCCTTTTCTTTTTTCTCATGAGTGCTATTTTTATCAACTAATTTATCAGCTCTAACCAGATTCTTGTGTTGTATTCCTCACTTGGATCTTATATTTCACTCATATTCTGACATAATTATTTGTCATCTCATTGGTCTTGAGCTGGGTTCCTTCAGCCTCAGAGTTGACTTACAAAGAGCTTGGTTGGTGAATACAATGAACCCCAAATCACATTTAAAAGTGTGTGTTCTGTGGCAGTATAATTTCATTGCGCATGGTTCATAGCTATTTCTATGAGCAGACATAAACAAAGAGTTTAATTCATTACAAATCGGTGATAGTAACCTACAAATTCTAAGGAAGGCTTGAAACTTCCTTAATTTTCTGAGGCAGTAGGTAGTTTACAATAGCCTCCTATCACTTTCCCAGGTGTGTGAGATGCTGCTCAGAGGCTTCTCCAAACAAAATGTCTTAGTAGAAGACAAATCACTGTTCCAAAGATCTCAGTGAGGATGGAGTCCATTATTCTTTGTAATCTGAAAGAGGTACCTGAAAGCCATTTTGACATTCATAAGCCCTTCAATAGTACAGACATCATTTTCTCCTCGGCATCTTCAACAAATATAATGTTGATGAATGGATGATGTGACCAAGGATGTCCAGGATATTGTTACTGTTTAGTAAAGGGTAGAGGTCATCTTACATGACCAAACTATTTCTCCCTAGATTGGCACTAAATTGATACTTCTGATAATGGTCATGTGTATGTTATCTGTTTTATTGCTGCAATAGCAGCTGACCGAGATTTGTAGCTGGTGGAATTACTCCCTTATCAAGTAACTCTCTCAATGCTGTAATCCATCAACATTTTTTTAATTAAGAAGCTCTTGCCCTGTGTTTGATGGTATGGGGTTAAAGTAAACATTTACTTGAAAATGTCATTCTTTTCATATACATTATGGGCTTCACCATTGGATCAGAATCACGAAGATTTTTCACCTGCTCTAATGCAAATGGGTTCTATCGCAAATAAGTTTTAGTGTTAGAAGCTATTTTTTATAGTCACTTTTTTATTTTGCATAAATATTTATAAATTCTTAATTTTTTTGTGTTATAGCATACTGGCGATTTTGACACGTAATGAAGCTCAGATATTTACATATCTTTCAATAGTCGCACATTATTCATTAATGCCTGTGATATACTCATGGAATGAACTTGTTTTAAAATTCAGCATGCTACTAATACATAGCTATTATTTAGTTTATGCTTTGACAGATTTATTCAAGGCTAAATCTGGTGGACCATTTCGACTCCTCAACATTAAAGAAAATATTTATATGCTAGGATTTGCCATATTATTCATATATGAAAATATGATCCATGACACTTATAAATTTAATGAATCGTTTCCTTTCCTGCCAGTGATCTGTATTTCCTTATATTGCGCTATTGGGATGACATATGGGATATTGAAATACTATGTATGTTTTTTACGCATGCATGTCCAAAATCATAAAAGAAGTATATTTTAGAGTGTGAATAATGCTATAATAGTACCTCTCTTATATGTAATAAAATGTAAATGAAACAAAAAAAAAATATGTATAATGGAACTGAAAATGAAAGGGGTCATGCTAGAATCTCCTTGGCAACCCAGTGCAAATCTGATCTGTGGACAGATCATACATCTGTGGAATAGGCCTACATGGGAAACCACATTAAAAAAAACGCGCCTACAACTCTACCTCAAGGGTGGTGTGGAAAAGAGTTAATATAAATTAAATTATATAAAATTTTAGAAGACGTACATATATTCTTATCTTTTTATAATAAATTGAATGGCATAATTGAGTAAGTTTAAAGGATTAATGTTATTAGGTATTTCAAGATGTGTATAAATTCTTCTTAATTTTTTATTTTTATTTTCTTCTTACATTAAAAGCTATCTTTATGGTCTATTATGAAACTTTAAACAATAACATTTCAGAAAGTTATTAACTATACACCAGTGGCCATTATAAATAATATTATATGCATAAATGTTTATTTATTGAAATATTTACTATGAAATTGATACAAATAGTATTATAATAAGCAGTGCCCAGGAGTTGCCTTATTTCGGTTTTGTTACTTTTGGGGAGGAAAAGGCTTACTAACCAGAACCATTTCACTTGTTAGTGTGTGAGCGCACTTATAAACATAATGTTAGTTGATTTGAAGGAAGTCATGACGCCATCTCCACACTAGGTTTCACTCTGGGTTGTCAGCGATGAGATAGGAAAATACAGCATTGTATAATGGCTTGGTGTTCAGTGGTATATTCAGTTGCTATCTGGACCATGGATTAGATTTATCTCACAAAGAGGTAAAGACCCTCCCTGCTGAGGCAAACCTAATTAAACTAGATGCTATTCTCCAGAGACAAATACAATCCAGAAAGGATGTGGTCTATGACAATGCCAAACCAAATATTGCTGTTTTGTTTCTAAATTTAAGGACATCATAGAAAGTAAAATTGAAGTTATCCCCTCTGAACATGACAAATTACTGTGGAATTCCTCCAATTTCTTTAATGTCTCCCCCTAACAATTCCCTTCCAGGTCCAAAACATTGAGTTTTGTGATATTATAAGCTGAGGCAAAAAGATAAGGACTCTGTAGGTTATATAGGAGGTGGTAAAGTTTCAAACCCAAAAAAGAGCAATAAGGTCGCTCGTGAAAGTAATGATATTAACACTATTTACGTTTTATTCGTAGTATTACACCCTACCAGGCTGTTTGTAAAATACTATTTGCCTTAAAATGAATTTATAAGGAACACACAAGAACTGCCATCCTTCCCTAAACCAAACTAATGATTGCTCGTTCCCCCTGCAATATCCATGCGAGGGAGAGTGCGCATCAAACAAATAAATGTATTAGAACAATTTTATATTATTAGAATTTTAGATTTATTTTTTTTTATTTGATGAACTTGAAGAACAAAAAAACATGGAAATATAGAATAATGATATTTTTAAATGAATAGATAGATAAAATTTGGAAGAACCTCAGAAAATATTTTTGACCTATTTCATTACTTAGAATGTGGAATCAGCAGGAAAAAGAAACAGTAAAACCTACTCAAATATAAACATAAAATTTTAACTCCAACAACACATGGTTTGCTCTTTTGTGAATGTATCATATGTATCAGAAGTTTTACTGTGATGCCGATCTCTCCTAAATTAGTGGATTTCAGAAAATACTGTTTTGTACAAAGAAATGACAATCTGAGATAGCAAAAATTCTTGAATTGTGTGGAGTTGTAAGTCATAGAGCACTGTAGTTGTTTTGTGAAGCGAGGGTAGTTGTTAACGATTTGCAGTCTAAGTGTAGGATCCTTTCAAGTTTTCTGTAGTTGGTTTTGCAAGTAGAGCTCTATACTTGTGATGAGTAGGTTATCTGAGATCGGGTGTAAAATATAAGTTTATTTTTGAGACTTTGATGAGATTTTTTTTTTAAATATGGGGACATTTTATAAATATTTTTTTTAGCATTATCTGTTAATATGTTCTCTGAAGGTCAAGGATTGGTCTAGGGTCAAACCAAGATGTTTGACTGATTTTCATTATGGAATGGGTGCTATGTTTATACTTAAATTAATTAAATCGAAGTTTTAGCTTAAATTAACGCTAATTGCGATATTAAATACACAATAATTTCTTGAAAGTTTTTATTAAGTTTTATATAAAGTAATTTTGTAAATTTCCTCTCATATTGTGTTCACATCTTAAAATGCAGCTCTGATACATTTTCTTCACTATACTGTTATATATATTGTTAAGATATAGATGCTTTAGCTTATATTGACGCTAATTCTGATATTAAAAAAATAAATATACTAAATTTAATATATATTTTAATTTTTTTTTATTAAAGGCTAAATAGGCATGAGTGCAACAATTCTACGCGTCCGACTTAATTTCACGCAATAATAGTTAACTAAGCATTTCAGTCCTTTGAAAAGCAGTCATATGTGTTGTAAATACCCGTCTTGGTGAGGCAATCTTCCTTTTATGTTTTTGGGTTTGAGTAGAAGAGTTTCTTAGGAGATCGGCTAAGGTTGAATAGTGTTGTTAGGAGTTAAGAAAAGAATGCAGATATTAAACTTAAACTAATCCATAACTCATAGTAACCTGTCTGGTGTTCATAGGCCCCTCACTTACAAACCCAGCATTTCTGAAGAAATAAAAAAACTCCTTAAACTAATAAACCATCAACTACTACTTGGCGTAAAATCCAACTATATAAAGAAAAAGAGTATTTTCCAGACTCAAAGTTCCTATTCCTTCTAAATTTCTTACACACGTCATTCATAAAATCCCTCTTCGTGCTCAGATCTGGATCTCAACCTATATTATTTATTAGAAACCTTTTCTAATTTGCCCCGTTGGGCAATACGCAATTGTGATGAATTATCTCATTCATACTATATTTACAGATCTGCATTCACTAGCTCATTCATGTAAAATTTACAAGTTCGCATAGCCCAGAGATCTTCCAAAACTTGAGCTCCAGGATGTTGGGTATATTAAGATCATTATGATGATTGTTGTTGACGTAATAGGGGGCATTAACTATTATTCTCAGGATTTTTTATTGGAAGTATTTGATACGCTTGATGTTCGACATTTTTGCTGTCTAGTCCGTATGTCCAGATTGTCTTTATCGCCATATCAAAGGGAAGTTGGTTGTATGTTCGAAACTATCGGCAGTCTGGAGATAAATAGATTATTGCATAGGTTATAAAATGCTTAGGGCCTCGAAGGCCAAGTGTTTCTGTGTCAAAACTGAATAGGCATATGGACTAAAGTCATGAACCTTCTGTAGAACCAGAGACCCTGCCGACTTACTCAGGTTCTGAGGAACCTGCCTCAACACATATGAGTGATGAGGTTATTTCAGAGCCGGCTCAAGAGACTCCAGCATGACACTCATTTGAGTGACAAGAAATAGAAGCAATCCAGAGATGCAGCTCGCCTCTAACATACCTAGATACCAACAAGAAAACTGTTTAAAGAAGTTTCTTTTTGTATGTACACATTTTATCTGTGTTAGTCAAGTTTTGGTATTTTCCTAATTAGAGGAGGATATTGATTTTTAATAAAGTTAAATAGGTATCGATTGTTACTAAGATTGAGTTTGAGTAACCCGAACTGGAGGATAATATGTTTGTTGTTGTTTGAGCCAATCTGGAATTTAATAACAAAATTTGGTTGAGCAATATAGAATACAAGGCTCTATTGAAAAACACTCAAATGATAAGAAGAATTTCATTTCGTTGACTATCGCTGCTACTGCTACCTATGAGATACAGCAGGGACTTCGTGCGTTGGACACCGGTCTGGGGTTTTGTCGAAATCGGTCACTTCTGATCGTAGCTTAGTTGGAGTAACATCAGAATTTGTCGATTGTCGAGATTAACTTATGCGATTAATTTGTCGAATCCTAGGTTATCTGTGGTAATCTGATGATAGTCATAACAGATACATGGTCGGAAGTTTTGTTGTATCCTTCGCCTGAAATCGAGGAAAACTGTCAGAAACCATCCATTAGGCCAGAAGCTACTACCCGAGGCTGGACCGATCGCCGGACAGGTAAAAGGGGATTGATTCCTAAAATTTTCCTTTTCAATTTCGATCTATCCGATCCCGAAAACCACCCCTTTTCCCTTACAGAGAGACGGGTCAGTGGCGACGGGATTCTGCCATTGATGGTAAGTTGGAATTTTTTCGAATCTAATTTATTGATTATTAATATAATTAGTTGTTATGTTTTACTCGATTTCAGTATTTGTCGTCGTTATTTGATATTACAGTCCACTGTTGGTTCTCTATCAGAGAAACTCGTTCGTTCTAATTCTGACCTAAAATTAAGTATTGGTGATCTCACAGCTAATTTATTCGCGTAAACAGTTGTTGATATTGAAATGCTCATTTTGTCTATGTAGCGACCGCTAACTGCATAAGATAAATCACCCTATACTCTATTGTATATATATTGTAAATTGATTATAATGTGTTGTAAATTAATTTAAACAAATGTAAATAACATTACCAAACCATAAGTCATACCAGTGTAAATATTGTAAACAATAAAAGACGCTGCAAAAAAAACTAGTGAGAGGCCCTTGAAGGAAGAGTCAGGTAGCAGGCTAGGAGGCTGGGTGGGTCACAGCCTAGAACAAGCAAGCGTCACCGCAACCCTGGGGTGTGGTTGGTCAGAATAACACCCCAGATCATTAGCTACTGGCAGCTATATATAGGGCCTAGTTTTGGGCTGTAAATCATTCTAACAACGGCTCCCTCTCTGACTGGTATCCTGGCTAACCTTTATCTGACTGGCATCTGCACTGATGTTTCAAGATTTGGCCTTTTCATTTATGAAAACCTCTGCATCTCTCTTCCTAACCTCGCTATGTTTTAGTCCGGCCTCGTCAGACCCCACACTCTTCGAGTGGGATTCTCTGCCTTCGTCTCGCTAAAACTAGTACCTCCTTGGGAGAGACTTCTCCCTCGCGGACAACGGCTGTTGTGGCCCTACAAACTTTACCTAGTAGTGTCTCCCACGGCAATTCAGTCTGCCTCTCTCCGGTTCACACTCACCTTTGGAATACGGACGGTTTTCGCCTACCCTCAGATACCGAGTGTGAATTCGTGGTCATTCCAAGACCACATAAACTACCTACAATATCTACCCTAAACCTCTTGTTCTGAACATAGTGCATTTTCGGGGCACATACCTATCAAATATGGAGTCAGATAGTACAGTAATAAGACCCTTCTTGAAGCAATTGTCCAGGTCATAGCCTAATCAACCCTCACTTTGTCACTAGAACTAGGGTAACTAGGCACCCTCCTCGTGACGACCCGACAGTCTAATAAAATTTATCAGTTTCGTATAGTCGTGTTTTATTATTTATATTATCATTTTTTAAGAAATGACAATTAATGGTCACGAGGATGGAATCTTTTTAGTGAAAGTGGATACGTATATACAATAGTAGATAAAAAGTGCGACGACGCAAGTCAAGGTAACAGAATCTAGTTTCAACTGGAGGTTGAAAACGTAAGGTAGGTAAATATTTTCTGTCTTTGACCATCTTTCGATTCCAAAATTGGGTAATGGAGTAATCGATGGGTGGCTGCGTTCTGTACAATTGTCCAAAACGTCTGTTTAGCCTCATGTGTGGGTTCTATGTCGGACTTTTATCGAGATGGAAGCCTCTAGATACCTAACGGCCAGGATACAAAAAGAGGGGTAGCATTTAAAAAAAAAAACTAGTTGGCAGGACTTGCTGCAGAGGGTAAGGTATTGTGGGTTCATTTCTCTTCAGCTTTGATCCGTCATTGCCTACATCAAAACTCGATCTCATCAAAGTTTCTTTAAAAGCTATGGGATGATGTTTTAGGGTCTGTGTGGCATGAAAAGACTACAGTGTCATCTACAAATATTGCCAATGGTATTAGGAGTAGAGTGGAGATCAGAAGTGTATGGGTTATAGAGGATGGGACCCAGGACCCTGCCCTGTGGAACTCCTGTATGTAGGGGATAGTAATTGGAATATTCCAAACCACAGCTGACGAGGAAGTAGTGAAGCCGCTAAGGTGTTATTATATGGTTAGGAAAGTAAGCGTACATGACAAACCCTGACAAAAGCTTGTGTTATATCCAGAAAGGCACCAGTTCAATACTGTTTGCTTTCAAGCATATACTGTTTGGAGATATGTGATCAACAACGTGAAGGCCTTGTTGAACAGTGGAATGTCGTACACGGAAATTAAACTGAGTAGGAAAAGGGGTTTTGGGTTCAACAATTGGAAATAGAGGTTTTAATAGGATTTTTTTGAAGGGATATGGAATAGGCTAATTGGATGGTAAGATGGTGTCATTGGGTGGTTTACTGGGCTTAGCAAATGTGACAATAATAGAATATTTCTAAAAGAGAGGAAAGTGCGTCAACAACTGTTACATATTAATATCATTTTATTAACTACATGGCATTTGTTTCTATTCGCCTGTATCTATCGTTTGTTACTTATTATTACCAATTATGTTTAAAACCTAATTTGTTTTCTTGTTATTAGCACCTGACGCAGTCATATATGTTTTTTATCAAAGTAAGCCGATCTCCCAACTAACTCATCCACTCATTTACATACTCATAATAGTATTGAATGTTAGAAAAGAGCTGAAACCTAGATAAAATGACAATTTAAAAATAACGTCAAAATTAATTATTGTCAAACCCATAAAGCTCCTATTTAAGTTGACGATTTCAGGAGAAATGAAAGTAAGTGCCAGTCTCAGATTAACGGTTATTCTGATTGTTTGTTCCTGGCTAGTACCTATTTTTTTATTTTCTTAGCTAATATTATTTGTGTAACTTATATATTATATTTATTAATTACATTATTCGTGTAGTTAGTTCTTCCGCCGTTCCCTCCTATGGTTCATTCATTTCAATGAGTTATTATTTCTTCCACTGATCCCCCCTACACAATACGTTCATTTCAGTGCAAAGTTAACTCTTCCGCTAGTCCCTTGAACGATCCGTTCATAAAAGTAAACCGTCTGTCATTCCGTGGTTCCCTCTAGTGATGGGCCGTTCCACAGATTTCAGGGAACAGTTCCTATTGTTTGATTCCATTAAAGAAATGGGTATTTTATTCGCTCCGTTCCTTTTCGCTCCAAGCAGCTTCAACAGTCCATTACACTTTATTGTTGTTTAATTGTTATCTCTAGCACTCGTTTCTAATCATTCCTATTCAAAGTGAATGTTGACTAGCCATCTCATGTCATTTTCAACCTCCATCGCTTGTTCTATCCTCCAGTATTGCTGTACAACTAAACCATTCCTGCCAAATCCCAGACCTCCTATCTAGAACTTATACTAGACAAACGACTCACTTGGGGCCCTCATATCACGTTAAAACGACAAGAAACTAACAGACGATTCAAACTACTTTACATCTCTACCTCTGTGACAATCGTTCAACAATAACAATAGGAAACAAGAGACTGAATTACTCAAATATACTCCAACCTACCTGGTCCTACTGAATTGAAGTCTGGGGAGCGCCAAGCCCTCCAATATCCTACGCATCCTATCCCTGCAATCCAGAATCTTCCGCAAGATAGCCAACGTTCCCTTCTATGTTAACAACCGTAACCTTCACATACCATTCATCCAAGACACACTATCAGAACTCTCGCTCCCGCCTTCCTAACTATCTTAATCCGTATGCTATCGGTCTATTCTCCCAGCTCATCCCCGGCAGCCCAGAGTGACGCCTAAGGTGGATGAGGGCTCGTTGCCTCCTCCAAACCAACTATTATTTTGATCTTACAAGCTCTGTGTGATTATTATTATTATTATTATTATTTTGTTCCGGCATTTGTGCACCGCGGCCTCAGTGAGACCTATTGTGCGCCGTCCATGTCCCTGTCCTTAAAGCTCTGTGTGATACTGTGGCAGGTGAAGTGGGAAAGACTAAAGACCCTTTTGCCCCCAAAGAATCAAGTAACTACACCACTGATAATGCCATAAATACTGCTTATAATACTTATTTATTGATTGCTGTAAAAACATTTCAATTTTTAATAAAGTTCTTTTTATATTAAAAAAAAATCGTTCCTAGATTCTGCCTAGATCCAACTTCCAACCGGTCTAAACCAATCCGGCTTCTGTTCGGAATGGAAAAGAAAAGGAAACGAAAAGAAGATGGAACGGAAAAATCCAGGACATGTACCGTTCCCACCATGGGAGCCGTTCCTCGTTCCGTTCCACCAGTAACGGTCCATCCCTAGTTCACTCATATGATGCCTTAATTTCAATGAACCGTTTCTTCTTCTACCGTTCAACGCCTTCCACAAGTTGTAACCTTCCATCATATTTGTAACCTTAGTGCTGAATGGTCAAAACACATTAAATCTTTGTATTTTAAAACTATTTTATATTAATACTGTTATTGTCATTAACAATAAGTGAACTTTTACATGTGTCGTTTCCGAAATATGAAAGGTGAGATTAATAAGATGTTTTTTTGATTTTGAAGAAAATTAAGATTTAGGAATTATTGTTTTATTGATTAACTGTTTGGTCTCCAGATAAAATATAACCATATTTACATTGTAAATATGTTGGGACAATGCTCAGTCTCAGAATGAATTAAGAACTAATTTCTTTATAAATCAAATTGAGAAGATCATCACATTAATGATCTTGACATGTATGGATTAATCATGTCATTTGCCGCGTCTTTAATGGACTATAATTTCACAAAGACATTGAAGATGTCATTAAAATTTTGTATGCATCATGCATCACACTTGATTCATTAACTGTTTATCTTAACTATTTACTGGGCATCTATTAAAGATTACGAAACTGTGTTAAAATAAAGACTTCATCTCCCTGCTATATGCTGTTTTTAAGTGAAGGCCAGGGAGGCTTTAAAAATAGTTATTCAACATATTTAATATAACAAATATCCAGTGATGTGGCTGAAGGACTATCATGGGGGGGGTGAATCTGTAATTAATAGTATTAAATGTTTGCTTGACTTACCATTAATTTACGAGGCATTTTACACATGTTTTCTGCAGTTACAATCCTGTTGCTACCACTATGATAAAATTAGAAAATATAAAGAACAAAAAAAAAAAAAAAATAGAAAGATTAATTGTCATACAAATCATAAGAATTTGATAAAATTGTTGATTGAAAACAAATTTTGCAAAATATTATGTACTTGTGTATTTTAAAAATATATATATTTTAAATGAGTTTTTATTAATGAAGTTAATTTTATTGATTTTCTGTTGGCAATCCAAGCCTTATTGGATTTAATTATACTAGCTGAGTGAGACTGCATGACACATGCAGATAAAAGTAATTTAAGGAGTGTACTACTAATGTACAGGGTGAGTATCTTTTTTATTTAAAGTGGGCGAATATTTCATTAGGTTCGTGAAAAAAAAAATAAGATGAGAAATATTCATTATAGTTGTTAGAAGGAAACATTTTGACTTACTATGTATACCTGCATCAGATCCTTATGCAAGATAAGCAGAAGTAAAATCTGAAACTGAAATTTTCAAAAATCCTAAAAGTCTCTCCGTATTTTTTTTCTTATTCATGACAATTACAAATACGTCTATGTTTCGCTTATTCAGGTATCCTCTAGACTAAAATTAAAAAAAATTACTTGTATAAATATAACAATATATTAAACCAGAAATTGGTAACAAGCTAAAAACAAAACAAGAAACCTGTGAATGCAAAAATTGTTAAACTCATTCATTATATAATCAATCTCCTATATTGGATTGGCTATAATTCTGCAAAAATTAGAAAATTAATATCACATTAAAAGGTAACTCAGTAAAAATTAGAACAAACTGTTTACAAAAAATACAACAAAATTTTTAAAAACTTTAATTTACACCCCATGGGAAACAGTATTGTAATGTTAAGGGAGGTTTTGTAGGCATATACGGAATATTAACCATTTTCATTAAGTTACTACTAAGTGAAAGTACTCGCCATGCTCTTAGGTCAATAATCAGGCTACACAAAGTTTCCATCTTTTCTTTGTTAAACGAATAGAGTTGATGAAAAATACCACTGGAACAAAGGGGACTCCCCCTTTTTTGTTCCTTCCGACAAATTCTTACATCTCATATTATATCTCCTCTACACATTAAATGGGTGATAAAGCAGTACGTGAAATCTCAGTTTCAAAAATATTAACCATTTTTCCCCAGATAGTAAATTATATTGATTATTTTCAAACTTTGACTAGCAGCAATTACAAAAATTATTTTTTTTGAAAAGTCCAAAACTTTTATCCTAAAAATATTTAGAAAATATTATAATTAGTACAAATTTGAAAAAAATAATTGTAGTTTTAGCCTTAAGGTTGTTATTGTATATAACAACTACAATTGAAAAGTTAACACCTGTTTTTCATCAATCTAAGTTCATCCCTGATGAAACACTCATTCACTTACGTCAAAGTCCACAGCTAACAATGAACTCTCAGTATTTTAAAGTTTTTATTATAATAAAGTTACCACACTGTTAAAGGCAGGAATAAAAATAAATAAATGTGTTTCAGAATATAACACTGTAATTTGCAGTTATAGTAGAAACGAAAATATAAAATAGCTTTTAATTGCTAGTTAGTCTCATAAATCCAATTGAGAAATCTTTTTTGAGAATTTGTGTTATTGTGTTGCTCTAATTAAAACAAATAATAATGAGTTAAATATTACTGCTGTTAGGGCGATTGTGAGCATCCTTTGGACTAATCAGTAATTGAAGAATGACTACAATTTTCTTACATCGACCATAAACTAAATTTTTTCTTTTTTTAATATATATAAAAGAGGTTGAAATTGAATGAAAAATACCAAGATAAGTAGGGTGTGAGCACATTCTCAAATATTTATTAAACGGCAAGGAAAAAATACTAAGAATTTTTGTGTGTCAATACTTCATTTTAATTGTTGAACCATCTTGTTCACTGAAAATCACTTTAAAAATAACATTAATAGCTAAAATACTGAACAAAAAACAAAATTAAAATCAGATCGTATAATATTAAATACACAATTTTTCTGCTGCCCAAACTTTATTTTTTTTAAATTACTTTTCGTTAGTCTCTTGATCAGATTTAGATTATGAATGGGGGAAAATCAAAACTCATGATCTTAAAATTCTTAGTTCCCATCATTTTAATTTAACCAAAAGCTAATTAGCATAATCCCATATTCTATAGAATGTATCTTTAAGTTTTCAGATGGGTCAAATTACACAGCGCAGGACTACAACCAAAACTTTTACTTGATAATTTTGGCTGATCTTTATGTTTTTTGGTGTGGTGGAACTGAAAATGAACTGCATTTTCTTCCATCAAGTACAGATATTTCGCAAATCCATGCTATGTAGTGTTAGTTTTGTAGCACAAAACTTGTAATGTTTTTATCCAGTTAGTTAATGAACTAGAATAGCTGAAACGTTCATTATGTATACTTAATATTTCCTAATACTACTCTTCCTCAGTCATTGGTGCATGCATACAGCTTGAAGCACAACCTGTTCACACAGGAATGTACTTATTGTCTGGTCTCAGTAATCACCTTCTGACGCTGAACCAGATTGAACTTGTTATATGTTATAAATTAATGCCCATTTTACTGCTCATTATCTCAGTCCAGTCGTATCGTTAAAAGTGAGTGCACTCATGTAGGTTACCTACTCGTGTCAAAGTGAATGAAAAACTTTTTTTGAGTTTTGTAAGTGCATTTTGAAAAAATTTCTCATCATCATTGTGATGCTAGGACTCTTCTGCTTTATCTGCGATGAATATACAATCAGAAAGTACCAACAAAATATAACAGACTTTGTCCAAAAGGTATATCATGCATATTTTGGTTTAACAATAAAAGATCAAGATAAAGTTTGGGGTACTCACAAAGTTGTGTACAAATAGCTGTGTAGAAAAACCTCACCACATAGGTGAGTTAAAATTGTTCAAATTTGCTATCCCAATGATGTGGTAGAAGCCTAAAAATTCATGGGGATGACTGTTACTGTTGTGCTACTTCTGATGTTTAAGGGTATAACTCAAAAAATAAAAAAGTCATTAACTACCCTAATCTTAAATCTGCTAATTGTCCATACCACACGGTTCTGGACTACCAGTTCCTCAGCCCCCTCATGACGTGGACAGTGGAAACAGATGGAGAAGCTTGTATGGTGGTAAAGTATGAATCAAGCAGTGATTCGAATCTTAACAGTTCAGAGAACGAACCTGAACTTTTTTCTCAACAGGAGTTGAACGAGTTAGTGAGAGATCTTGGACTTCCAAAAGATACAGCTCAGTTACTTGGTTTCTGACTCAAAAACAAACATTTATTACTACCAGGCACTTCTTTTTCATTTGTGAAACACTTTTTATTCCTTACTTTTCACAGGACGAGAATCTTGTCTACTGCAAATATATTCAAAGACTGATGGGCCAATTCGGTGTACAATATGAACAATCATTGGTGTCTATTCATAGACTCATCTTAAAAGAGAAGCCTAAAAGGTGGTTTGTTACACACTGACAATAAATATGCTTCAATTCCAGTTGCTCATTCGGCACATTTAAAAGAAACATACAGCAATTTTGTATTACTTTTCGAAAGAATTTTTTATGATGAGCTAAGTGGATGGTATGTGGAGACAAGAAAGTACTCTTAGGTCCACAATCAGGCTACACAAAGTTTCCATGTTTTTTATGTTAATTGGATAGCCGTGATGAAAAATACCGCTGGAACAAAGGGGACTGACCATCGTGAAAAGCTCTGTTGCAAAGGGAAAAAAAAATGTTATTAGGGAAATTTTTGTTCCTTCTGACAAATTCTTACTACCTTCTCTACACATAAAGGGGATGATTTGACAAATCTCTCAGTAAGTTTCAAGTACTTACGCTCCAAATTTCCTGATTTAAGTGATGCCAAGCTAAAATAAGGAATCTTTGTTGGCCCAGACATCAGAAAACTTGTTTCAGCTGCTCCTTTCACCCAGACCATGAATGAGAATGAGAAGGGAGCCTGGAATTTGTTCGTGCCTGGGCTGAGATCCTTAACTTCTTTTTGTGTTTTGCATGTCTGGTTCTTTTGCTTCCATATTTTCTTAAGAAGATAAGTCTTCCCATGAAAACTGTTATATTTATACAGCACAAAGAAGGTAATTCTTACAGAGTTGACAATCAACTTTTTGTGCTGTATAAATATAAGTAGCTATAAAGACTACTTTCTACCTAGATACTTCTCTTTTCCTTAGTGCATGCTGAATCCATTTCCACTTTTTGTGCACTATCCATTTTCATATCGACAGCTGCTTCCCCTAGTTCTTTCTCTGTTACTAATCTTAGAAGAGTTATTATCATATTGAGTTTGATGAATGTTTCATTTCAAATTCCTGCAGTACATAATAAAGCTGCTATCTTAGTAACTCTGCAATGGGCTGGTGTCCATAGTGTAACAATTTTCTTATTTTGCTACAATTTATTATTATAAAAAAAACATGTTCCGTTGAAATATGTATTTTAACAAATTTATATGGTTAGAAGTACCTTTTTTTTTTTTTAAAGATGTTTTCCTTGGTACCCTGAAGTGGGCTAGAATAAATTTTGATTCGACAGTGCCGAGACGAGGTGCTCTTTCATTGCCCGCTGGGGAAAAACTCCTCGCCTGTTTTGGTTTTTCTTTCCGGCTTTTCTCGCCCCGACCTTTGCATCGTCGATCGACTTCCACTAAGCCCCCACTTATAATAACTAATAACTATTTTCAATTAACAATTTATATGTAGTGATATGGTTCAGTCCATATTATTACATTGGACCACCCTGAGAAGGAAAAAAACAACAACAAAAATCTGCTTTACATCTGCAAATTTAATTCAAAATTTCCTCATATGGTACGACCAATCGACCTGTGAGTTTTTATACCTAAATTGTATATACAAAGCATACATATAACAACCTGTTACCAACATTTTCAAATTGCAAACGTTTCAGACACTGTTTCCATTTTGAGTGCTGTTCGCCAGTCAATATTCGGAAGTAGTTTCCTAGGTCCCTGTTCGGGCGCCACTTGTAACAATTTTCTTATTTTGCTACAATTTATTATTATAAAAAAAACATGTTCCGTTGAAATATGTTTTTTAACAAATTTATATGGTTAAAAGTACCTTTTTTTTTTAAAGATGTTTTCCTTGGTATCCTGAAGTGGGCTAGAATAAATTTTGATTCGACAGTGCCGAGACGAGGTGCTCTTTCATTGCCTGCTGGGGAAAAACTCCTCGCCTGTTTTCGTTTTTCTTTCTGGCTTTTCTCTCCCCGACCTTTGCATCATCAATCGACTTCCACAAAGCACCCACTTATAATAACTAATAACTATTTTCAATTAACAATTTATATGTAGTGATATGGTTCAGTCCATATTATTACAATAGTTTATTTTGTTACTCCTTGTGTGTAAAACACAGATGTCCTTGTCATTTGGGAAAATACTCAACAGCCCCATACTTTCTTACTAATAAGCCACCATCCTTATCATATTTAGTGAGAATGGATACATGAAAAAATAAAGCGTAACTTAAAATACCCCTCCCAAAAAAATAAAATATCCCTACATTATTAAATCTGTATTTGTTGAACATCGTATTATAAAATACATAATTATCATTAAATTATTTATCAATCTCAATCGTTATGTAGTTAATTTATTACAAAAGCTTTTGTAATTTTTTCAGTGAGGTCATCGCGATGGGACCAAACTCCAGAGGATGCTTTAAAATTGAAACGGGTCAGTCACTTGAATGATTTTATTTTAGTTTAATTTATTGTTTTGGTGCTATTATTTCCAATTTCTGAGCATGAAGAGGCATGTGCCATGCTATTTGCAAAAAAAAAAAAAGGTCCAATCGACCTAAAATTTTAAATAAATATAAAAAATATCAAACCATACATTTGGCCGATTATTTTTTGTGTAAAACAAAATAATGGGAAGAAGAAAAAAAATTAAAATTTATATATGTATTAATATATATATGATGTAGGGTCTGTTTCACGTTGTTTGGCCTTATCCAACCTAGTAGCTAAAGCTAATAAAGATGGAAAGTTGTAATTTTTCTTGTGCTTTTTTAGTTGGTAAAAAGATAAAATTTAAATTTCAAGTTGTTTCAAGTAATAAAGTTTTATCGGTCCATTTATAATTTTAATTATATCATTCTTATTATATTGTAATGTTATTTTAAATTTGAAGAAGTGCAGAAAAAAAAATGGGCGGGGGCCAGTCGGACGTTAGAAGGAAGTGTGGGGAGACGCAGTGAGAAAAGGAGAGAGGTTTATAGTGACTGGAGGGAGGCAGTTGTTTCTAGTTACTTGAGTGGGCAGTTATTGAAAAAGGCTATAAAGAAGAGCTGTTAAGTTTTAGAATTGTTTGGAGAAGAGAGATGTTGATGAGGATTCGCTCCAGTTTGCAGATGGTCAAACATATTTGACCAGTGCATGCCATCATAGAAACTCACACATCATATGTGCAGAGTCTACTGGAAGATTGGGCAATATTGAATTTGAAGCATCATGATCGCAAAACTCAATATTTGGATGAACCAAGGCAAGCATTCGACGGAAAATTAGTTAACAACTCAAAAACTATAAATGTATTAAATCTTTTAATTTGTTTTCTTACATGTAAATGTTTGGTTGTCCAGAACCTAACCTGAGATATAAAGAATGAATTAAAGGTGAAATTAATTTTTTCATAACCACTACAATAACTTCATAATATATTTTTTAAAGAAAATTAATTCTAATAACACAGATATATAAGTCAAATATTAAGATAACATTTAACAGGGATTATCTATTATAGGACATACTCCTCTGAAATGATAAATTACCACCAAATTCGTTTAATTTAAAGGTTATACTTAAAATTTTAGCTGTACCATTGATTACTATGCATTCTATGCCATTTTAAGTAAATTCAGGTTAATTTTATTTTACATATTTCAGTGAAATTACATTTTTTTAATATTTACCACACATTTCTTTGGTAGTTATGCATACTTTTTTAAAATTAAAATTAATTCATCACTTTTAAATGAAAAACAAAAGAAATTTTGGAAACATTATAATTTGCGTGTCGGATTCTTGGAACTGGCGTTATTTATTTGGAAAGGTAATCTAAGAATTGTATACTTCGAAAGATACAGTTTTAGGGAAATGGTAAACTGCGTGTCAGATTCTTGGTTCTGTTGGATAATAAGACTGAGAATTATTTACTGTTCTCAAGTTATGATGTTATACACTAAATGTGAAAAAGTGGTTAGTGAACAATGCCAAAAGTTCCAGCCAAAAGAAGGGACCTGCTTGTCAAGTACATTCATGAGTTTCCTGGCAAAATATTTAATAGTGATTCGGGAATTTTATATTGTTCGTACTGTGATAAACCAGCATTCAACGTTTCCAAGTTGTTCTGCATATTGTTACAGTAAAATATAAAGTAAACAAGGAAAGAAAGTCAAAGTTTCAACAAACTTTCTTAATTAAATCTTCAAGTGATTTCTCAGCACGTGAGTCAAGTTTTAATACAGAGTTTCTCCGATAGTTAACTCCACTATCCCCTTTCATAAAATTAACATGTCCCATTTGAAGGATTTTTCAGGAAAGTATACTTGTATAAGTATAATATAGAATGGTTTCAAATACATATAAGAAAAAAATATATATATCATACATCTCTATCGATATATTGTAGTGTTATTTTGAATATCAAAATATAGTGAATTTATTTAGTATGATTAAGTAAAACTATTAAATGTGATTTTATGGATAAACTTAGATTAAACAGACAGTCTTTGAAATGGCCATGTGCAGAATATAACTTTAAAATCGAGGTTGTGTCACCCATGAACTATAACATAGATAAGATATCACGGCTGCTCTTCCTGCATCGTTCTCCTGGAGATGGTGAAATGCCCTGGCGCCTCTAGCCTCTTCCACTTTTGAACAAAGATGAGGAAGGCCCTGAAGTTCTCTTCGTTGTCTACCAGCAATGGTAAGTCTGACTCTTCCAAGCTATACTGGCCGATTTAGTGGATCATGATCTTGCTTGTTCTAAAGTTTGACAGGTGAGCACAATATGCCCTGCGGTATCAATATCCCGTAATAGTTGGAGTCTGCAGGTCTTTTATGCTCTTAGAGCTTGCCGATAGGAACTGAGAACTCAAGTAGTCAGGGGAGACCCACTTTGCCCTCAGCCTGCCTATGACTAATGGGAAGTACTTCCTTAGGATACTTCCCTTCATGGTATTGGTCCACCTGGTATTCCACGGCATCATGGTTGAGTCGCTAATATGTTCTTTCCACTTCCTAGGTCCTTCAAATCTCCTGCGAAGGGGAGGCGTAAGCTCTTCTAGATGTCATGTCTTTACCTTAGCTCAGAGGTGTTATTCCTGGTGGACCAAGTCTACTCCTCCCCTAACTCTCCTGAAAGGTCTTTGTGAAGAACATGTGTTCCCTCTCCATCTTCTCTTCAAAAGCTGCCAGCACCTTTTTTTTATATCTCGTCTGCTCTGGCCAATTTACCCTCTTACCTGTTCTTTCTGTTGATACCAGAAACCAAAACGGTTCGCTCCTATCCAGGAATAGTCCATTCCTGGTCCGAAGCGCATAATTTATATTACTGGTCCATCAACTTGTTTGTCAGTCGCTGACTCGGTATCAAAAAAGAAAAAAAATTATATATAAGAAAAAACTTATTCTAACCTATCTTAACCAATTCTTACCACTAATACACAATGTAAATTCTTAAATCTAATACATTTATATAAAAACTACGAGTTACTATAAACTTAATACGTTACTACTAATTACTACGTCTTAATACGTTATTACTAATTATGTATATGTGGTAGGTTCCACATTGCAAAATGTAAATTCGGGGCCTAGGCTTTACCTAGCTAGGTAAAGGTACCTATGACCTCAAGGGCATCTAGTATCGGCTGACCATTACTCAGCCACCAGCATAATAGTGCATTCAGCCCTTAATAATGATTGGTAATAGAATAAATTCTATTGTAGAAAGATTAAAAAGGACAAGGGAATATGGCTGATTGGGGTTGATAATTTAGTCCACCTTTCATTCACCAAAGGCAAATCAGGTCAGATAGATAATAAAATATTTATTAATTATCCTCAAGTAATAATCAAAAATTTTAAACTAACATTTTATTAAGTCTAGTGATTAGAATGATAAATGAAAATAAGATTTTTTTTTTAAATATAGGAGGAATATCATAAATGAAGATAATGAACAAAACAACAATAATGAAAATGCTTAATAGGTTACATCAATTATTCCCTTCTAATATAGAATATAAAGAGAAATATTTTATAACATAAAAGAAAATGGATAACTAAGTTATTATAAGACTGATAGACATGTACAAACTATTGAATCTACTTGGCTCAAAATATGGCATGGTAGTTGAAATTAATCGGTAATGGCTGATTCCGCTGCTGCAGTCAGAAAAGCCAAATCATTGATGCATAAACCTACTTTGAGGGATCACCTAGCAAACGTATTTCTGTGAAAATAAGTACAAATTTTATGTTTGTAATACATATAAATTTCAGCCTTAGTCATAATTAATAATACCAATGAAATAATTTTACATTTTCTAAAATAGGGTGTTTTATAGGGTAGTTTAAAATTAAAATTTCATATAATCTAACTAACCAAATTTACAAAATTAAAATTAAAATTGTACAAAAAAATAAATAAATTATAAATCAATAAAGTCATTATAAACAATCAATCAAATTAAAGTAATTATGACTAATGGTGGTATAACCGCAGCTGCCGGCACAATTGTAGCTAGTTAATTAATAAATTATCTTTATCTTAAAGCATTAAAACAAAAATACAAAATAAAATGGAAATAAACTACATAAATAATATGCAAAAAAACTAAATAAATTAAATTTCTTTCCCTATAAAACCAACGCTATTATGCTATTACCTGACTAAAACCTCTAGTAATGTAAAAGCAACTTATTCTAATTAATATTAACATATAACAATTAGTTAAATTATAAATTTATAGTATTGGATTCATGCCAAAATACTAATATCAATAAAAATATATTTATAAAAAATGAGTTGTGTCACATATTTCCTCATGAACAAAACAATTCAAAATTTTATGATCGGTGGATTAGCCCTTCAGCTGCTGAGTACTGCATAGCAATCTGCTAGTGCTGCATTACAGGAACCACTTACCAGGATGCTGTGCCTATTGATAAGCTTCAAGTAGACTAGCAAGTCCATAGGTTGCAGCTGAAGGGAGCCACGTGAGTGAGATTGGCATTAGTAAATCTCTGTTGGCTCAGTTGAAGAGGACGTAGTATGGTTTTCATATCAAAACATGATATAATTTAGAAATTAAATTTTAAACGATCATTGAAAGCTATTACATTACAAATAAATTTATTATAACTAGGAACTTTCTAGTTGATAGATTATGCTGAAGTTTAGCTGGCTCATTGTTAGGTAATCCTGTATTTTAAAATTATTTATTGTGTTAACTGATGTTAAGAAATTACTACAATCAGGGGCCTAGCCAGAGGGATCCATCCGAAAATTTTCCTCTCTCTTCCGAAATTCTGAAAAAAAAATAAGTGTGCTATATAATATGTGTTGACCTAAGTAGCATAAAATATTTTCTATTGTATTATAAGTATCACTGACTAAGTATAGATCTTTAATTACAAATCATATTTTTTGTACTTGTTGATTATAGGGGCCCCAGATAACAGTAACAAATATAAATGACTTATTACTTGTGAAATAATAGATCAATAACCAGGAACATTTGTATATTGAAATTAAATGTTTATCTAGGATTAAATGACATCAATTGTTCATACCTCTCCAATAGTTTTTTTTATTTACTACAAGCACTTTCTACAGCCCAGATCTGTCATCCCTCAAGCTATGAAAATTTTATAATAAACAAACATTTAATAGTTAAAATTTAAAAGATTAAAATAATTTAAATTTAAATAAAGTATAAATATAAAAATAAATACCTATTACACAATTATAAATAAAAGGTGGTGAAAATTATATATATAGGGAATATGTTGTATTCATAAAATTATATAAACCATGTAACACAGCCACACACTAAATGTTTATCAATCTATTTCTTACCAAAATTAAAATATATTGTAGCTTTTGTTTAAAATATTTTTCATACTTTCTGTTTTGTTATGGAGTATTCTGTGTTGTTATCACCTAATGTAGGTGATTGGTGCAGCTAATACCACTATAAATGTTATATGGGCTGCACTGGTAAGTAATAGAATGATGTAGTGGACTGTATATTAATAAATGGTGTAACGAATGCTAAAATGATTCAGCGGATGTACAAATGATATATATTAATTCACTGATATATGCTGATGGAAAAAAAAAAAAAGAGTGTGTTGTGTGAAGTACTTCACCACAAATAAATAGAAGTTACCTTCTTTTCGGACCAGAAAACACCCATCTACCTTTACATATTTTATCAATAAATCTTCGGCGTCCATATATAAAGAGGGGAGACTAGTTCGCAATCCCTACACGGCCGGGGCTTACTAGGGACACGGGCCTCTGACCTGCCTGTATAAGGCAGAAATTCTGAGCTCATTCAGACAGTCAGAACCAGAGACAGAAGTGAACACTACTCCTCCCTCTCTCTCTGCACTGGCGCTTGTTGCTCTTCTTGAACCATGGCTTTCTTATTTAACTACCTCTGCACCTCTCTCCTAATCCTTGCTAGCTTTAGTCTGGTGTTGTCAGACCCCACACTTTCCTAGTGGGATTATCTAGCCGCATCTCGCTAAAACTAGCACATCCTTTGAAGGGATCCCTTCCATGCACAAGACGGTCTCTGGGGCCCTAAAAAATGTACCTAGTAGCGTCTCTCCCCCCAGCGATCCAGTCTGCCTCTTTCTGGTTCACACTCGCCTTCTGAATCCGGTTAGTTGTCGCCTACCCTCAGATACCAAGTGTGAACTCGTGGTCATTCCAAGACCACATAAACTACCTATAAAAACCTATCCTTTACCTGTTCTCCTGAACACAGTGGACTGTTGTGGCACACCTTTTACGATCTAATGGAGTCAAATTAATAAACAAAATATGAATTAAGCTGCCCACCAAAGACCACAGACATTCATTTACCTCTTTATTGACGCCTGCTGGGCAGTGGCTGGGTCAACGAGACCTTTCCCCGGGGGGGGGGGGGCGTCCCCTACAGAGGGTTAATGAACCAATTCATGATACAATCTTGTTAGTTATTAAGTAAATTTTGCCCATCAGTTCTGAACCCCTGTTCTTTATCTAACATTTTTAAAATTGCTAGAGAGATATGGTTACATATAGTCCCAGTATTTCTTTTATTACAATTAGTTAATGAAACCATGTATACAATTCTACTTTACCTACCCCAAACTGTGATTGTTTTTTATTACTATCCATTTATGTTATTTAAGCTTTTCTTTACTGTATGTGTTCCATTATACTTGATAAAAATGTGTTTTATCCACTCCCTTTAAGCTTTTATATACAATAGCGAAATCAATTATTCATTCATTTACAATAATAAATCCATTGAACATGTGAGTAATTACCAAGGCTGTGCTTTAATAAACCAAAAAATAATAACCCACACGTTGGGAGACCGTTATGATTACCGCTTTTGTTTAAAATATTTTTTACTTTCTTATTTATAAGAATTCAAAGTATAATATTTTATTTTATACTGTTTCAATTAAAATGATCTCAGGGTATTTTATATGGCCCTAGTGCACAATTTTGTCTTTTTCAAATGTTTCATGTTAACAAAATTGGTCTGATCTCACCACACCTCATCTCACTGAATGACAAAGCCAAAGACAATGGCTGGCCCCTTTGTTATGTTTTTTTTTTTTTTTTTTTTTTTTTAATTATTCCTTGTTTAATTATTTATTGTAGTAAAATATATGCAAACAAGTAATTTGGTTGGGGTGGGCTTCTTGCACTGCATCATAGCTGCATTTTAAGGAAGTCTTAAAAACTAATAATTCGGATTACTGTAAAAAGAAGTTTTACTATGAAAACAGGACCAGATGATGGAACTCACCTTCGGGTTACAAAATGAAAGACTAATACTAACTTAAACTTAGATGGTACTCTCTTCAACCACCTGCTGCCATCAATAGGGTAATATTGGTGGGGGTATATTGTTTAACATAGGATTGGTCAGAAGTTCAGCGAATCAAAGGATTTGATGTGTCTACGGCAGGTGAACTCATCGACCATCCGCAGATACAAAGTCTGCTTGTAGCTCACGATTTCTTCACTGCTGGAATGATATTTGCCAGACCACTTTCATAAATATCTAGTTTTGAAATTGCTGAAGCTGTTTGGATGTTGGTTACGTCAAATGCTGAAAAGTAGTGCACCATACGGAAAAACCAACCTGAGTGTACTCTTGAGTATCAACAGCTTGAAACACAGTGATATTTGTTAGGATTTACTATGTTTAGAATCTAAAATGAATCTATACAAACTAAATTGCACTTTAAGGCTTCTTATATTTACTATAGCCGTACTAAATTTTATATAGTTTATGAGGGTATAGAACACTGTTTAACTTTTTTTTGGCAAACTCTTCTGGAGGATGGTTCAACACTGTTTAACTAGTTCTAATGTATTTATATAATACAAGTTTTTTTTTGTAATTTGAAGGTGATGGGGCTCACCGTCAGGATGAGAGCCCCTCTGTCTCCTACCAGCTGATATCTATAGGTCACCACATCTCCCACCCTAAATTAACTGCTCATAAATTGAAGTGGGCCACTCACACATCAAATTTAGATATTAATGATTTTCTTTTACCGGGATGATTTGAATTTTTTTCCATTTTAAAATAAACTATTTTTACAACTTATCCTCAATCTTTATCTTTATCGTAGTCTCTATGAGGATTAATTAAAAATAAAAATAAACAAAATCAAATTCATTTTGTTTACACAATTGGGATTTAATCACCTAAAGATTTAATCAATACTTGTCTTCCCCCCCCCCCCCAGTACTCATTTAGCCAGTGCTCTAGAGAGCTTTTTAAAAGGCCTTTATGAAGAATTACTGAATTCTCAGCGTGATGTTGGTCATAGACTTGGTTGCTCCCACATAGTTATCGTAAGAGCTAGGGAACATGTTCTTCTCAGTACACTCATAGAGGAGGTCGAGTTAAAAAAACTACCCTTCAGCAGGTCTGATGTTTGATAATCCAGACCACTAGGCAATTAGGTTCAACAGCTCGACAGCACCAAAGCGCTTTTGACGATGCACACAGTGGTCCGCATTTCAACTCAAACAGTTACCCAATACAGTAACCCCCTTTATGAAGTCGGTTTTTGATACCGACCAGCGAGGAGGTTTTGTTTTAACAAGACAACAGAAAGCAGCGCCTCTCTTATGGGCTCGTGAACATGTTGATTGGACTGGAAACGTTGTTTATTTACTTACGAATCAAAATTGGTTCAGCATCATCATGATCGACGTTTTAGAATGAGGAAAGAGCAAAATTAGCGATTTAATGCAAGTATGACTTAGCCAGTACGACCTTATAGGGGAGGTTCGAAAATGGTCTGGGGAGGGGTATCGAGTAATCGAAAAACGTAGCTGATATTGTTCGTGACCGCACAAATATACCTGGACAATGTCATAAGGCCTGTTATTTTCCCTTTATCACAAGAAATCGGAAAAACTTCATTCTTGTTGATGATGATGCTCGACCTCAAAGACCAAGGATAGTTGAACGTTATTTAGAGGAACAAGAAATCACACTTATGAACAGGTCCGCTAGTTCACCCCACATGAATCCCACTGAGCGTGTTTTATGTGTAACTCCAACCCTAGTTACACATGTGTTCACCTTGTCCTCATAACTTGAATGAACTTGCAGATGGATTAATTGAGGAATGGACTTCATTGGCCTAACATTACATTTTGAGGCTTATAAGGAGTGTGAAACAAAGAGGTGAATCTTTAATTCGAAGCTGAGGTGGCCTAACTCCCTATTAAAGACATTGAAAAATGAATAAAAAACAATGCCTTTTTTTGTTTTTAATTTAAATTTGATTGAAATGTTAATAAACTCTTATAGGACTCCTCGTGCAAACAAAAAAACGTCACATACTCGGCGTTGCCGGGGTACTTATTTACCCCTATCATTTATCATAACAATTTTTGGTTTCTTCTCCAGGAGAAAGAATAAATAAACTTTTGGACGAAACCACCCTTGAGCAAGATGTCGGTTATTTAAAACATATTACAATGTATCTATTAGTTTTATTTTAAGTAACTATGAGAATGAAAGAGGAAAAAGGGAAACGAGTATGTAGGGAATAAATGTGATTCAATTTGGTTCTATTAAATAATAAGGAAAGATGGCTTGATGTTAGCAGGGCGAATGATATTTGGCAAGAAGAAGCTTGGATGGGAGCAGGGGTGCCAATTAAGTGAAGCTGGTGTCCGGTGTCGCCATTACGGCAAAGGATCCGGTTACCTGTGGGGGAGCAAGCCCGTTCCCTAGGTAACCGTATCGACTCATGCCTTTTTGGAGACTTCAATTCTATCTATATCTCTTATCACTCCTTCCAAAATGTACCAGTCATACCCTCTCTTGAAAATATCTAAGCATAATTTCTTATAGAATGGATAATATCGTAGTGTATTATTCCATGTGAAGAGCCAACGCTTTCGGTACAGATCTAGGGGCCGCTCCATTATTAGAATACTTTAGTACTCTTGCCTCAAAGTAGAACTGCCCTTAAGTTATTAATAAGTGTAACAATTCTTATAAGAACAATTTAAAATTAAATTTGGAGTCGGTAGCATCTGTGAATATATAGATAGGAGGCCGTGGTGCTTGAGTGTATGAATTTGTTGGGAAATCGGCTTGGGTTGATGATAGGTGTTAGATTTTCATAAAAATTATTATTGGAGCAGGTATGTCCGTGTCAGGTCCTTTCAACAAGAAAAGAAAGGTGGGTGTTAAAGAAGTTTGGTAATCATAATTAAGAAACGTTAAGATCAAAAACGAGTAAAAGAGTTGATCGGAGGATCAGTTGAGGATGATGAAAGAGTGTTGTTAGGTTTTCGTCAAGTTTATTCATTTTTAAACACACTATATCAAAAAGTTCGATGATCCACTCACTTTGTTAAAATTAAATAAATAATTTTGATTTGAATAAATACTTATTAAAGACAAATAATAATATATGAAGATGTCCTGGGAGAATAGCAAGGTAGCACATGTGATGGAGACCAGGAGTGGAAAAATCAAAATTTAAAAGTGAAAATAGAAGTTGATATTTGAGGGTTGTTCGCCGGCGTCAATCTTCATTAATAAATATCTAATCCCATACCATCCTGTCACATGTAATAAATAGACGGGGGATGAGAGCTTGGAGAAACGAATCATTCTATGTCTCTATTACTGTTCATTCTGTTCTTCAAAATAGATTTATGTTTATCATTGTACTGTAGAATCCCGATAATTCGTATTGTCAAGGGACTGAGAGTTTGGTACGAATTATCGGGAGTACAAAATTAATAAAATTTAAAACGTATTAATGCAAACACGTATGTATTAAGAAGTATGTACAATGTAGTAAGGATAAAAACTATGCAATAAACACTGCTTAATACTGAACTAAACAATAAACAATACATGCAATAAAAAATATGTAAGTACTTATGTTCTAGATTGAATATACACCAATCATTTGTATGAAAAAAATCCGTAATTTTTTTTTGACGCAATCCTTGCAGACGGGTATTGTCAATTCCTTTGTATATTTCCTCCAACTGTTACATTTGAATTGCTTGCTTGCGCGAACCACTTTTTTAAGTTCTCTTCATGTTGTGGGTAATCACCAGTCTTGAAGCGTTTTACTTTGCTGCATGATGTCTGGGAAGTGATTTTGTCCTTGTTCTTCAGGATTGATGTGATCGTGGAACGAGGGACGTTAAAACGATTGGCTATGTCAATTTGCTTAAAGCCACTGGCCACGGCGTTTATGATTTGTTGTTTCTCTTTAATAGAGAGGCTAACTTTTTTGGGAGGTAAGACAACGTGTCACAACGATAACGAAAACGAGACTGAACTGAAGAAACGAAAGAAAAGCTTAGTACAATTCCTAAAACTTTCCCTCTCTCCTCTCCTTATTTCCTTTCAGTAAAAAGAGTACGAATTACATATGGGATTTCATAGAAAACATTTATCTCGCACTCATTCTGCTCTCTGGTCTCTCACTGTCCTCTTTCCCTTTCTTGAAACAGTACGAATTAACGAGGTTTTTAAGCTGGAAATACGTATTGTAAGACGTTTTAAGTGACCTCGAGCCTAAAATTAATACGAATTACCGAGGGGACTGAAATGCATTGTTTTTATACCACTTACCGGGATTTTCTCTAGGGACCGGCAAATTTGTACGAATTAGCCGGAAATACGATTAATTGGGATTCCACTGTATGTCGTTTATCAATGTGCACTTGCTCTGGTTCTTGACGTGAAGTAGCTGTCTGTACAATACAATCATTTTTTATTTCTGTCGGAGACATTTATTATGTTCTCAAGTATTAATTTTACTATTGTACAATCTATCGCTGTTTTTGGTCCAAAATACTTAATTTATCCGATAATGGTCTTTAGAAACTGAAAATTATATTTAAAATATGTCAACTCCTGCTATATTGAACGAACGAAAAAAATTTGTGCCACTAGAGTGAAAAGGACTAGTGAAATACTATGCTTGGAGCCAGTGGAGAGTGCCGAAACCACACTAGTGAGAAAATGTTTCCGCTATGCCACCAGTCAAGCACAATGTTTTTACCTTGGAAATAAAATAAATAAATAAAAGTATAAAATTGATTTAAAAATATGTAACTAGTGTTAAGTTAAATTGTAATTTAAAAAATACGTATTAAAATCACGATAGCTAACCCGATAACCATTGTTAATTTCTTTTCGCAGGCCCATCTTTAATTTGTTTTTAGTATTGGGAGAAAATTAGGAATTGGTATCGTATGGAGCAGTTGATTCAGGTAATAAATTGTAGATACGAGAAGGAGAAGGTACTGTGCCGAGTAAGTGAGTAAATGTTTATTGATCACTCCAGACAATTGCTTTTCCTCAGTCCTCTCATCAGTGTTGCTTGTTAACATACTTTTTTCACCCGTTGGGGAAAACCCGTTGAAAATTGGCCAGTGCCACCGATTTCCACCGTTGGCGATAAATATTTTAGTATAGTTTAGACCTTTTTTTTTTTTTTGTCTTCCTCTTTGACTTCATCTTAAAATTTTTGAAGAAAAAATGGGCCTTGTGCATTATCTTCCCGCAAACAACTTTTTTTTCTAATACCAAGTGAAAGCCGTTTTGTCTTCAGACATTATCAAATTTATGATAAGGAGTGGATTTGTTATATTTTCATCAGTTCATATTTCTTAAGTATTCAAATCACCAATAAGTTCTAATTGTTAAAATGAATCTTTTAAAATTATCTACTTTGGTTCAAGATAATAAATAGCTTGATTCTTCAACAAAAATGTATTATTCGCATCAGTAGACTCTGCATAAACGATCACAACATGGTTCTCTATTTCACACTAATCGAGTATTTGGTGGCATGTCTAGATCAACTAATGAGTGCTCCTCATTGCTTTTTAGATAGAACTGCTAACAACTTCCACTGCTAATTAAGAAGTATGTTAGGCCTGGATCGAAGATACCTCATCGCTTTGGTCTGTTTACAGGAACATTACAAACATTGTAAACCATCACCATTTAGCAGTCAATCATTCCAGAAATTTTAAGGATCTTAACACAGATGGATTGCAGGATCTTTGAATGTGGCCTGAAATCGGTACGCTAAACGTTATGGAACACTTGCTTGAATCATATTTTTGTAATTTGTTTTGTCGGTGTAAGAACTTAAAATTATTTTATTGTCTCTTAAGAGATAGTGATGCGTTTTGTTCCCTCAATAATAACATTATTTCTTGGAATTTATTATTGATAAAATTGTGTTGGAATGTAATTGGTTAGTTATTTTTTTAAGAGTCAGAAGACAATGTGAACGTCCCTGAACAATACAGCTGTATTTGTCTGGAGTAGCTACGAAACTAAAATGGAAAAGAACGAAAAAAAAAGGTAGAGGTCTGATTCTTTTCTTGCATTTCCCGTTATTGAGAGCAACCGTGATGGATGGCATAGAGGAAAATTCTCAGCTCAACATTTCAGACAGCAATGGCTATCATACAGACTTGAAAGTGGATAATGATAGCTTTCACCTTTTTCAAAC
The DNA here is from genome assembly GCA_930367205.1 of Acanthosoma haemorrhoidale. NCBI lineage: Eukaryota > Metazoa > Arthropoda > Insecta > Hemiptera > Acanthosomatidae > Acanthosoma > Acanthosoma haemorrhoidale. The sequence goes on along the minus strand of OV884009.1, from coordinate 105,631,158 downwards.
TATAGCCATTTCACCCTTTGGCAATAGATGCAAGCTATACCCATTTCACCTTTTGGCAATACATTCAAGCTATAGCCATTTCATCCTTAAGCAATACATTCAAGCTATAGCCATTTCACCCTTTGGCAATACATTCAAACTATAGCCATTTCACCCTTTGGCAATACATTCAAACTATAGCCATTTCACCCTTTGGCAATACAGTCAAACTATAGCCATTTCACCCTTTGGCAATACATTCAAACTATAGCCATTTTACCCTTTGGCAATACCAAGTTTTATCTGTATTTGTTGTCAGAGCGGCGCAATGCCTTATCCGTATGAAATTTCAATCTATACCTCGGGCAACACTCTATATTTTGTTGCAGATGTACTTACGGGTAATTATGTGAAAATAAATAAAACAAGAAAAACGTCGGTCCGATATGTGATAAAAGATTTTTCTCTCCAGATCTAAGCTTTTTCGGCTCAAAGCTGAGGAGAAGCTTTGCAGGATTCATTGTTCTCATTTTTCCCCCCGCTGCTAAGACACGTTAAAAACAGCTAAGAAAAAACAAATTCAAAGTTTTTCTAAGTACATAATAATGTTATGGGCCGCACTGTTTTATTTTATATCGCCCTACCCGATTTTAATTGTGTTTTTGGTCTTAGTGGAGTATCCTGTTCAAACTAGTGACATTAAAAATTACATGGATGTCCCATTTTATATTGGGAAGACATGGCAAATATAGCCGTTTCCATCTAACATCAGTAATAGTCAAACATTAATTAATATTTTTTTTTTTTTGTCACGGAAGGGCCTTAAAGACCACGCGAATATCATTACTTTCGGTTCTTTTCTTGTTTTTGTTTTTCCTTTCCTTCCATTTCCCCCTCATTATCTCTCCGTGCTTTTGTTTTCTTTCTTCTGTCCACGCGACTCCGTTTATTGATTTTTTCTTTCCCGCAAGAACCTTGATTTCTTTCAGTCTCATCCTATATCTCTCCCCGTCCTGACAATCCTGGTCCGTCATTCCTAGTCTTTCAGTTTCTTCCTTCATCTGCTTGGTGTATCCCCTTGAGCTTTTGTATCCTCGGATTTTCTGGAATATTTCCTTGTTTAGTCTTTCCGGGGTCATTCTTACCATATGTCCGTGGAATTTCAGTCTCCTGATATTATTTAACAAAAAAAATCTATTATTTTGAGTGACTAACACGAGATCCCGAGACAATATATAATTTGTATTCTGTTTTTTTTTCAATTATAGTTGCTAAAATGCATCAAAACTGTCATTAACACCGTGTTCGCAACTTTACATTAACCAGTGTTTATTTTAATCGTATTCTTAAACGCGGTATTAGTCCGTGCTGAATTTACTAATGTAAATAAAGGATGAAAAAATGAAATGAAGTAGGAAAAGAAGGAATAGAAAAATATACATATATGTATTATAAAGAAATGTATCCATAAAGAATTAGAAATATAAAATAATGCAATGATTGGGCGATTGTAGAGTGAGGACATGAATGTTTTTATTCTATTATGTATGGTGCCATTGAAGAGTGACAGTTGCCCCCCGGGATAAACAGAGACTAAAATAAAAAAAGCGAGGGTGGATCTCGAGTTACCGACCAGCCGGAGCGCACTTCCTGTATCCAGTTACGGCAGAAACACTATAGCTTGCACCTACAAGGACTTCTTATTAGGTAATCGGCCCCACGGCCTCTCCCCGTTAATTGTTCACAGGTTTCTTCAACCAGCCCTACAGCCTCCTTCAAACTTCTTTCAAATCAATATATTTACAATATTTATACAATTAAAATAATATTATATTCTTGTACAAAAGAATAACATCATCGCTCTTGATGATAAATAAACTGAGGATGGTTCGGTATGAGTAAAGTATCGCTAATTTGATTCGATACCAAGTAGGTATTGGTAGAAAAGTACTCAGGTTTAACCCTTTTAAAATGTTTGGGCTCCAGATACTTATGACTATTTACAATTACAAAAACAGCTGGTAGCCTATAGCAATGAGAGAAAGAACTCGAAAGTGAGTGTTTTAATTTAATTTTGTTGTATTTTTTTTCAAATTGGGATATTTAATTGGGGTCTAGGCTATATAGTTGTCAAAGTAAGGGTGAAATTAATTACTTACTTACTACCGTTCCCTTAGATACTGTAGAACCCAAGCTCTGAAGGGCGTTAGTCATGATGCTTGAAGACGTGTAGCCACCAACATCAAAACACATCAAAACACCAGCCCTTTTAATATTTTTAATCCTTTGCAAATTAATAATAAATAAATAAATATCTTTTATCGGGGTTGATAATTTTGTTCACCTTAGGTGTATCGTGACAGATAGATATAAAAATATTTATTCTACTGATACCTCTTATCATATCGGGTCCAGCTATTGGGATGGTGGAACATTAATATGAATTGGTGTAAACAGTCTTCGGTAATTTCGTTTAAGTTTTCCATCATGACTTGAATGGTTGCCGTGTGTTATATGATCTCCTGTCTCGCTTGAGCCAATCTCAGTGGGCTGCTGACGCCAGCTTGGAATTTTTCAGCACCTTCATCCTCAAAACATTTTCATCGGTATCTTCCTCGTTTGTTCACTTCACATCGATGTCCTTTGGTGGTTCTATAGATCCTGGTGTCATTTTTAAAGTAGAAATCAACAGGGCTACATAATTTAAAAAAAAAAATCCAAGGGTCAACCGCCCACAGCACAACAAAAAACGTAAGGGTTAATCGCGATATTCTCAATCCGCAGCAAACAACTCCTAACCAAACTCAAAGAAAAACCAAAAGCAATAGTAATATTCAGAATTAAGAACTATCAACATTTATTAAAAGACCATACAAATAACATTTATATAATAAAAGAGAAAATATAACTCATATAGAGAAAAAAAAATACATTGCATGTACGAGGTTTGATCAAAAAGTAACGAGAATTTTTGTTTATTTCAAATATTTGTTATTTATTCATCGATAGCAGTTTTGTTCCCTTCAAAGTAATCCCCCTCAGAATTAAAACAATTGTGCCAGCGCTTTTCGATATAGCTCTTAGCTTCTTCTGCGATTCTTCTTTTATCTCATCAATGGTGTCAAAACGTCGTCCTTTCAAGGTTTTTTTTCAACTTCAGGAACAAAAAGAAGTCGCAGGGAGCCATGTGAGGCGAATACTGTGGCTGAGGTAACACAACAATGTTGTTTTTTGCTAAAAAATTACGAACAATCAGTGAGGTGTACGGGGTAGCGTTATCGTAATGCAATTTCCACGAATTGTTTTGCCACAATTCCGGTCGTTTTCGTCGGATCGCTTCAAGTAAACAGCGCATAACTTCCAACTAATATACTTTATTCACCGTATGATCATCTGGCAGGAACTCATGATGCACTACGACATTGAAATAATAAAAAAACAGTAAGTAAAACCTTCACTTTTGATCGAACTTGTCGAATTTTTTTCGGTCTTGCCTCTTCAGGCTGCTTCCATAGCGCCTTGGGTTCCACGTCATACCCATATACCCATGTTTCGTCACTTGTTATGATGGTTTTAACAAACTCTGGATGGTTGGTTCAGCAATTCTTTGGCTATATCCACTTAAATGTTTTTTTTAGTCGAAATTCAACAATTTTGGAACAAACTTCGCTGCCACACGTTTGTGCACCAAAACTTCGGAAAAAATCGCTTGTCATGATCCAAATAATATATTAACTTCATCACCAACCTCTCTAATAGTAATTCTGCGATCGTCCAGAATCATTTTCTTAACTTCTTCGATGTTGTCGTTAATTGAAGTGCGCCCAGCGCGATCACCATCTTCAACGTCTTTACGACCCTCTTTTAAACGTCCATACCACTCATAAACTCTTGCTTTACTCATGATAGATCCAATAAAAGCCACTGTCAACATTTCAAAAATTCAATATCCCTAGTTAATAATTAAAAACTCTAATTATACCTGTTATCAGATCCAGCTACTGGCATGATAGACCATTAATATTAATAGATGTGCTTGAGAAATAAAAAATATACAGTATGTGAACAATCATGAACAAATAGATTTTATTAGATAAAAAAAAAAACGTTGTTATTAAAGGCGAAAAATATATTCACTTTAAAGGGAGACCAGAGTTACGGCTGGCAGAGGAGCGTGGGGAACTTCCCAAGACTCCGCTTCCTCTTTCGCATGCGAGGGAGGTGAAAACCATGTGGATTTGGGAAGTCTCTGGGCTGTTTGTAAATACGGTATGAACGAGCGAGTGAACGAAAATTGTGTATAAATTAAAACATTTATCAAAATTACTTATTGCCCAATGAGGCAGATTGTAATTTTATCATAATAAAGTTGATTTTTATAATGGATCCAGCAACATTTGAGAATATACATGATTTAAGCATCATTTTCTATGAACCAACCAACAATAGCAAAATGAACAAAATATTATTGTCTAATTACACTTGTCTTAAATATTGAATTTCTCCCAGGAGTATATTTGACAGGACTAGGTTATTGAAATTAATTGGTTCTAAATATGGTATGGTATTCACAAGAGTCGGCAACATTTCTAAATTAATAACTTACTGTGGGTTTCAATGACATTGCTCTCCTAGGCAGACTACGAAGCCAGGTAGCTGATGACCTGGAGCTTCCAACATCAATAGTCCAGTGCCATCCACATACGCCCAATAGGTGTTCTTTCCTTCATCTCAACCGCGTCAAGCAAGCAAGAGTATATAGTTTCAGTCAGCTTCACAAGTTAGGGGTAGTTCCAGGTTCTTTACTGTATACACCCCCAATAATATATTTATATGTAATAAACTACATGAAGGAAATTCGGGGTTCATATTTCCATATTTTATCTACAGATTTCTCTTAAATTGTTTAATTATAACTAACATATTGTGAAGATATAGATATGCGAAAATAAGGCGGTTTGGCGCGTTTTCCATCCGTCCAGCTAAACATTCTAATCCATTTACCTTTTCGAGTATAAGTACAATGCTCAACAGTGGGGTGGAATAAAGAAAGTAGAGGTTCATAAATTAGAATATGGCAATAATGTAAAATATTCAAAATAACATGGAGTAAAAATAATATATATAAGGCAATGTAAATATAGTTTATATTAAATCCCACGCAAGGTTTCGTTAAAAAAAAATATGGAAAGAAAAAAAATAATAAAAATATAATTATTAAATTATTATAAACAAAATCATACTTTAATCAAATGCAATGACGAAAACAAGCTATTTTTAAATTTCATACAACAAAAAAATATTTATTTACATTATAAAGTAAATTATAACAAAATAAAATAATAATAACATCTGGATCCAGACTTGAATAAACAAAAAAATTAAACGTTTCTTAATCCGAGACATAAACATATTGTGCACCTGCACAGCTTTTCTATACTTTTTTATATATTTATAACTTCTTTTATTGTGTTAAAATTGCAATCTGCCTTATTAGGCAATAAGTAATTGAGATAAATGCTCTCATTCATACCATATTTACAATTCATCATTCGCTCGCTCGTTCATACAATATTTACTAACAGCCCAGAGGCCTCTCATATCCACATGGTTGTCACCTCCCTCGCATGCGAAAGAGGAAGCAGAGTCTTGGGAAGTCCCCCACGCTCCTCCGTCCGGCGCGTCACTGGATAAGAGCCAGTGGAGGCTGACCAAGAGCGCGAGAGCCACAGACGCTTAGGACATGATTGGACAAACTGACCATTGCCAGGACTCCCACTGTCACGTATTTATAGCAGGTCACGAGCAGGCGCGTATATTCTATACTAAATAATAATCAGGTTTTACGCTGATGGTGTAAATTAAGTGCTTACTTACGTTTATCTACTTCCGTTGATCCTAGTGGTGTAGGCGTAGGTAGAACCCGGCAGTGGAAGGACTCGGACCCTTGTTGAGCGTCGGAAAATGTCCCTATTTCCTTATGAAATAGTAGTTTTACGAAATATGTGGGGGATATTAATTTTACAGACCGACTGACTCATTGGCAACAATAGGACTATTGTCTCTTGTCTCCGCTGTCATTGCTCACTCCGCTATTGTTTCAAATCATGAACAAAACAGTTCCATAACCGATACGAATGTCTTCTTGCATTCATTTTAATTATTATTTTTTTTTAACAACAACTGAACGGTTATATTAATTATCAATGCAACAAATCTTTTAAGCCAAGAAAAAAATAAAGAGATAAATGAATGAATTTGTTGTAATTGAATGAATAATTGTACGGCTTAAATATAAAATAGTGTGTATTACTCTCCCCATACTGTCTGTTAAATTCTTGTCTTTTAACTCTCGTTTTAGGGTCCCAAGTCAGCCTTTTGTCTAAATAAAAACCTAGGTATCTAACAGTATTTGGTATGGGAAGTGGTATTGAGTTGAATGGGTGGACAGGATCCTCGACAGAATTTAAGTGGTGTGAACGCATTCATTTGCCTTCATTGACCTTGATGTGCCATTGGTCGCACCAGTTCTCCCTATATCTCTGTAAGGTGATTTTGGGGATTGCTGGATAACTTAAATAATTGCTTGTCGTCAGCAAAAGTTGCAAGGAAGGTACTAGGACTCACAGGAGTGTGAAGGAGATAAAGGATATGACAGAGTACTAAAGGTAGCGACCTTGAGGAACTCCTGCTTGTATGAGATAATAGATGGAATACTCTGAACCGCGACGGACCCGAAAGAACCGGTTTGACACATAGGATTGAAAATCAAGATAAAGAGCCTGTGGTAAAGAGATTTTTAGCTTGTGAAGCAAACATGGGGATCATACCCGTTCAAATGTCTGAGCTACTTCTAAAAGGCAGCCGTGCGTTAGTGTTTGATCTTAACTGAAGAGGATATATGATCAACAAGGAGGCCTTGTTGCCCAGTGGAGTGTCTGAAGCGGAAAAGGATAAATATAGCTGATTTCCCAGTTGTGCATCTATGGTTTGTACTTGGGCTGAAAGTGAGTCTGCCGTCTAGATTATCCCCAAGATACTTCTTTTATGTCAATCTAATTATTTATTCCTAAATACTATTTTAGATCTTCTTTTGGTGAAAAATATTGCTTCAGTCTTTGACACTGATTATTAATTTCAGCTCAAAGAAATAGTTACCTAAGTTACTCAAAGAAGGTTATAGTCTATTGTGTCACATCTTCTGCATGGCGTGAACATAGCTATATTAATGTGAGCCACCATACAGTGAGCTTTAAAGCTAACCTGAAGTCCGAAAGTATTTCTTCTTCACGTTGCGGAGTGTGTCTGTCGCGTCTGATGGCGGTGCAAATGATACAATTCATTTTAAATTTTAAATCTGTATCTCCTTAGCCCCCTTGATTACTGTCCCATCATTTAGGCTTAGATACAACATCGAGTAATATTTTTTATTTCTCATTTAGGATCATCGCTCCAGACATACGAGTCTGGCTGACTATGTCAATCAGTTGACGAACAGTGTCAATCCCATTAAATCAATCCCAATTAATATAACATAACATCACACAAATAGCACCTATTCGTACTTGTAATAATAGTATATTAGATTATTTTTTTTTCTTCATAGCCCCTTTATTTAAATTTACTGATAATTATATACAATTATAGATCCTCAGGCAAATCTATTTACAAGTTAGTTTTGTATTTCCTGTATCGTCGCTATATTATATACAGTGCATAAAATTATATAATGGAATAAACAAGTATAATGATACACATTAAACGTGACTGGACTGAACTGATTAATAAAGGTGATGGGGCTCACTAGATTATTTAACAGATAAATAATGTATTAAAAGACCAGCCGATAACACCAGGCGCAAATATCTCTAAATTACCGACAAACAAATGTTTGTCAACAAATTGTTTTGTTATAAGGCATTCATAAAAGGTTCTTTTTTTGAACGCCAATTAGATAATAATAAAGTTTTTTCAATTTTACGTTATCCGGCTGTGCTAGGTAAGGATAAAACGAATTTGCGATGCGATTATATCTTGGAATGCTGTGAAGAATGTGTGGCGTATTTTCGTTCAGTCCAGAATGACAACTGGAAAAGTGCGGGTGAGCTTTAAAGTTCTTATCATGCCCTCGTACTCTAGTGCTTTCCAGAGGTTCTGAATTGCGAAATCAGTTCAATTGCATTAGTATGGTTCCACTTATTTAAATAATTGGGCGAATATTTGGATTGGGAGTATTAAATGTGCTATAGCAAGCCACCTGTAACGCTTCAGGCTCAGGTGAGTTATTTACACGACTGTGGAAAAATCTGAGGAGAAAGTTGGTGAGTTTTCTCACCCCTGTCCAATTCAAATGTTAGGTTGGTGAAATGGCTTTCTAAGGGCACCTTAAAGACCCTTTGATGGTTTATTATACAAAATAGCTGCTGATGTGTCCGCTATAACAGGTTGTCGCGAATGCAAGGATAGTGGAATTAGCTCATAGCCATTTGCAAGGGACCCGGGAAATGAGAGGCCAACTTTTACAACTTTAGTTTACCCAGATTTACAATAAAAAAATGTTATAATAATGTACGTACGCACGTGTATGCATGTAAGTAAATAAAAAACAGTTAGGCTAAAAGGGAATGGCAAGTTATAAGTTTATTTTTTAAATCATTAAATTACAACCTTGATTGTCAATAGATAATTGTGATAAAAGCATTCGTAACATATTTACTAACTTTCATTTACTCTTACGCTCAAACCATATCATATTAGGTATATGTATACAATACATTTATGGCATAATCAGAAATAACCTTTATTTTTTCAATCGCTAGCCGATTCCACTAATTTTGCCGAAAACGATTAAGCACCTATTGCGAAAACGGGCAATTGAAGAAAAGAAGATAGAAAATCTTTCTTATCAAAATACTTGCGAAATTTGGTTTCTTTTACTTGAATATATTAGGTCATAAGTAACTTCCGTTTTCTTATCAGACATTAATTTTCCTCTCATTAAATAACAAAATTATATTAATTTATTATGTATTCACCACTATTATCTATAACCTTCTCTCATCTTCCTGGCAGTTTATTAATTCCTTCCTTGTAAAATGTGGTTGTTTTGGACTGGAAGAAGTTTTCGACAGCCTGCCTGACTTGCTCTTCAGAATTGAAGGTTTTTCCATTCAAAAAGTTTTGTAAGGAACATAAAAGGTGGTAGTCTTTCGGGGCAAGATCCGGGGAGTAAGGTGGATGTGGTAAAACAGACCATCCAAGCTCAAGAATTTTTTCTTAAGTCACCCTTGCTTTATGTGGTCGTGTAAAAGAATGACGTTTATGATTGACGAGTGCAGGACACTTTTCATGGAGTTTCTCTTGTACTCTTTGCAACTGCTGAACGTATCTATCCGCAGTAATTGTTAAATTTGACTTCAACAACTCATGGTGAATTATTCCTTGACAATTCCACCATACACACAATAAAATCTTTTTGCCATGGATGTTTGCTTTCGGATCTGGTAGGGGTGGTTGATCCTTATCAAGCCACTGTCTTTTGCTGACTATATTGTCATAGGTAACCCATTTTTCATCGCCTGTTACAATCCTGTTTTAAAAAAGCTCAATTTTTACCCGTGAGAGCAGACTTGTGGCGATTGACATTCGATCTTCTTTATTCCGTCCACTGAGATTGTGAGGTACCCACACTCCTAACTTGCTGACTTTCCCTAATTTCTCCAGGTAGCGGTTAACAGTTGATTGTGATCTATTAAACCTTTCTGCTATACCTCTTGTTGATATACGTGGATTTTGCTCCAATATTGCCTTTTGTCGTCTAAGTCGGAACGACATCCCGCTCTCGGTTCGTCTTTTAAGGTCGTATCTCCAGAACGGAATTTTATAAACCAATTTCTAACTGCCCGATCAGTTATTAGTCCTTCGCCATATACACTGCATATTTTTCCAGCTGTCGCCCTAGCACTATTGCCTTGTTTAAATTCCCAAAGCATTACATGACGAATATGTACTTTTTGACTCTCCATTTCAGAGGTTAAAAAAAAACAGTTTAACGTAACGTGTATCACACAAAACAGTTGACAAAAGACTAACTGAAGGAAGCCTCGTCTATATAGTGAAAACAAAAACTTGTTGTCATGGTAACTCATAGCGGGTAGATACGAACAATAGATTCTACTTAGCTGCATTGGAAGTTACTTATGACTCGACCTGATAGTTTGTAGCCATATATCGAATTGTTTTCAAAATGTTGAATTTAGAAGAAGCCCTCAAGAGCCTGTTGTCTGCTTTTCAAAAAGGTTTCTTATTTGGTCTTTTAATTTCCATTTGGTGGGCAGGGTGCAGAGATCCTTATCTCCGATTCTCCGCGTAGATCTTTATTAGCCTCCGTTTTCTTGGAGTTCACCGATAGTAAAAGAACGGGGTTTTTCATTTGACATTTTTATCGTCAGCGGAGATGGTAGAAACCATAGAGGCAACCGGAATAGAGCTAAAAATAAAAAAAAATACTAATTCGTATCTGGGCTAGTAATCCCGCTGGTGGTTTCCATGAATTGAACATGAAGCAATTTGAGTTTTAGTGAGACCGTTAGTCATTATTGAAAATGAATTTAAGTTTCAGAAAATCGTTACAGGTGAATGAAATGAGCTTATCGATATTTTTTTTATTTCTAAATAAGAAAGATATTATATTATGTTAATATGTATTTCACTGTGTGGATAGGTGTATTTTCTCACAAGTACTTGTTTATTCTTAACTAAGCTGCTAATTTTGTTGATGTCAAAATCATCCAGGACAGAGATACTTAACTTGGCTGGAAGCCGAGGCATAGCTAAGCTGAAGGGCACAAACAGAGAACAGAAGAAGACAATGTTTCTCAGAGGCACAATTAAAATGATAGATGCTTGATTCAGTCCGTTTACACTGCATATTTCTTAAAATGGTAATGCAATTTACTAATGCTGGAGTTGACAGTAAGAAAAACTAAAATATACTACTGATTGAGTGTATTGTAAATGTATTTAACATAACGTTGTAGGGTAGCTGTAGGTCTGTTAACATGGTGTATCGACTAGTTGTTAATTTATGAAGTCAGTGTTAGGGTTACTGCTTTTTGATTTCGGGTGTCAATTTCGATTTCTGGTAGAAGTATGATTTTTGCTATCGAAGCTTTTGGTTCTGCTACTATTCTTGTATATATGGTTAGTGAATGCCATGGCCTAAACTAACTCTTATATAGCTAATGAAGATTATGGTTCAATGGAGTTGGGATCTATTAATGATGGGTTAATATTCCGTGTTCAGTTTAATTTTACATTTATTTTAGTTTAGGTTTTTTCATACCTGCTGGTAATTATCAGTTATTGTGTCTATTTTGTATAATCATTTATAGATTCCTTTGCCGTCAGCGTATAATAATGCTTCGACTTTTGGCTCTGAATTACAAAATCAATCAACAATGAAATAAGAACTCGTTGCATTGGTACAGTTATCGCTAAAATTATGTGATGTGTTTTGCTAGTTGATGCCCTTACTAATGGTCGTTTACAACCGCTACCTTGGCTTGCTCAGATCTGTTAGTTGATCTTTTCCTAATCATCAATGAAATTCAAGCATATTCAATGTTAAACCTTAACAATTATTGTTGTCATTGTAGCATACAGAAAAAAAAGCTTTGGGAGATACAGCAGATTCAATTGTCCCACAAGTATCGATTCTCTTCGAAATTGGATCTCTCGAACGTCGATTAGAATGTCTGTTCGGAAGGTGGCATGGGAGCGCGTCACATTAATCAAACATCGTGTACACATTGTTGATAAATGATACTTCTGTTTATACATTTTCTGACCATTCTCATGTAGCAATATTGTTCAATTGTTGAATGCTTCATTCATATTCTGGATTTAAATAAATTTTAATCTTTGACTATAAAAGGAAATAGAAATAAATTGTGTTGCAAAATAAGTGTTTTAGTAGATAATGGTTGCTTAGTGAAGAAAAAATATCACGTGGTACTATTTGAAATATAAATGTCTAGTGGGAGATCTACAAATAACAATATAGTGATAACAGTGATCATTTTTATTTATTCAAAACTGTTCTCGCATAGGAAACCCTGACAACAAAGCAAGAGGTTACAAAAAATATTCATTAAACGATTTGTTCGCAAAATTACAAAACACCTGTAAAAATGATATTTGGCTTTTTATAAATGTTTATCATCAGTAACTCTCCATATAGAATGTTGGCATGTACTATTATAAAAAATCGACTGGTTTAATTTTTAATATTAAGTAGGCCATATTGCTGATTTTTATTAGGTTATTATTTTTAGATTGTGGACCAATAGGGCGTTGGATGTAGGCCTGGCCCTATTAGATTGTTAAAAATATTACAAATGAAAGCTATTAATTTGTCAAATGATATATTTTACGATTTGACGCAGCTGCCGCTCCTAGTTCTCCTGTCTCCCTGGGGTACCATTATTTTTTTCTCCCCTAACCACCAGGCACTCGCTATCATTTTCTCTCTTTTTATTTTATTTTTTAAAGTATTTTCAGCTTACTCTATGTGTATGGATGTCTATATTTGAGGAAGACAGGCTGCGGCCCCTCGGGAAGATAAAATGCCAAGTAGTGGGCGCTTTACCTCCACCCCTTCCTTCTTCACCTTTCACAGACAGTTCACCGCTCCTTTGCTATTTTTTTAACTTTCATGCAAATATTTTTACTGAAATAAATAAAATTATTAAAAATCTACCTCATTGGGCAATAAGTATAAGACCAAGGATGTAATGTATCTCAAGTCGTCGTGAGGGGTTCTGTACCTGAAGTAATAAAGGGAAACTATTGTTTCAGGACTTTTGACTGATTGAATGCGCTTAATGTTTGAGAGATGGGATGGTCCTCTGGCGTACAAACTACGCTGAGTTGTCCTAGGTGTATGCTTAGTTATTGTCTTTTTAGTCTCGTGTGTGGATTCCATGTCAGTCCCCTGTCAAAATAAAAGTCCTACTGGATTGTATAGGGGAAGAGGAATGTAATTGATAATAGCTAAAGGACAGGGCTTGTGACGAAAGATAAATGTGATGTGGGCAAATTTTCCTTCATTTGGTTGCACTAATGCTCAATCTCTTCAAGTTGTCTCTGAAGGTTGTAGGATTCATTTCAGGATCTGGGATGACACGAAAGGAGTATGGCTTTCCAAAATAATATAATATCCCAAGTGTAATAGTAGAATTTAGGGGCCCCAATAGACCAACGGGTCCAGCCATTAACCGTGTGAAATAAAGTAATTATTAGCCGATGGTGTAGATAAAAAAATACTGAAGATTAAAGTGCCAGGAGGATGCCGAACCCACACCATTTTTCACCATAAAACAATCATGGATACAGGTCTATTTTGTTACCCCTAGTTTGTTAACAAACACAAGTCATAGAGATAGTCATCCTCTACTTCTTTAAATATATATTACTTCAATTTACCATATCTGCTTGTCTGGTCGACACGAGGGGGCCTAGTTACCCTAGACATGGTGACGGAGTGAGAGTTGAATAGTCTATGACCTGGACGATTGCTTGATGACGGGTCTTACTACTGAGCTACTGACTCCATATCTGATAGGTATGTGCCCCGACAACACTATATTCAGGAAAAGAGGTACGGGGTAGGTATTATAGGTAGTTTACGTGGTCTTGGAATGACCACGAATTCATACTCGGTATCTAAGGAAAGGCGAAAACCGTCCGGATCCCAAAGGCGAGTGTGAACCGGAAAGAGGCAGAGAGAATTTGTAGGGGCCCAGAGACCGTCGTCCGCATGGAAGGGATCCCTTCCAAGGATGTGCTGGTTTTTGCGAGATGAAAGCAGAGTATCCATCCCACTAGGAAGGTGCAGGGTCTTACAACGCCGGACTAAAACATAGCAAGGCTGGGATAGAAGTGTAGAGGGTTTTATAAATGAGAAAGCAATATCAGTGCAGCGGCCAGTACCAGTCCAGATGCTATCCGTAATTGATTGATGAATATTCGGCTAGGGTGTATATATATAGCCCAAAGCAGCCAATGAGCTGGGGCTTTATTTTGGTCAATCGGATTGCAGCGATACCTGGCAAACTCGCCACAGACCGACCTTTAGGACTGTCGTTGTACTCGCCTGCAGCTGCGTCTTTTATTGTTTATATTTATACTGATATGACATTGCAGTTTGGTACTATTATTTACAGTTGTTTAACTTAATTTACAAGGTATTATAACTAATTTACAATATATACAATGGAGTAGAGGGTGATTTATCTGTCCCTGTTCAATAGTCCTGAGTACCATCCAATTCAGTGGATGTTCTTCAAATTTCGCTGTGAGAATCATGCGAGTCCAATACAGGCCAATTTAATATTTCAGATCAGGTAACGTGGTCATGACCTGCAACTTAGTACACCAACTATTCTTGAACATCTAGAAGCTCCCATCCCTACAATCTTTCCCCGAGGTTGAACGATAAATGGCCTAGATATCTCCTATTACCGGCCCGTTAATAGAAATTGTGCCTCTGGCCAGTATTCTGTTTCTTGACACCCTCAGAGTCTGGGGCTCTCGCAGATTCTTCTTTCCACTTAACAGTAATGTGGATCCACAATCAGCCTGAGATCTCAGATCCCGGCTTCCGTTTACATTAGTGGAAAGGTGAGTTGGCGGGATTCCACGACTATGGATCCATTCATATACTTAATAATTAAATAGAATAGAAAAAAAACATTATTCCAGGACCATATGTATGAGTGAGATCATATGTCGCAACCATTCACTCAACGTTGAATTCAGATCTTGTTATATATGGATCCCTCTCATATTAATAATTTGAAAAAGTTCCAAGTTATATACGAGAGGTTTTCACCCCTGTAAGATAGGACTAACTTTGAAGCCAATTTTTGTTTATTCTAGCACCAGTTTTGACTTATTGATGCGTTCAATATCTCAAGCTGTCCCATAATTGAATCAACTTGTTTCAAGAATGTTAATTGTTAATATGTCTTAAGATATCAGTTCAAGTTGCAAAGAATAGTCAGGTATATTAATATTTGTCAATCCTCCCTTCTCTTTCATCACTTTGCCTATGGCTGTGTGGTGTATAGGGGTCTCTCGGGGCGACTTAGAGATAAGTTGAAGAGAATCTTTATCTTCGTTAAATTTGTCATTGGGGCTCTGTGCCGCTCTTATTGTCCCCCACCTTTACTCCGAGTAAGGATGGTTCTTCTCCTCTTTCCGTGCGCAATATTTCCTTGGTTCATTCCTTTTCCAAGCCGCCATTTCTCCACCATTCAATTCAAATCCTCAGTCTACTCCCAGAATACCAGATCCCGTCTCTGCCCTTTATACTCCTCACAAAAAGGTAGCATACGATCGTTCCTTGCTTGCTCCGCGACTCAGCGGGATTCTCTACCTCCTAATATCCGTCATGGTTCATCCTTACGAACCTTCAAAACCCTCTTGTTCAAACACCTCCACACCAATATTCCATACGTTTATTATTGCAATTCAATTGTATCTCGTTGTCTACAATGTCACCTTCCTTGGTTATTACTATTGCATATTTAGCTTGGAAGAAAATTAAAAAAATACTTGCCACATTTGTCCATAAAATCATGACAGACTAGCTCAGGGGAAAAGGGTTGATTGATGCAATAAATCAGCAGCATAATATTTTCATCCTAATCTATTTACAGAAGATATATTAACAAGCAGAAAAAGATATTTACAAAGACATCATAAAATTATATATAAATAATGATTTGCAAGGAAATTACTATATACAATAGGTAAAATTCAAAGAAAATTAATAAAGAAATGAAATTGAAACTTACTGCTAATTTGTACAATACGATCTAAAAGAATGCATGCTCAAAATGTTAATGATAAAAGAAAGTTTAAAGGTAGAATAAGAGAAAGATCAAGGTAGACCTGAGGAAGGCAAAGGTACTAATGCTACTTCTTGTTGATATTTCTATCTTAAGCTACTGTCTTCCCAAATGAAATTATCGGTCAGTATCGTAAACTAGTCCCATCTCTTTGTACTGACACAAAAATATGGAGAGGTAGGTGGGTGTTTTCAGGTCCGTGAAGAAGGTAACTTCTATTTGTCCGTGGTGAAGAAGTTAGCACAACAACAGCATTAGTACACATGAGATAAAATAGTATGTTTTGTACTCGTTTAAATTTTAATCAAATAGTGCAGTTTTCTTGTTTTACAATATAGAGTAAATTTCTCTTAATATTTTTATCTCAAATATCCACTACATGTCATGTGACACGAAGTTTCTTTTAAAATAATAACATAATTCATTATGTCTCGTCTAAAGATGCTTTCATGGTTACTTTTTCGTTTATGTGTCCAGAAAACCTTCCGTTGATCAACACGAAAAACGTTTGTGAGAGGAAAACAGGGCAGTGTTAATCATCAATATTGAACAAATTTATCTATTTATTTTTTATTGAAGGAAATGGCTTATGGCAAGGGCGGTCAACCTTTTTCGTTTTTGGCTCAAATTCGTGGTTCCACAAACTCGGGTGAGCCAGCACCCTCCCCTCTAAAAAAAGGCGTGCGAATTGCACATTGAACCACTTCTTTCTTTTCTCCACGCATATTCAATACAATACTTGAAGAACCACAATGCTAGGTATAGGTAGATGCTTATTTTTTTTATTAAATTCAAACAATCAGAAAACAACTTAATATTCAAGGAATTTATCATGAGATATAGATAGCACCTGAAAAATGAGATTAGCAAAAACGTGAACGAACGTTTTTTAAATCAAATCGTATCTCAAAGTTCGTCTGGGAGAAGGACTGGTCGCAACGATATATTGAACCAAAACGACAAGCATGTCGGTGAGCAAAATGGAGGGAACTCTTGGAGTTTTTTAAGTAGTTCCAAAACTCAATCCAGTGATTCGTTTTTAGTTCAAATCTCAGGATACTTTGGTGTAAGAACTACGTGGTGTTGTAGATCGATTAATTCACTTAGAATTCCAAAAGAGTACTGCCGCATTTTCGAGTCAAATACCACAAAAGGATCCCCCCCCCCTCAAAGTCAGTAAATCCGGTTATAAAAGAGGTAGAAATAAAGCTTAGATTTTATATTTTTTGTAGTAAGAATCCATTTCAGTTTGACCACCTTGTTCTTGCATGCAAGGGAAATGACAGTCGGTTTTCAGAAAAATCTGTCACATAAAGGGCAAGCTTTGCCTCGAACGATGCAACATGAACCATCAGTATTAATAAATGATTCGATTCACCTTGCAATCGAGTGTTCAACAAGCTTAGATGTGCAGCCATAGCTCAGAGAAAAAGAAGATCCCAAAGCCATTGATCGTCTTCATGGAGGGGAGGGATGTAAGGAACTTCTTTATTTCCTTTTAGATAAGTTAAGCCTTCACTAGTAAGACTTTTCTCTTGAGAGGCAGCGGACCTGCATGGCGAATGGTGAACACTGATCTATTCAAATAGTTTCCAATAGTGCAATACAGCCCTTGTTTTCAGCGACCATCACTTGACATACATGAGCCCAACCAGAGTAAACTCAGTTTAATTTTTCCCAGCCCCAGTTTTTTTTCCTTTAACAGCAATTTTTAGCCCTTCAAACACAACTACTCCTGTAGTTGTTGTTCATAGTTGACGGTGTTCATGTTCTTCAAATGTTACAAGATTCTCGTTGACCATACGAACACACAGGCGAACGATGATTTATTGTCGCAACTGTCTTCCAAAGCCAATGAAAGATATTTGCAACTCAAAAGCTAAAACATTCCCTGCGGGCTTACAACTTCTGTCTTCTCGTTAATCTGCTGTGTTGCCGTATTTCGATGCAGAGCTATTTCGTCCACTTGTTTAGAAATTTTCGGTTCGTTTGTTTGTCTTGCAAAGATTGTTAAGCTGGGCTTGATAACTTGCTCTCCGTCTTCATATGATTTCATTTATTGTGCCGGTAGCAATGGTATTTCATCAGAAAGCTGTTAGCATTGAAGAAACAACTTTTTCGATTTTTCAATGAAATCCGATCTCAAGACTGAACCAAACGGGTATTTGAAATCAAAATCAGAATGAATCTTCGTGAATTGTCTGCTAATTTTATTTTTTAGGCACTGAAACATTTCCACCACAGATCAAACACGCTGGTTTTGATACGTTTGTATCTGTAAATAGAAGGTGTTCTTCCCAATGGCTGTTGAAGATCCTCGTTTCAATGTCCTTTTCATATTGCCACTTGCTCATTTCACTAGGCAATAGAAAAGTGAAGAGTTCTTAAAGGTACCTATGGGATCACTTTCACGCTACATAGGACCAAAATTCTACTCTTAATATGCACCTTAATTCTACTCAAAAACTAATTAATTATATTCATAATACTAATAATTTATTTAAACTGTAGCATAAGGTGGTTTTTCGTTAAGGTAAGTGAATATATATCCGTGTATTCCTGAGACGCCTACCCGTAGCAATTTTTATTATCTCTGAATGTGGTCTGCTATTTTTCGTAATTTTAGCATAAATCACTACGCAAGAGGGGGTACAATTATTATGAATGGGCCATATATCATGGGCATGCCTTTAATTTTTTCAACGCTGAATTCAGATCGTCACTTCTAGATTTTTCTTAAATTGCACATTTAATACGAATTTTTTTATCATTTTAAATGGTTTCCACAGACTTTAAAAGATTGGGGTTACCAGCCCACTGAAAATTAGGTTTATTATAACTAATTTACATTTGCACAGCTTGATAAACAATACACGAAACGTACATATCGTCAGATGTGTCTTTTTCCCAGAGACCGGAGACTACCACCGTTTGTGGTCGTTGCTGATCTCTCTCGTAAAAAACCAGCAGTGATCCCATGATAAATATTTTTAATATGCACCCTGAATAATAGGTGAACTCTTCGTGGTAGGCAATCTGCCAATTATTGACAACTTGTTATTTTTCAGTAAAGACTGTGACATATACAGCACATACTACTAGGCCCGGTAAACCAAAGTTTTGACAAGGTCAATTGTAAAGCAACAAGCCCTTGTTGATGCTGCAGTCTGAAAAGGGTCAAGTGCCCAAAAATTAACACCAATTAATACGATTTTTGGAACAGAAACGACGACGGGTTGCTTGATCCGGAAAACAGATGTTTTCCCGCTGAGTTCAGATCTGAACCCCGTTCTTTTCATGCAGAATTTTCTGTATAATAATTTAATAATTTAGACGCAATGGATAAAATTCGCCTATCGGTTATATTGGTGGTCCTCAACATATCTGTCTAAGCATTTCTGACAAATGATGCTGTGTCAAAAATATATGATGTTACAGGATGATTGGGGTTGTGGAAGGGATCATCATACTGCTCTGCACCTATCGAGTGGTTGAAATTTGTGGGGGAAATGTTACAAGGCCAAATGATTGCCTCGTCAACGACTTCTAGTCTATTCTGTCGGCTATAATTATCCTGTCTTTGGTATAGAAAATTAAATGTACAATTTGTCTTTAAAATATACCCCAGATAACACAATGTTGGTGCTACATATTAAATTCAACCAATGAGATTTGTGCAAAGCTGTATTTCACCCTTAATGTACCCAATGCCTGAAACTGTTGGTGAATTGTAGTCGCCGAAAGGGACAGTTGTGTTTACACAAGGTGTGTGCGCCTTTGTCAGTCGGTCTTGAGGTTTTGATTAGTTCACCTCACCGTCGTCATTCAATAACATCATCTCTCACGAATTTTCAGCCGATTATATTAAAAGATACGAAAGCCAAGATTGATCGACGTTGAAAAAAATGTTTTGAGTTGAAATGGGCGAGCTACCTGCTTTCTCGGATTCTAGTTCACACTTCCGAGCCTTTCAACTCTTTCCGTCCTTCCAGTCGTCATTTACCTTCCATTTTAGTTTTCAAATCGGGACATTCTAACCGTTTCTTTTTGTCGATTACTGGGCCAATGTGTTGTATGTTTGTTCCAAAACTGCCCTGCTACGTCGTCTGGGCTCATTCTTTAAGGTTCGCCAAATATGCTATCATTGTGCTCCTAGGTCCAAGAGGCCTTTGCTCTTCGCCCATTCCTTTGTATTATCAAGAATTTCTTATGAAAAGGTACATCAATTAATTTGGTAAATCTATTTGAGAAATGAGTGTACTTGTGATGGTGTGGTGGAGGGGGAATAGCTAGAGAGGTAATTGGTCCGAGCCTCCCCTCCAGCAATAAGCCACGCCCACTCCTCCGATTCCTCAGTCAGTGCTAAGATCTACCTTTCTGTGGACGTACCCTACGCGGTGAGTCTCTCTTTCACCTATCATGTCAATTCTAACTTTTGGCATTATATTATTTATGAATTAATTTGGTGTTTAATTAGGACGTAGGGGCAAGGGTCCCTTAGATTTCCGCCTAATAAAGTACAATGGCATAAAGATGTACATGTGAATTTTATTCACATTAAACATTTATAACGTACAAAACCGGTTTCCCTTGGAAATGAGTACATACTTTTGTATAATTGTGATACTATTTTAACACTAAGTGATAGTATTACTGGGATTTTTGTTGCTAAATTTGTTTGGGTTATGCAAGACATGCTTACTTTTATTCTCCCCATCATTCGCGTTTATTTATAGCACGGAAAATATATGCCAAAATTTATCTCACATAGTTCTTATGGAATTGTTTCTTAGAATGTGTTATTGGTTTGGGGTTTCTTCCCGTTTACGAAAATCGGTGTATATGTCTATAAGTTACTCTAAATGAATTGTTAAGAATTAAGGTGAATACCAATTTAGGTAACCTATCAATAAATAGTTTTAAATTTTGTTCATGCATATTATAGAAACTGTAATGGATAAGTTATAACATATCTATATATATATACTTTTTATTACATTTTTTGTATTATATTTTGTGAAATATATTTATTTCTACTTCTATCAGTTAGTAGCTCAAAGTAGACATGATAAAAAATGCGATAATGAAGTATAACAATAGAGTAATGTTAACTATCTTATCATGTGATTATTTGTTAACAGTCCCCAGATTAACAATTAGGTGCAGAACGGATATTGATATCCTGAAGTAAGCCATTTGCTAATAGTTGTTGACACAAAAAAATAAAATGAATAACTCATTGGATTTTGGATCGGTTTTTTAAGGCAAATATTTGTATAAGTGGATGTAGATGGCAAGTAATGGTGGATTGGCGGATGACATGCAGAGGATCCCGTTTTCCATCCAATCCTTTCCTATGCATTTGCCCTATTACAAAATGTGTACTGCTATTAAACCATTTGAACATATTTTGTACTATCCAAGAACAAATTAGTCAAAATAGTTTCAGTAATAAAATACTACAATATTTGATTTCACATTAGACCGAGTCATTAGTCTTCTTAAATTTTAACGAATCGTTTCCTAGCAGGAATGACGTAAAATGAAATTTTTTACTTATATTTTTTTTTCGACTAAGCTATATTATCAAGTCACTAATATGTTAAAATGTATCTTATTGTCATTTCAACTTGATCATACTTAATCCACGCCGCAATTATTTGCGACAAAAGTGGGCCATTTGGCAAAAGATCCAGTAAATAGGAACGGATTATCGTTCTGCTGATGCTGAAAAGCTTGGCTGGTTGTCTGATCACTTATCCCCTTATCACTTAATCAAGTCTTGTTACATCAATTATTATTTGCAAAAAGGATATTAACTCTGCGGTCTTTCTATCCAGTCCGTTTGGGCCATGATATCTCTACTAAATAACTATATTTTTGTAGGGCATCGATAAGAGATGCTAGGGTGACATAATAAGATCATCAACTCGAATCGATCCCTACCCATCCCCAGCGCAAATCGTTAGGGATACTTAAAGACGATAGTGGAAAAAAAAAAAGTTTTGATAACCGAAAACATGAATCAGGAATTTAATCAACTCGTTTTTAATAGGATTTTTTCATTATTTATGCTATTGCTAATTTTTAACGCCATTTCAAGTTACCTAGAAAAATGTTAGGATTATAATACATTTTAATTTTTCATTTCATCAAACATGTTTTTAGATCATTTATTTTCTGATTTTCCTTTATTGATTAATTTCATTGAAGTTAATATTTAATCAATTCAAAAAATAAACATTATAGAAGAAATGGTTGTACTTTTGTCCTTTTTTACATATTGATATAAAATAATTTCTTTTTTTTCTACCGGTTTAAGAAAAAGAGAAAGTGTGGGTACTCATCTCCTCTCTCTGGACTCCTCTGTGGACTAGTTCCTTGGCACTTCAGCCATCAAAGCCTCGGAAATATTTAATTTTGAAATTGTCTCCTAATACACACTTCAAAAAATATTGTTAGTTTTTAAATCATGCACTCCTTAAAATGCATACAATGCAGTAGCAAATGTAGGATGACACATTTGTAAAATTTAATTCAATTTAAATAATTAATTTTTAAAAAATAGTTACCCAAGGGGTTAAGGAAGAAAACAAACTCTTTGCTAATAGCTCCGTATTACATTTGTGACAGTAATCGTTTGTTTTTTGTTCCAATCATAATTAAATTTGTTTTAAATAAATGGTAACATTTAATTTTTAAAAAGTTTGGGTGTTCTTCCTCTTTGCGGGTTGTATGTGTTCAACGTGATTAAAATTTTGTTATCCCAGCGTTTGCAATTTTTAGCCGAAGACAGAACACATGTCGGGGGGGGGGTTGGTTGGTAGAGGCCCCGTTCACGTTGGGCAGCTCTCCCTCGCCCTCATCCCCCGCATATTTTTCTCTTTATCACAACCATATTAATTATTTATAAGTGATACATTAAAATACTTTAATATAACGCCATAACGCAGGAAAATTAGCTTTCCGTAAGTGAAATTAGAGGGGAGAATGGCTACATTGCGTAAAGTCTTTGCACAGTTGGGGCAAAGATGATTCATATTTGTATGTTCATCACTCTAGGAACGCAGGATAGCTCGGTGGGTAGAGCACCCGATTAATAATTATTAATTAAGTCAATTTCTATGCCTTGAAATTATTAGCACAGGCCATACTCCAGAATGGCTATCAAGCGTTTTATAAATTATTGCTTTATGTTTTAACTGTAGTTTAGTAGTTTTACTGAGGGATATAAAAGGTATGGCAGCCTTGCCCTTGGAGTTTTAGTGTATCCCTTCCATTTTCTCAGTATTTATTTTAAATTTCCATCGGTGAAAGGACTCATTTGCTTTGTCTAAGGACTTTTCGATTCTTGGAGTGATTGTGCGCCATTGTCATATATTCTGCGAACATACTCACACGGACTAGGTGAGTGGTTAATGCAGACATTGAATTAACGCGGCGAGATAACTAGTACCCGACGACCGCCCAACAGATATTAGGGAGTAGTGCTTGCCTGGTTTGTGGATCTTCCTGTCAAATAAGTTGGATCAAGTAACTGGACACTCGATATCTATTTATTAATCCTTCAGGCCACATCTGAATGACGTAGCAGTTGTGGTCGACTCCTACGAAGCCTCTAAGTTTATTTCTAAGTGATAGTTATTTCATCTGTTGATTTTCTCAACTACTTTACCTAACGCACTTAGACCGATTGGCCTTAAGTTATTGGGATTGCTGTGGACTTAACCTGGCTTAGGTCTTATAAGTTCGATATCTTTCCAGTGGGAAGTGGCAGATTTAGTTCTCAAATTTAAAGTTGAGATATACTCATAGAGGGAAATCCTGTGTACATTGATGTGTTGGCTACAGCTGGCATGTAATGAGGAGTGATGTATGGGCAGACGAGAGATAATTAGCGGGGACAGCTGACCAGAGCCGAGATAGCAGATAACTCCAGACTCCAGACTTCAGATTTACCGTCCTCTCTCCTCCAGTTTATGTGCACAGATACCATCTCCTTCGTGACCCGTCTCACTGACTACAACGCCTTCTTTTTTTATTTATTTATTTAACGAGTGGCGTTGATTTGTCTTCAATGTAAACAGTTTTACACTCCAAAGGTAAACAAATAAGCTTGAGTTATTCCAAATTGTGAAGTCAAATCAATTTGTAATCAAAATATCTTATGCTAATATGCAACGGATCTAGACTAGAAACAAAATACTAACTCAATCGCTCTGGATTATGAATAAAGCCTTTATTGAAGTAGGGGAAGGTGTTGGGAAGTGGCCAATCTAAGGGAAATTGAATTTTCATCAAACTATGGTTAATGGCGCTTGCCGCAAATACATTTTGAATCTACATATTATAATTTAGCACCCCATATATTTGTAATTTAGAAAAAAATATAAACTATATGACCTATATCCATTTTTCGAGAGGACTTTCCCCCTAGTACTTGCCCAATTTCACCCTATTGGCTATGAGTACAAAAATAAATATCTGGGATTTCAGTGTTAATTTTACTCCTATATGAATAAATCCTAAAAACTCAACTAAAATTAGCATTTCACTACATTTTAGCCATAAAACTTAACCAATAAAAGTATTAATTATTCTTTATGGCATAATAATAGAAATGAACAACTTTGCCAGGATTAGGATTTCAGTCATAACAATTTGACTCATGGAAACTGTTTAAAATCATTTATGACGAAAACATTCAATGCAATAAAAAAAGTGTCGTTATCACGATTATAACATTTATCATTGGAACGGCTGCACGGAAAAACGCGTCATACAAGAGTGCACATTTTTGGAACCGTGTGATAGTTCATGAATGCCACATCCAAAGGTATTTGTGCGGGCAAGCAACAGTTGTGAGGTGTTCCCTGGCCGCATCAATGAAATTTGTATCGGTAGAGTGGTAAGTGCAACTGAATTTGAGCTCTTGGTTTTAAAAAGTGTGTTCACACCACTCCTTAAAAATGTATCTCTCACCCAACCCACAGACATGCACAAATTTTGGGCACCCCTGCAAAGCTTTACCAAAGACCCTTGGAACTCCTGGGGGTTCTGGGTAGAAAACTAAACGCTTAGAAATTACATTTTACATTATTTTCCCACTTAAAATCTAGAGGAAACTGTATCTTAAGTTTTCTTAATAAAAATAAATGTTTTCCTTTGTTCCACTATGTCATATTAGACTTGAAGATGACTCAACATCACTTTAACTTTGAGTTTTAGAAGAAGGCAATTAAACAACGTATTGTTTGAAAGAAATGTAGACAGATAATTTTAAACATTCTTTATTGTTAACCTTGATTCAAAACAAATTAACATTTAATGTAATACATGTACATGTTTTTTTCTGGACGCAAACATATCCACGAAACTGGTGTTGTACAAAATTTATAACAAAATATTAACAATACAAAATTTCTAATTAGTATATAGAATTCAATTTAAACTTATTTATGTTCATAAAAACTTCAAGAGTACTTAGGTATTTAGTTAGGATTTTCGTTCTTGCTTTTATTTCTGCAAAACATTCCAGTTCTGAAATTTCTGCATGGTTTATGGCCCTTATCTAAGCACTTGGCTTAAAAGATCATTCGCAATGACTTTTTGGGTCAAATGCTTCGTTGGGCCCCTAATTGGTTTAGAATCAAAACCACATAATTATTGATTATTCTACCTGTTATTAGAAATCGCTAGTATAATGCACTAAACTTTCTTCTACTTTAATACTCCTGCTCTAAAAATTCAGGGAAAATAAAATGGATAGAAATTATTATATAAAACATTGGCGCATTTTCAGAATGGGCGTGTTTTTCCAAATCCTTGCGGGGCCCCTTTCCGGGATTCAGGCCCCTTTTGGCAGCCCCCCTCCTCGCGCCGTGGGGTTTTGCGGTGGTTAGATCCGACCATGGTGCTAGATGGATCCTTGGTTCCGGGGGGGGGGGGCGTCTTTAAGCTCATTCTTCTTTGCCTAGGGAAGATTGCAAAAGGAGGAATGAAATTTCCTCCTGCAGACAGCGGACAGCAACCCTCTTTTGGCCGAAGTAACGGCACCAACTTGGCGTCTTCCGTTAAGCGCTTTGCGTTGGACTGAACTGTCTAAAGACCGGTTTCATCCACGTTATAAATGCAATGAGGAGGGTGAAATTGTATATGTTGGACTGTTTTAAGTTTATCAAAATACTTGTCTACGTTGAAGGTAGATTCTGGCTTCCTAAGACTAATATTAGGATGGTGTTCTCTTAAGCACTGCCATCTCTGATTAACGACGTTAAAACGAAGCGGGTTTTTGTTCCGCTCTGGCAACAAGAATGCTAATGTCCCTGGTTCAGTTTAATTCCATAAAATCACTTTTCCGCTTAAAAATATAATTAAGAATTTCCTGTTCTTCATTGAACACATTCCTCGTTGAGGTTTCCCGTAACATTTTTACTATATACTGCATGTCTAGTTTTTCATTCCTTTCTTTCAGCGTATACCGTGGGATATTAAATTGCTTTGTTGCTGTTCAAAAAAGCATCTTATCATTGGCACTTGCCTCAATATTCCATCGCAACAGGATTCCATGATTAATGATATAAATTCCGGGCATATTTTTTGGTCATCTTGATGCTTTAGCACCTGAAAAAATACGTATGTGGCTATAGCAGGCAGTTTTCAATTGGATTTCTGTATTAGGATTTGGTCGAATATAATAACAGAATAGAGATGGTTTTAAAGAATATAAACTAATTAATTTAAAATCGTTAAAGAGGGACAGAACGCCACATGTTAGCTTTGTATATAAAAGGATTTATAATATCTTAAAGTCAATCTGTAGTATTATGCATAAAACATGGAATTAACTAACTCTCATTGGGTTAAAAATATTAAAAATGAACTGTTGATAAAAGTGGCCACTTTCCCCGATCGGATGCTCAGTGTTTATTAGTAGATCACAGATGAAATTATCAAACCAAAAGAAAAAGTAGCTATACTTGTAGGCCAGAAAATGTTGTTTAAACAGTGATGGGAAAAAAGTATTACTCTACCTATAAATGAAACATAGGTCTGACAACATACGACTGAAAATCAGAAAAGTTTTCACTGAAAAACAAGCTTCCATAAACAACACTGACGGTGTCTATTAGAACAATTTTGATCGCTTCGTGGCTTATAGCAGCATTGTCCAGGGCAAAAAAATATGGGGCCACTTTTTCCTTCCCCTACATATCAATTTTAATTCCCCTTTACTAAAAATAAATAAAAAACTAGATACTAACATTCCTTCCGAATATGTTATGCTCTAAGCCCTTATGTTTGGGTAATTTATCTATCTTAGCAATATTTTGAAGTAATGGGTTGTTGCTTTGTTTACAGTTATCTATTAATTATTTTTGTTATCACTTTTAAAATATCTAGAATATAAGGTTGGGATCCTTGGTGCAACTTAACTATCCTAGTGTACTTTGGTTTGTCAAATATTATTATTAGAAATTTATTTTGGATTATTTTAACTATTCTCATATTCGTGTGACTGAGTAAGCTCCAACCGGGTTCTGTGTAAGGTAATATGGGCTTTACTAACAAATTGTAAATGAGTAGTTTAGTCTGGGGATAAAGTTTCCAGTTTTTGTCGATAAACGGGAAAAGGACAGATATAGATGGTTCAACTGTGAAGTTGAATATTTGGTGGGTCGAAGGGTCGGTTCTTTATCCAGGCACCAACTTAATCTGAAATGTTTAAATTATTTTCAAAAAACAGCGCTGATTACGCTCTGTATGTTTTATTTGTGATATAATTACTCTAAGTGTCCGATAAAAAACTACTAGTTTCTATAACTTTTAACCTAGCTCAAGGCACAGATGTAAACCATCTCATATATTAAGTTGTGCTTCTCCCCTTATCCACTTAAGGTTCATTAAATTAGTACCAAAAAATAAAGTTAAAACCTAAAAATAGTAGTAAATATTTAAGCTATTGACATATTTTTTCACTCGATTTTAAGTTGACTTGTTATTTAGTGTATTAACTATTTAATTAGTCAACAACGATATTGAATGATGAAAACAAAATTTGCTACAACGTTTGTTAGGTACACTAATTCCTAAACCGATTCCAACCCTCCTTGTATTCAATGGCGTGATATAGGTTTTATACATATATATAATGTATTTTATTCAAGATAATAATAATTGTTTATAGTCAGTCGTAATAATTTGTGTAGTTTAAAAGCCGTGTTCGCACCGGAGTCGCAGATACTTATTGGCAGACGATGTCGACGACATTTCCCGAATAGTGATTTCTAGAATTGTGGTCTTTCAAAATGAAACTTTTAAACGGAAATATAACGTTATATCACTTGCATGTTCCACACATCTGAAGATAAGGAACAAGAAAATAACAGGCATTGTTCAATTAACAGTAGTTTGCGTGGTGAAGCAGACTTAAGCTATTTTTCGTTGGGGCTTGGCCCCTTACCCATCTCATTGCTCTGAGCAGTTGTTTGCGGAAAGGAACAAAAAAAGAATTCAGCACTTATCGGCAACAGCAAAATCTAAGTTGTCGATGGAGGACACCTACTGCATAAAGTATTATAACATCACAATCGCAGCATTGCTTCCATTTATGCAAAATACATCTATTACCTACTTGAGGAAGCACTATTGCTCCAACATAATGGTTATATTTGACGGACACCCGGGTGAGTTGGCTCAGAGGTGTACTCGAGGAAGGATACATCGTTCCAAGGTATCCACTTCAGCTGACATAATGTTTGATGTACAGACATTTGCTGTAGTTAGTCAAGAATGATTCCTAGGGAATCAGAAGAACAAGATGCGTTAAATTGGAAAAAGAAGGCACAGTGAAACAGGGAGATGAAGATGCTGAAGGCTTGTCGTCAACGCAGCACTTCCCAAGCATCAGTTTATGACATTGTTGTAATTGTAAGTGAGGACATTGATGTCGTTCTTCAGCACACTGGGCTAACATATCCCTCCAAACATGTTAACATATTCATCCATAAACCAGGGAGAGGCAATAGAGCAG
Organism: Acanthosoma haemorrhoidale; assembly: GCA_930367205.1. Classification (NCBI taxonomy): domain Eukaryota; kingdom Metazoa; phylum Arthropoda; class Insecta; order Hemiptera; family Acanthosomatidae; genus Acanthosoma; species Acanthosoma haemorrhoidale. Next base: position 105,602,232 of record OV884009.1, on the reverse strand, counting down.
GTTCATGGTACTCAATGAAATCATTCAAGTACGACCCTGTAGTTGTATCTAGTTTTCATTCATGCATTTACTGCTTGTCGCACTACATCGGCCTTTTTTTGCCATGGAAATCGAAATGGTGTTCTCTTTCTGATACATCAGCCGCATTTGAAGTACTATGAAGCAAAATTCAGTAACCCTCAAGCCTCTCAAGAACCCATAACTCAGACTAGAAAATACCTTCTTGAATTGTATGCTGGTGAAATGGAAACAAACGAATGAACTGAGATACCTGATGTTAACAAAATGTGCTTTAAAAGTAAATGCGAGACTAACAGAAGGTGCACATGGAAATCATTATCATGTTAAGCTTGTTAGGTTACAAATAGGTTTTTTTGGCTAACACATATTCTCCTAGTGTGGAGGTGGTCCAAAACTCATTTTTACTATTAATAATATCTGCAAAATAAAAAAATAAAATCTTTTAAAAGTACCCGGTGACAGGACTAAACGTTCCTTTTAGAAAAAACAAAATCATACAATTAAGAATATTTTATTGGCGGTCTTAACGTTTTTTTCGTAGTCTCTAGAGTCTAATCACATTACACGCCTTTTTAACTTGATAGGAAAATATTTTATTGTTTGATTATAACTAATTAAATAATTATTTATTTTTTTCTAATTCCTGAGACATCATGTAAACTGGAAGTTGTCTCTCTATTTGAAACTGGGATTTGGATTACACTTATGCTGCCTTATTTGTAGTCCACTACAGCCTATTATTTACAACGCATATTACATCCTTATTTTTTATCTCATGCCCTGCTATACGTGTTTTTTTTTTTATAAATTTACAGTTTATTTATAAACGCCCTTTCATTGTTTTTAGCTTTAGAAGCATTTCATAAAATAATTTTATAGAATAAGGTACAACAAACAATAAAAATCACTTGTGTTTTTTAGGGGGGGGGGTAATATTTTGTCTGTTTATTGGCAATGCGATTAGCTGTAAACGTTAAGGTTTAACAAACAAATATAATGTAAAATAACGAAATAAATAGCGATTCATTTTTTTATAATAGTGATAATAAATACTTGTAAAAGTCTTGAAGTATTGTTTCTTTACTTAATTCTTCGTTTTTTTCCATTTTATATATATTTAAAATAATATAATTTAGTTATTAATTTAAAATGAAATAGGACAAAAACATAATGTTCTGAATGATGGCGAGGCTACTGATCCATGGACCAATTAGTATTTTATATTTTTACTATTGTAATTTTCCTTTGTAAATAATAATAGTGTCGATCCTTGGCTACTGGCCCATATATTTAAAAATGAACAGTTTTTTACTTAAACCTTTACAGTAGGGAAATGTAGGCTGTTGACTAATGTTTGGCTGGGTGTGCGTAGGCTCGAGCTTCAGTCTCCGCCAACGGTCTCAAAGACTCCGCCAACGGTCTCAAAGACTCCACCAACGGTCTCAAAGACTTCACCAACGGTCTCAAAGACTCCGCCACACTGTCCAAGACGGAACTCTACAGCTCAGCAGACTGGCCGCCATGCTACCAGGTATTTAGTATTTGTATAGAGCAACTCGCTTCAGGCACTCGGTGTGTGCTGGAACCACAATTTCTCTCCCCCGCTGCTCCCACTCGTTGGCCTCTGTGCACCAATGTTTGAGTATATTTTTGTATCCTACACTAACGAAAGAAAGAACAGATAACTGTACAATTTTAATTGATATCTATCTTGTCAGGAGTTCAAAACTCGATGAATTTGAAGTACGACGTTTCTTGGTCGAACGCCTAAGTTTTATTCTCTGTGTTGTATACTTTAGGTAGTCAAGTATAATATGCTCAACTGATATCACAAGAGCAGAATCTAGTTCGCTTCTTCTTGAAATATTAGAGCTACTGGTTCATATTCCTGTGTCCGCTTCATTGCTCTGCCTTAACCACAATTATTATTATTTATTTATATCGTAATTCTATTTCCGTAATTAATTAGTTGAACCTTTAATTAAAAAAGGAAAATTCGGTTGTTAGGGTGAATGGGTGCGTGAGGGGGGTGACTAAAGACTACAGACCCGTGCTTGTGCTCTCAAGCTTGTGTTTGTGTTTTCGCCCTTTGTAATCTGGCACAAATAGAAATAAAATTAATATGAAACCGACGAAAAACAATTAGGATACATTTTCTTTTTCGCCTTTCTACAGTTGGGATCACATCAAGACTTTTATTTTTATTGTTTGTGGCTTTTAGAGTATGTCAACTACAAGAGTATGTCAACTTATTTTACTCAAATTATAAAATATTTCTATATTATGTTATGTATACAATATTATTTATGAGAAATATATAGTTTGCTCTAGGTCCCACTATTATATAAACATAATAAGATGTCATATATGATATTATAAATATATAATAATATGTCATATAAAGGGTGTCCCAGAATTAACGTAAGATTTGAATTTGCCGCCATTTGTGCAGTAAAGTGCTGGCAACCCTAAAAAAAAAACAAGTTGACAGTTTAGGGTTAGTAAAAATGGAGCGTTACACGATAGAACAGCGTGTCTTTATTGTTGAACATTATCTCAAAAATAATGAAAGTTTGACGGCCGCAGTTTGAAAATTTCATACAAAATATGGTCGGAATAGTGTTTTGACTTCATCAACTGTGAAGAGATTAATTGAAAAATTTAGGTAGACTGGATCAGTTGGAGGCACTAAACACACTGGTCGTCCTAAAACAAGCCGTTCAAATGTCAATAACGAAACAGTGCGTGAGAGTGTTGTTGAAAATCCAGGAGCATCAATTCGGTGTCGTAAAGTTCTTTGTGCCGAAATTAGATGGTATTGATGTGGCCAATATGTGGTTTCAACAAGATGGTGCCACATGCCATACAGCCCATGAAACAATTCAAATACTGCATAAGACATTCCTAGGTCGTGTACTCTCTCGTTTTGGTGATCAGAATTGGCCCCCTGGATCGTGTTATCTAACACCTTTAGATTTATTTTTATGGGGTTATTTGAAGTCAAAGATGCATGTCAACAAGCCTTAAATAATAATTATGCGATAGCGAAATAACTGATAAATATATACTTTTTTTTTTTTACCATCTAAACTCCTTAAATTGGTAATCTCCTTTTCAAGAAATTACAAAAACAAAAGAAAGTATTTAGTCCAAATATTGACACAAAGAAACCTATCGATAGATAATTTGTTTCTATTATTGGCTCTCAAAACGTTTCAAATATTTCGGTTATTTTTGAAGAATTTGGGTCTCTTCAATTTGTGTGAAATTTATTAATGTTATAGTCTACGTTTGGCTAGAGCAGCGGGAGGATTGAATACACATATTTCATTCAGTCACTTATACAAAACAAAATGATCGCATCATTATAGTTCTAATGATATTATTACTGGTCTTCAAAATTGACTCATAATCTTTGATAAAAGCATTTTTTATCAAAAATAAATGGCTATGAGATCATACCTCACGTCATGCAAAAATGATAAAATAGAAATATGTTAGATAAACAAAAAAATGTAAATTATTATTGGTTGCTATTTCAATAGAAATATCAACATGATTAGGCCCTTTTTGTAATCAGATTCCAGATTATTATTTAGTTAATGGTCACACTCCAGCTATTTTTGTTTATGATTTTTTGACTAATTTAATTTAGGATTGCCCAGCTTGGTAAATTGTTACTTCTCTTTGTCCTAAGAACATTAAATTCAACTTAAGGCGAAGTTCGTTGTTTTTTCAGTGTTTATGAAGAACGACAAATTTTATTGTTCTTAAATTCATAAAATTTACCAGTTGCATGTATTTCATTAATTGACGAATGAATTGTTAAGTTTTTTTTATCAATGCTTATGTGCCGTTGTTGAAGTCATACGTAGTATGTATGGAAATGTTGTCCATTGATAAACTTGATGAAATCCTCTCATTCATGAGTCTATGGCGATTTATCAACAAATTCATCAAGTCATTTGTTAATTCATGGCCTAACAATGAACTCCTTGTAGCCTTATCATGTGAACGACCTTCCTTACAATTAACAAGAAAGTGCATATGTGTGAGAGAGAGAGAGAGAAAAAGAGAGAGAGAGAGAGAGGGAGGGAGGGAGTGGCGAGGGGGGGGGGGGAGGGATAGGGAGACGACGGATAAAGGAATGCAGAGATAGCCATCGGACCACACACTGGCTCCTTTCCCTGTCCTCTCCTCATGCAAACCTGGCCCCATCCACTCTTCCTATATCAAACACCATTTTTCACTTTTATTCACTTATTTTTAATGAGGATTAATGGTTTGATACTAATAGTAGCAGACCCTTGGAATTAATATTTTCCAACTAAGTTTCTACTAGGCAGTGGCTTTCACGTATCATCCGAAGGCACAATTCAGTCACACAAAAAAATTGTTAATAAAAGTACATTGAACTGACAGTAAAGACTGAGGAAAAGGTCTTGGAATAACTGAAGAATATTTGTGGAAAAATGGTTGTTTCGGAATTACTGGCGACGCATATAATAAATTTATGAACATTTAATCTAACCTTGATATTATAATTGGTGATTTTAAGAGTAACATATCACCAGAACAATTTGATTACGTACTTGCATCCAAAAAATCACAATCGTATAATAATAAAGCCATACACAAAAGTAGTAGAAACCAAATACGGATCAATTAAAGTAACACAAAAATGTAAGCACCTGGGCAAGACTATATGTAACAACGGTTCGGAAAAACAAAGTATGAAAGAAATAATCACCAAACTTGAGAGACTATGTTTCGTAACCAGTAACGTATATAACAAGAAAAACCTGCCCACTAAAGCGAAAATAAGAAACTACAACACAGTCGTTAAACCGGTAATATTATATAGGACGGAAATCTCATGCTTCCCCAGTCTAGAAAAACTACTGAGAATAGAACGAGAAGGATCCTAAGAAGGATCTACGGCCCCAAAAAGACACAAGAAGGATACAGACTGAGATCCAACCAGGAAATCTACAAAGACACAAAAGACCTAGAAACGGACATAAGGATCAGGAGACTGAAATTCCACGGACGTATGGTAAGAATGGCCCCGGAAAGACTAAACAAGGAAATATTCCAGAAAATCCGGGGATACAAAAGCTCAAGGGGATACACCAAGCAGATGAAGGAAGAAACTGAAAGACTAGGAATGACGGACCAGGATTGTCAGGACGGGGAGAGATATAGGATGAGACTGAAAGAAATCAAGGTTCTTGTGGGAAAGAAAAAATCAATCAACGGAGTCGCGTGGACAGAAGAAAGAAAACAAAAGCACGTAGAGACAATGAGGGAAAATGGAAGGAAAGGAAAAACAAAAGCAAGAAAAGACCCGATAGTAATGATATTCGCGTCGTCTTTAAGGCCTTTCCGTGACAAAAAAAATAAAAAAGCCATACACACATAAAAATAAATAAAGTTTGATCAAAAAGGTGAGCCCCATCACCTTTATTAGTCAGTTCAGTCCAGTCACATATAATGTGTATCAATATACTTGTTTATTCCATTATATAATTTTTTTAAATAACAAAACCTGTATATAACGTAGCAACGCTACAGGAAATACAAAAATAAATTGTTAATAGATTTGCCTGAGGATCTATAATTGTATTATCTGTAAATTTAAAGGGGCTATGGAAAAAAAAATATTATTATAAAACAATAACATCTTCTATTAATTAGCACTACGATACATTTTGTTTTTTTATCAATCGTTTTTTAACGTGGCATCAGGATAAGTGAGTAGTAGGGACTTGATCTATTGAAGTTGACTAGTTAAGTGAGAGGGAGCCATGCTTTCATGGTGTTTCTCTCGCTGTATTCCTTCGAGGTTCTGCCAGTCCGCTTCTCTGTCAAACAGTTTGCAATTCAGTCTGTGAAGTTTGAGAAGCAGGTACATATTGGTGACCCTAGTATGTCCTATTCTCAAACGGGTAATCACTTGATTTGGCCCCATTCCATTCGGTATTGCCCAAACTCTATTCTCGTACATTGTGGCTGAATTGGGGGCCATTGGACTTTTATGGGTTCTGTATTGAAAGCACGCTATTACTTATCTGTTGTGATATTAGTTAGAAAATACAAGGATCGGCTGATGCTTCGAGGATGCAAGTATAGGTGCCATCCACTCCATGGTTATATTAAATTCAGATTCAACTTAGGCAATGTATTGTTCCAATTCGGTTCTGATGCTACAGTAGACTGAACTTGCAGAAATTAGCGGAAAACTATCTTACAAATCCAATTTAAAGAGCGTCTTTTTCACAGTTCGCCAATATCACACTCTTTTAATATTGGAGGAATTGGGCAATCAAAATCATGCCGACGCATATCCCCTTTATAAGGCCCACATAAGGGCGTTAATAAAATGAATTATCTAGGATGTATTGTGTCGTAGCCGTGGAGTTGGGTATGGGAGATGAGCAGCCCCACGGATAGTGTGTTCCTGTATGGGGAGATGCCCTAATGGACCCTGTGGGAAGCCCTTTTGCTCGGGAGCCAGTACAAAGGTACAAAGGGCCCGCTATATACCTGAGTAGTACAACAATACAATAGGGATCCAAAAGCCTGTCATCCCCACAATAATTACCATCAACATATCTTGGAGGGCTTCTGTTTGTTATTGGTGCACCTGGGCCCATCTGTCTCAATTATCTACTTTCACCCTTGTTCACCTCTGTTTGTATCAACTGATTGCTCATAGCCCGAGTAGCTATCACATTAGTGCTAAAGCTCCGAAAGTATACAGGATTCTGATCGCTACTTGACCTGGAGAAGGCCGGCGTGGACTCGAACAGTTCGCGTTGTTATATGTAAACAGGTCCATTACTGAGGCTTAGGATAAACCGTCGTATAGGAAGTAAGTAGTCTTACAGTTTATTAGTTGTTAACCATTTCTGTTGTTTGTTGAGCAGTTTGATGTCTAGCATTCATATCTCCAATGTATATTATATTTGTATGCAACTGGTTTTTGAATGTCATGTTCTGATGGTAACAAAGTGAAATTCGTTTGGGTACATTAATGGTTGTTGTTTCTCTTGCTTAAATTGTGGCAGGTTTATAAAATGATGTTTGATGTTTTTGTTTACTAATAATGGTGCAACCCGGCCTGAGGTTCCATCATTCGTGTAGACATTGAAATTACCCGTACATAGTTCATTCATTTTATCCTGTCAAGTCTCACACAGACCACAAACGTGGAAATGCCCGTTAACTGTTAACGGTATAGCTCGTTGACATTATTGTTAATAGATATCCTGTTCCAATGAAGTGTTTCTTAGACAATCTAATGTATCAACAATTTCTACTGTTCTAAACAGTTTCGATAGAGAGGGCCTTATTCTATATTTATCTTCTAAGACACTATTTGATTTCTTTCAATAATGAACTAAAATTGGAATACAGTAGCATCCCGATAATTCGTATTGTCAAGGGACTGACAGTTTGGTACGAATTATTGGGGATACCAATTATCGGGAGTATAAAATTAAAAAACGTATTAATGCAAACATGTATGTTTTAAGAAGTATGTACAATGTAGTAAGGATAAAAACTATGCAATAAACACTGCTTAATACTAAACTAAACTAAACAATAAATGCAAAAAACATATGTGCATACTTATGTCCTAGATTAAATAAACACCAATCATTTGTACGAAAAAAATCCGTTTTTTGACGCAATCCTTGCAGACGGGTATTGTCAATTCCTTTGTATATTTCCTCCAACTGGTACATTTGAATTCCTTGCTAGCGTGAACCACTTTTTTAAGTTCTCTTTAAGTTGTGGGTAATCACCAGTCTTGAAGCGTTTTACTTTGCTGCTTGATGCCTGGGAAGTGATTTTGTCCTTGTTCTTCAGGATTGATGTAATCGTGGAACTACGGACATTAAAACGCTTGGATGCGTCAATTAAAGCCACTGGCCACGGCGTTTATGATTTGTTGTTTCTCTTTAATAGAGAGGCTAACTTTTTTCGGAGGCATGGTAACGTGTTAAAGCGATAACGAAAACGAGACTGAACTGTAGAAACGAAAGAAAAGCTTAGTACAATTCCTAAAACTTTCCCTCTCTTCTATCCTTATTTCCTTTCAGTAAAAAGAGTACGAATTACATATGGGATTTCATAGAAAACATTTATCTCTCACTGTCCTCTTTCTCTTTCTTGAAACAGTACGAATTAACGAGGTTTTTAAGCTGGAAATACGTATTATAAGACGTTTTAAGTGACCTCGAGCATAAAAATAATACGAATTACCGAGGGGACTGAAATGCATTGTTTTTATACCACTTACCGGGATTTTCTCTAGGGACCGGCAAATTTGTACGAATAATCGGAATACGAAATATCGGGATTCCACGGTATTGTGTGGGGCCATGGCTCATTGAGTGGACTATATGGAGTATAATGAGGAAGTAGGAAAGTGAACATGTTGCTATCAATGTCTTTGTGATTGCTTTCTTCCATCAAGGTATTGGAGCTTTTATCACTAGCTGGGTCTTTTCTCCACAATTCGTCGAGAAGAATATCGGGGTGTCCGTTACTTTCCACTTCCTTATGTTGTCGTTCTCCGAGCACCGCCAACAATTTCATTTCCCCGTAAATGACTGGCAACTACATCTCGTCACATTTTTTCTCTCCACTTTATAATTCAAATCAATTTTTTTAAAAATAATTAAGTGTTTAATATTTAGCTGGAGTGTTACCGGATTTCCTATTCACCATCGTTATTTTTCATTTGAGAAACATTTTGGCCGAGATGGCTTGACCAATGCAAAAGGTGTTGTTTGCGGTCTAAATTTCTTAGAAGTTCATTCAATTAATTTAATACGTTCTTAAGACTTGGTTCCATACTCTACACAGTGTTCCTGCAAAGTCCTATATTACGTTTATATTCCCAAAAAACCATTTGGTTTATAATTGATCTTTTCCAATTTCGGTTTCAAAAACATAAAAATCTTTGATATATTCAAAAGAATATAATGACGAAACAGCTGATCCATGGATAAACTATTAATTTCTACAGGAAAATTATGTTAAATAAATTAATCTATGGTATATTTAGAAAAAAACGGAGTGGTTACTCTGTGTCGACGTCCATTGATGCCATAGTTAATGTTGTAGCCTTTTAGGAGTATTTCTGTTTCATTTGTTATAGCGTTGCTCTAGGCGAATAGTTGTAGGTTGTGGGAGATATGGAGTCAAGTGGCGCCTTGGGTCAGACAGCAAACAGCAACCGAGAGCTGAACAAACAGAACCCAGCCACCATCTGCCTCGCTCTGTCTTTGTCCGCTAACCTAAAACTTCACCCTTATCCAAAAGTAGACTTTCTAATCTTACATGAAAAAAATTCATTTTTAGATCTCGAATTTATCGAAAATTGATAGAAATGAAATAATAAGTAATAAACATTGTAAAACTAAAGCATAAAAATTATAAGCTTGATAATTAATAACGTGAATTTCACTAGGTTTTATGGGTTAAAACTTGTCAGAATCCCATTGTGTGAAGGACGATAGGTGCTGCTAGCGCTCGACATCCACAGTGCCGGGTTCCTACGGGGCGTGAATCACTAAAGTGAGTATTATTGATACACGGATTAAGGCGTTGATTGGATTAAAATCAATTTTGTCTTTACAATTTGCGTGAAGTGTGAACGGCTCAATTTAAATGTAATTAACTTCTTTAATCCGTATTAAGTTTATCAATTGAATAATACTCACGTTCGTGATTCACGCCCCGTGGGAATCCGGTATAATTGTTATCTAGGCAAGTGAAAATTAGGCCCACTCATTTAGCTAACTATAAATGTTGTAGTCTGGGCTTAGAGTGAAAATATTTTCTTCATCTTTCCATAACTTGAAATTAAAATTTATCTTGACATTTGAAATTCTTAAAACTGGAGGTAACTTTTAACGTATGATTCAGTAGAGTAGTCCTAACATTACGTTATATTTCAATTTTTTTTCGATCGTAATTTAACCGAAATTACAAAATGGAAAAAAATATTTTGTTTGTGTAGATCGAAAATGGAATGTTTATCATGATATTTGTTTCTCGTAAACTAAATATTTTTATTATCCTCGAGATTTTGGGGGCATGTGATGATGCATGCAATCGTGGGTACTTGTTTTATTAATTCATAAATATTGAATGAAATTGGTCCATTGGTTAGTGCCAACTTGATTCAACTTTAACCAAAGTTCTGTTGTTTGACCTAAAGTTAAAGAGACATTAAAGGTGGTACCAAATGTTATTTTTAGGATAAGAAAAAAATAATGTCTCGTTAGCCGACAATAGAGTTGATTTAAATAGAATAGTATTTGTTATTTTATATATTTTCGTTTTTGTTATATTTTTCGGAAAAGGCTACTTTCAGTTACCAGTTTGCTTTAAGAAATATTTAACGTATATTTAGACAAAAACACTAACTATTTTTTTTTCCTTTAATTTAAATTGTTTTTAAAAAATGGGGAAACGTTTCTTTTGAATTAAAAATTACCATGTTCCTTGTCGTAAAATATATGATTATAAGGCTTTTATTTTTTAACCGGAATGCTTTTAATATTTTTTTTATTTCGTAATTGAGGTGTGCACTTTATTTTACATTTTTTTTTTTTATTCCCTCGTCATGTGATATTTTGATTTTGTTAGCTAGAATTGAAATTTAAAAAATGATTTTTTAATATATATATATATATATATATAGCGCCAGGTGGCTCATGATGGACAGGAGAGCTGGAGAGATCGCGGTTAGCACCGCATGCCCAAAACGCGCCCCTGGGTAACTACCCACGTTTGCATTAAAGTCACCACCATCTACCTGTCTATATTTTATTTCATCCAGTCTACGCTTTATCAGGCTTCGGCAGTACTTTTGCAAACAGTTAATGTCATAAACTCTTGCACGTACTGCTTCCTTCGAAGCCAGCTTAGAACGGACGGGATCATTAGGGCTAGAATCTCAGCTTCAGTTAACGGCATTCATATACTTGGTTCAACCACTGGATTCAGATTGGTTTTGTATCTGTAAAGCAAGTCGACGGGGGTGGACTTGGCAGCATATACTAGTTCCAGAAAGAGCTCTCGTACAATACAAAATACTCTCAGGAATGCAAAGGGAGGATGAAACATATTTGAACAGTCTAATCTCCTATTGAGAAGTCAAATGAACCAAATGATAAGTAGGAAGAAGGTTTTGGGATTCCAATGTTTGTAGTAGACGTAGCTTATCAAATATTTCTGAGGCTGGGTGGCCACAAACGTTTCGATCCACACGATGTTGACCTACGGTGAACCAGTTTAGTTTTGTTTTCTTACCCTCTCACTTATACACATTTCTAGGATTGAGAGGAATCTTCTTTTCTGTAACCATGGTAACTGGCCTTGTTTTTATCTTGACATTTTTGCAATGTTCACACCGACCCCGTAGCCTAGTACTTAGCGTACTGATTTCTTGACCATGGTGCGGTCCACAGCTCGCTCATTGATGGTTTTTCTAGCTGGTGTATCTGGTCGGGGTTAACTCAGCTTCGCGAGGGTGAAAGAGTAGTGAATCCGACTTTGAAGGTTGAGAGGTAACGCCTAGTGCTAACCATACTGGCACCTTAGCTACCTCTCCATCTTGTTCCATGATTTTTGTGCATATACACACCATGCGTGTCTAAATACGAATCACTGCTGAGTAAAATGTCCATGGTCGTGGGTGAATGATGAACAGGTGATTGTGCGGGGCCCCGTCGGCTGCGCGGTGTCACCTTACCTCTTCATTATCGCTCTCTCATCTGTCTCCCTCCCCTCGCCCTCCCCTCTCACTCCCCATCCTTCACGTTTTTTTTCACTTTGCAATGCTCTACTATCAATACAATCACTTTATTGTGATGAACAATTATCTATCACTGATAAGAGAATTGTCATTGTTGATAATCCCTTGATCAACTTCTCCTGAGTTCATGAGATCGGCATGATTGAGCTTCTTAACTGGCCTTAACACTAACTGACCAGTTAGACCAACTTCTGCATGGAATTTGGATGTAAAGGTTCACCTAGATTCTTAACAATCTTGCTCGATGTTAGCAATTCCTAGGACAAGACAGGTAACAATAGCAGTAACATCTGTTTTCCCAATTTCCAGCAAATCATTTTAGTCAATTTCAACATTTCCTCTGATATATATGTATATTTAACAGCAATATTTATCAATATTGTTCAAGTGCTGATTTTAGCAGAATGAATATCAATAAAATAATTTCATATCGTAAAATTAAAGGCAAAATAACCTAAAGGGATTTACTCACTAAACCATAACGTTTATGAAAATTTCGTTTTTGTGTGTTTTAGCTGTCTCGTATATTTGCATTGTGTTGCGATCGTGAAAGTTATAAGTAATACTGTTTTGTTGTATATTTTAAATTAGGAGGACCATTTGCGTTTAAACATTCTTTCGATCTCTTGTAACAGTAGGTCCAATGCCCACTCCATAGGTGTCCCTCCCTATGGAGGGATACTTACTACCCCTTAATGGGAGTAGCTAAAGAAGGACAAAATCGTTGTAAAAAAATCTGTAAGGAGTGATTTCATTGTGAGGGGGTAAACCTCTGTTTCATTGTCCTACGACCATGCTCGTAAAAATAATTCAATCCACCTGGAATTTTAAGAGCTATATTGCACAAAACATTAAAATATGGCGAAAAAAATAAAGCCGAAATATGTCGGCTCATTTTTTTATCAGTTAAAAAATAATATTGTAAGCAGGCAATGAATTGACCAAAAAATATGAAGCCGGTTCGAACGATAATAAATACGAAATTTCTATTATTACTCCATTTTCGGTTCCTTTTGATAATCTAGTACGTGTTACCTGTCCTTCTAATATGGTAAGCAATCATCAACTTTCAATTTGAAGACGCTAAGGGCTTTCAGTCTGTTGTTTATTAGTGATATTATCATTGTGTATTTGTTTATTGGGTTGTTAGTATAAACTATTGCCAACACGAGGTAAGTGCCTTTCTTCGACACGCTCCTTTCGCCTTGAGAAATGTTTATCGAGAGATAGAGTACTTCATTGCTCATTGCATATAGTTGCCATACACATGATATATAACTAAGATCCCATTAATAGGTGAATTCATGTGTGTGAAAATACTTTTTTATATGATGGACTTGCTTAGGTTATTGTGTGGGTCACTATTATAAAAGGTGCCCTCTTCACCGGCCTGCTTGGTAGCTCCATATTATTTTCTATGGTTGGTTATCAAGATGGGACGGATGTGGGCGACGGGAGAAGACAAAAGGACGAGAAGCGGAGAGGCTCTGCTCCATGGCCCTATAAAAAAAGCAGGGGATGTTGGGTGTCCGGTTGCACCGCTCCCCCATTCAGCCCCTCACTACTGCAAATATAGCCATAGCCACTCCACACAAACACTAAACTAAAAATCACTAACTATTTATAACAACTTACATATCTTCATTCGTGTGTATAAAATGACTGGAAGGGTTTTTCAGAAAGCTTTTATTCAAATTTATTAATGGAGTATTTTAGTTTTGACTATTTTAAACGATACTATATTTTCATAGTTTAGTATAACTGATGAGTTAAAGTTTTGTTTTGGTAGATTGCCTTGGGCTGATGAATTTATATTCCTTGGTTTAATTTTATAATTATTGAAAAGTTAATTTAAACTAATTGTAAGGTTATTTATCAGGGGAATTACGAATAACCCTTGGAGAAGTAAATAAATCAAATGACGAAAGAGTATTTTAGGTTTTCATCAAGAAATAGTTTTGTTTGTAAGGGCGAGTCCTATTTTGTAGGGCTGCCATTCTTGTCTTGTCGTTACTGACATTATCTTAAAGAGATAATTATAACAATTTGCATTAGTGGTGTCAATAGATGACGACCCCTACACTTTAATGGATACTTCATAATTAAAAAATACTATTAAACGCTGCTTTTGTATAATATAGGTTTACATTTTCAAACGGAATACGTCGTTTTGGCGACAACTGTCGAAGATCGTCAATTATGATATTGCGTAATCGTTCTTTGCAAGATATCCATTCATGACTACTGCCAATATTAATGACTCATTGTCCTATCGCTACAGGTATCTTTCCTTTCATGATTATACTTTTTACGTAATAGATATTAGTAAGAAAAGTTACAGTTGACGATTGCAATCTTGGATTCATCAATTCCAAATTGATCTAATGCTTGTTGTGTCCCGGTTTCCTTCTCCACTCAGTTCAGGACTGAGTAGCTTGATATTGTTAAAATTGACTCCTCTTCCTCGTGTACAGTTTAATGTCATATCTAGTGTTCTGCCACTTTAAAAGGGACGGTCACTCATTCCAGAAATTTCACGGATCCCACCACAGGTCTTGGAATGTACCAAAAACGTAACGCTAAACATTACAGGTACACAGAATTGCGCAAAGCTTCATATCTTTGTGAATTCTTTTGTCGGTGCTGGAACTTAAATGATAATTGAGCAATTTTTATTATGCTATTGGTCTTACTACTATAGCCAAAGAAAAAATATTCTGACTAGGACTCTAACCCGCAATATCTAGTCGGGGGCTACTATCCGAGCCAGCCTGGAGAACTGCCTAATAATTATTGGTTCATTCCGTCCACTCCTGGAGGCTCAGTACCAACTACCAAGAACACCCGGCAAAAGACTGAGGGAGCTTGATCCTGCCACAATATCTTTTCTTTGGCTGTTAGTTACTAGTAATTGTAAATTATAATTATTTTGATTGTAATAATGAAGTATAAAACGAAGTATCGCTATAAAAATGGAATTTGTAAAAGAGATGCGAACGGTTTTGAATGTGGCGTGCATGGGCGAGAGGAGTGCCCATGTGGCTGTAGTAGACGAGCACCCCTACGGCCTCTGGGCACCACTCCCCTACCTGCAATACCTCAATCTACACTAAACACAAGCAGTAAAGTTCCTTATTAATGTTTCTTCAAACCCAATTTCCCCTAATGTCTCCAGTATAAGATGGTTCCAAACCAACGCCTAATTGATTCGGCGAGTGTGTGCAAGCTATACGTTTGCTGGTGGCCTAGTGGGCGGCTTAGTTACTGTTTCTTTATTGATCTGAATCTATAAGATCTATAAGGTGTGTTTGCCCCGACAGAGCCTTTGTTCAGGTAAAGAGGTCCAGGCTAGGTATCATAGGTAGTTTACGTGGTCTTCGAATGACGACGAGTTCGCACTCTGAGGGTAGGTGGAAATCGCCCGGATCCCAAAAACGAGTGTGAACTGGAAAGAGGCATACTGGACCGCTTGGGGAGACGCAGTAGGTACTTTTTATAGGGCCTTAGGAGCCGTCGTTTGCATAGAAGGAATCCCTTCCAAGGATGTGCTGGTTTAGCGGGCAGAAGCCGGGAATCTCCATTGGGAAAGATTTGGAGACTGATAGCGTGGTAGGTAACTAAATCTAGTGGGTGAGGAATAGAGAGGTGCATGGCTAATTAAATAAGAAAACCATGGTCAAACCAGGAAGTGCAGAGAAAGTGGTATTCACGTCAAACTTCCGGTTCCGAATGGATAAAAAAATGCCTAGAAAAGTGACCTCATATAGGTAGCTTTCTACGCGCTTATTCCGACCAATCAGGATCGATTAGGCCAGCGCCCGTTGTGAGCTGCTCGTGTTGGCGGGATTGTGCACTAGGCCTGCCTCTCTTTACACTGACGTTTTATTGATATAAAAAAAGGAAAAAGTGGGTGGACGTTTTCTGGTCCGTGAAAAGGAAAACTTCTATTTGTCCGTGGTGAAGTTGGCACACAGGCATGATGGATTGTCGCTGAAGAATCAGATATTTAAACAAAGTACTGTTCCCACTTTCAAGTCGTCAAAAGTTATATTGATCAATGTAATTTTGGAACATTTCAAATATATCCATCCAACTAATCATCATTTGTCAAAAATGATTCCTAATGCTGAGTATAGCACTTTAGCATCTTAACTCCTCATCACGCCAAACATTGCACTTAATATACAATTCTCGGTGGTGTAGCCACCAATTGTTTCTGTAATTTTTAATTTTTAGTATTACATAGCATTTATCCGAATTTCGCGGGGTCCTAGGTCTAACCCCCTCTCCTCCCAGGCAAATGACCTAGAGCAGTCCTAGAATATAATGACCTAGAGTAGACCTAGAATATAATGACCTAGACATTATAATTACTATTACTGGAAGGAAATCTGTTCGAACACCGCTAACATTAATAAAACGCATTTCTTATGGTCGTCTCCAACATTTATGAATACTGATAACAGTTTTTTTGTTTTTTTTATCAACAACAATCAGACAACAATTCATCTCCTCTTGTGAATTAAGATTAAGAAATATTTATTGTGGTGTTGGTCTCACTATCATTTATAATTATTAATTATATTTCCCCATTTCGGAAAAAAATGGGTGGTCCCAAATTTGGGGGTTCGAGCCTCGATCTCGCCAGTAATTATTGATAAATTAAGAGTGTTAGCAGCTACAGTTAGATTAAATGGAGTGGCCTAGTTACTTGGGGGAATAATCTACATGGACCTGTAGACTATTTTATAAAAATTCTTTAGTCATGTCATTGTGATTGTTACTAAGTTTTGCATTACATGTATATTGGATCTTATACTTGTTGGTTTGTTTTCGAAATTGTTCAACTTAAATAAAAGGATTCTATAGTTATTAATAAAGGTGGAAGTTTTATATAATAAATAAAGCAAAATATGTACATACATACATATATATATATATATATATATATATATATATATTTTTTTTCTTTGGTGGTCCAATGATTTGATGATGTTTCTTCTTGAAGCGGCCTATTCTTCAATATTACTAATTTTTCAAAATTACCGATCTCTTTGAACGGCGGGAGTACGACCCACACTCGTGGCTAGGCGTAAAATGAACTTTTCCTCTTCAACGCCACCTGGCTCACTCTCATTGGCCAAGGGAGAGGTCACGTGCTCGGAATCTGATTTTAATCGAAATTAATATTACAAAAGATAAATATCCATTTTTAGGAAATTAAAAATCCAGAATATCTATATATATTTACTTTTACAGCCATACAATACTAGACATTAAAAACATGTAACAACGTAAATACGAGGGTGATCTGAAAAGTTTCCGACCTCAACATGAAGATAGCAGCAGTCGTAAATAAAAGCTAGTGAATTTCGTTGTTCATCTGTTGACAGTTACTCACCAAAGTTTCAGCCATTTTGGACGTGCAGTTGTTGTGTAACAGTCGTTTGAGTGAGTCGATGTGAGTGCTTTTATGAAAATGGACAAAATCGAGTATCGAGCTGTCATTAAATTTTTTGTTTTTTTAAAGGCAATACGCCTACGCAAATCAAAGATGAGTTGGATTCTGTGTATGGGGACTCTGCACCATCATTTACCACAGTGAAATTTTGGGCAGCTGAATTTAAACGTGGTCGTAAGAGCTTGGGAGACGATGAACGTTCGGGACGTCCAAAAACTGCAACTACCGACGAAAACATCGCCAAAGTTCACGAAATGGTGCTAGACGACCGCCGAATTAAAGTGAGAGAGATAGCAGAGGTTATGAACATGTCAAAAGAACGTGTTTGTCACATATTAAATCAACATTTAGAGATGAGAAAGCTGTCCGCGCGTTGGGTGCCGCGTTTGCTCACGTTAGACCCAAAACATGTTCGAATGAACATTACCAACGCTCTGTTGGCGCAGTTTAGGCGCAATAAATCCGAGTTTTGGCGCCGATCAATTACTGTGGATGAAACTTGGCTACACCATTATACGCCCGAAACAAAAATACAGTCCATACAGTGGACTGCAAAGGGGGAACCGGCTCCAAAAAAAGCAAAAACTGTTTTTTCGGCTGGGAAAGTGATGGCGACTGTTTTTTGGGATAGTCATGGAGTTATTTTAATCGATTATCTTCAAAAAGAAAAAAACATTACAGGAGCATACTACGCATCATTACTTGACAAGCTGAAGGCAGAACTTGCGGAAAAACGGCCACATTTGCAGAAAAAGAAAATCCTGTTTCACCAAGACAACGCACCGTCTCACACCTCAGCGGTTGCCATGGCGAAAATCCATGAATTACGGTTTGAACTGCTTGACCATCCGCCTTACTCACCAGATCTAGCCCCAAGTGACTTCTTTTTGTTCCCTCGTCTAACAATTGCGCTCGGAGGACAGAGATTTTCGTCAATTGAAGAAGCAATCACCTTCGTGAACGATTATTTTGCAGAGGAAAACGCCGAGTACTATTTGGATGGGTTACAGAGATGGAAGCATCGCTGGGAGAAATGTGTAGAGTTACAAGGAGACTATGTTCCAAAATAAAAAAACAATTTCTGAAAAAAAGTCTTGTATCTTTGTTAGGCCGGAAACTTTTCAGACCACTCTCGTACAGTCAGCCCAGTGGTCAAACGTTTATAAAAACAACATATATTTTCAAATCGGGATTACAAAAAGTTCGTTTACACGTAAAGAAACAATACAAAAGTATTGGAAACTACATTCATTTTCGAATAAAAAGCTGCAACATATGTCAACGACTTAAAAGTTAGTGGAGCATGTTTAAAAACCGTGGTTACCATTAGAGACAATCCGACTTCCAGATTTTCTATCATGTCCAATAGTCAGATTAGCTCTTTGTTCTTCCAGCCTGTGTCATTTAGTTTCGTATTTAACATACAACTCATAATTCTTCCCGGCAACTCTTATATTTTTTCAATAAGACTGTTAATAATAGCGATGCTAAGAATGAGTGACAAGTTCTGACTCTCTACTTTGGTTATTGGCTGGGCTAAGGAATCACCACTTGCCGAAATGTGAAGCTGATTTCTCAAGTCAGGTTTAATCATCATGATTTGCCCGTTTCCATCACCACAGCATAATCGAAATGAAGGTTTGACATGTCTTTTATTGCAATAAATGTCTTGGAGTAATATGCAGCTGCCTCTAACCATGTGCCCTATCTTGTCAGTAACTACTGACGAAGTGGCAATCATAGTTTAGTGATCCTTAAAATGTTCATATAGATTGGTGCTTTCTTTTCAGACGCAATCAATAAATCTACTGCTTACAGTTGTCGTATTGCATGCGTGAGGAATCCCTGCTTTGATCATATATAGCGAGCAACGTCTCATATAAATAATAATACTTTTTTCAACACCATAGATGATTCATTAAAAAACCTGCCTATGGTTGCATAGTTTCCTCTTTCTAAAACTTCACAATTGAAGAAAACAGGGTAGTTAGGGAGTGAGAGCTACATTGGCAATATATTTGCCCTCGACTTAGTATTTTCATCAAGCCAAACCCAAATTGGCTCTGCTTTGTGATAATCTCGGACTTTGTAAATAGATTTTCCTCTGAGTGCTTTGGTAAGCACCAATGTTCTACCAGTATACTTTTCCAAGAAACCTTAAAACCAAGAACCAAGAAACCAAGAAAACAGAAACGAGAATATAATTTTATGGAAGAGGATATCGGCCCTAACTAACACACAAGTCTGCATTAAAAGTTGACTCGCGTGATGTGGAATCACTTGAAGAAAGTTTGTTAAAACCTACACTTTCTTTCTTTTCTTCATGAGATCGAGTATTGGTGCAACCAATGGTGAATCAAAGTTAATGAAGCAAAATGTTCCCACATTACCTTTACCCTCTGCCGCAAGTCCTGTCCACTGTTGTTTTTAAATTCCATTCCTCTTCCTGTATCCGAGACAGTACGGTATTTAGGCTTCCATCTCGACAAAAGACTGACATGGGACCACTCACGAGGCTAAAAAGACAAGAACTAAACAGACGCTTTGGACAACTGTACAGACTACTTCAAAGGACATCCCATCTCTCAATAGAAAATAAATTACTAATCTACAAAGTTATACTTCAGCCAATTTGGCCAGACAGCCAAAAAGTCAAACATCAAGCGCATCCAATCCTTTCAATCAAAAGTCCTGAGAACAATAGTAAATGCCCCTTATTACGTCAGCAACAAAACCCTTTATAATGATCCTAATATACCCATATACATCCTAATATACATTCTTGAACTCATCCCTTCCAAGTTCATGAAATTCCATAATAACCTATCCAACCGCGCTAATCCCCTAGCACAGTCATTGCACTGCACCACTCATCCCTATAATCCTCGTCGGAGACTAAAACGGCAGTGGCTTCGTGACCTGCTATAAATATGTGACAGTGGGAGTCTTGGCAATGGTCAGTTTCTCCGATTATGTCCTGAGCGTCTGTGGCTCTCGCGCTCTTGGTCAGCCTCCGCTGGTTCTTATCCAGTGACGCGCCTGATGGAGGAGCACTTCCCAAGACTCTGCTTCCTTCTTCGCACGTGAGGGAGGTGACAGCCGTGGATTTGGGAGGTCTCTGGGCTGTTTGTAAATACTGTACGAATGAGCGAGTGAATGAAAATTGTAAATATGGTATGAATGAGATCCTTTATCTCAATGGCTTATTGCCCAATATGGCAGATTGTAATTTTATCATAATAAAGTTTTATTTCTTCTGTTGTGTCGATGTTTTGATATATTAATATGCTTAACAACTTAGAAACGTTGGGCAGCCGAAACTGGTTTATCACAATGCGAACAGTATGAAATTCCCGCAGCACTGATATATGCTTCGTCAAGTAACTCACGAATTTACTTGGAAACTATGTCTCTCGTTTCAGCCGGCCATTCGCACTGTTCACTAACCAATTTTTCACGTTTATTTTATAAAATAAGAACTTGAACTGAAGAGGCAGGTGTACAGAACTTATGAGTATCAAGGGGACGGAGTAAGAGACTCCATTAATTTTGATAGATCAACTATTTCCAAGGAAACCAAATATCCTACATCCAGTTAATTAATCATTTTTCCAAAACTGCATCTTTCAAAGTACTCAATTCTCACTTTTATTATACAAATAAATAGGGACACCTGTCCGAGAAGAAAACGACGAATTCTTTTTTAATTAAAAAAAAGGAGTTACATACACTCCAAAGAAATATTGTAAAAAATATTTAGGATTAGTAATTTCATTGAAATAAGTTTTATAATAATTAACCTAAATTTACTTAAAATACCTTTATTAAAAGTCATTGCTTTACCGTCCAAGGCATTTTCTATTAATGAATGAATGGTACACCAAATATTTTGCTCTGGGGAAATATTTTTTTTTTGACAAACTGATTGTTTTAAGATGCTCAAGTTAGAAATCCCTAAGTTGCTTTAGAACGGTTAATTAATTTTATTTAGCATTACCTCACTATTCCTAAATAGTGGTTTATGAGTTTGTGGTTTACCAGCTTGAAAAAAATAATTATTGCAAAAAATCGAGTCATAAAAATAATTATTTTTGCATTTCTATAGCAAAAATTGAAATTTCTTCATTATCTGCCATTACTCGTGCACCAAGTTTTACCAATCTGGCTAAAATTTTCTGCTTTTAAGCCTATTAAATATTAAAATGTAAACAAAATTCACAAATGTTGTTACAAAAAAAAACAAATTTATATTTTTTTAACGACTATCTGGTTTCGATAGCATAGTACAATTAGTTAGAAACATATATACCGCCTGCCGGACTAATGTAAAATTATCAAATTGACCATAAAAAAAATTAATAAATTTCCGAAGTGATTTTCTAGCGGGTGATGGTAACATTCGTGGTATAGCACATGGGCTGCAGCAAATGTATGTAACGTGCATTGCAGAAATGTGCACCATTCGCTCGTCAATCCTTCGCTGCTTGGGAGGGAGGGTGGCATAGTAACAAACAAACAATAGTTTATTAAATAAACAGATAATTTACAGATAACGTAAAAATACCACACAATATCTCTTGAAATTGATTTAAATACTTTTAATATCAGTCCTGCTCCGAAAAATGAATTCACAAAGATATGATTCAAGCAAGTGTTCCATAACGTTTAGCGTTAATTCAAAGATCCTTCAATTCCATCTGTGTTAAGATCCTTAAAATTTCTGGAATGATTGACTGCTAAATGGTGATGGTTTACAATGTTTGTAATGTTCCTGTAAACAGACCTAAGCGATGAGGTATCCTCGATCCAGGCCTAACATACTTCTTAATTAGCAGTGGAAGTTGTTAGCAGTTCTATCTAAAAAGCAATGAGGAGCACTCATTAGTTGGTCTAGACATGCCACCGAATACTCGATTAGTGTGAAATAGAGAACCATGTTGTGATCGTTTATGCAGAGGAGTTTTATTGTATTATGGAGGTTTTTTTATTATGTTGAATCACTCTAAAACATTCTGTTGAGTCTATGAAATGATATGAAATTCGCTGCTTATCATTAAATTGATTAAATTTTGTGTAATAAATGTTTGTTGGCAAACGATAATAATCTTTGTTTGCGAGTTAACTAAACAATGTTCGTGGCACTAATGTAATTGGCTGGAGAACCGTGAACCTGAGCTGTTTGCGCGGGTGTCTGCTGGCTCAGTGTTTCCTGGATCTGCCTGCGCAAGCACTCCCACACTCGCTGCTATC
Organism: Acanthosoma haemorrhoidale; assembly: GCA_930367205.1. Taxonomy (NCBI): domain Eukaryota; kingdom Metazoa; phylum Arthropoda; class Insecta; order Hemiptera; family Acanthosomatidae; genus Acanthosoma; species Acanthosoma haemorrhoidale. The sequence goes on along the minus strand of OV884009.1, from coordinate 105,579,661 downwards.
TTACCTATTATCCTGCACTGTAAAACACAAGTCTCTTTCTTAAAAGAGTTATTTCTCCTTAGGTTTTTTTTTTTATAATTGATTAAAATTTATATGTATTTCAATGAAGACTTAATACATAATCAATAGCGATGATTTTTGACTAGACAAATTGAAAATTAGCATGAGAACATTTCTATATGTAAATATTAGAAGTAAATTGATTTGAATGTTGTAGTGACCCTAACTACATAAGTGTTAAATCACCCTATACTCTGGTGCATATATAATGTATTGTAATTAGATGTAAAATATGGTAAAAGCTTTTTCTAGTAATAAATCATGGAGAGATCGGCAGTCGTAAAACAAGTCAAGAGGGTCGAAGGGCGTCAGCAATAAACCTGAGAGGGTAAGCTACACGGCCGTAATAAAACCGACCCGGCAGACCTAGGGTCACCTTCCGGCGGTCATAAAATCTAAAAGCCATGCCATAAAACAGTCCTTTAGGGGACGATGGGTCACGTACCGCGGGGCAGGTGTGACATCATAAACATACCCCTTTCAAGCCAGGCTCCGCCTTCCGGTAGGAAGGGGAAATAATATTTAAACCAGGGGGTTTCGCCCTGTAGCACTACTCTTTCTCAGTCTCCTCATCTCCACAGCCGCTATCACTCAGTCTTCTACTAGTCTACTCTCGCTGCAGCACCTATGAGCCTGTCACCCTGTCACTCAGCCTTCTAGCAGACCCTCTGACGACTTGTATCTATTACGCTGCCGGTCTCCCGCCCGAACTCTGAAAACTGGTCTTATTCCTTATGAAAACTCTGTACCTCTTCTCCTGAACACAGTGTATTGTCAGGACACATCCTTATAATAAAATGGAGTCAGATATTAACGCCGACATGGAACATGGTCCATGTTATAAACTACAACAATCCGCACTTGTCACCAGGGCTAGAGTGATTAGGCACTCCCCTAGTGGCAACCCGACGAATGTGAAAAATAAACTTATTAAATTACTGAGAAAAAAGTATTAGGTATTTTGAACAAAACACTTAATTTTATTTGTTTAACCAACGCGGCAACTAAAAATCGCCTTTTAAGCAAATAAAAATTAGAAATATCTGAAAAATTGACCTGAAAAAAACAAACTTTTCAAAACGGCTTGGAACTTATTAAATTGATGGCTGTCGAAACATTTTTATTGCAATATGTTTGAAATTCTTCAGTAACCGTCTTGAATCCGTGAAAAGGGCATATATTTGTATCCAAAATAGCTGCTCAGTTCGGACATATCTGAAAAATTAGTAACAATTTATTCAGATGAGAAATTCATATTGTGGTATTGGTCCCACTATTATTAATAATTAACAGCTAAAGACAAAATTACTTGCAAAATCGAGACTCGACCCTGGAACTTTCCCAATATGCAGTAGGTGAATGTACTAACTAAAGCTAAGTGTCGAATTTCCCAATATGCAGTAGGTGACTGGACTAACTAAAGCTAAGTGACTACTTTCCCAATATGCAGTAGGTGACTGTACTAACTAAAGCTAAGTGTCGAATTTCCCAATATGCAGTAGGTGACTGGACTAACTAAAGCTAAGTGACTACTTTCCCAATATGCAGTAGGTGACTGTACTAACTAAAGCTAAGTGACGGCTTTCCCAATATGCAGTAGGTGACTGTACTAACTAAAGCTAAGTGACGACTTTCCCAATATGCAGTAGGTGACTGTACTAACTAAAGCTAAGTGACGGCTTTCCCAATATGAATTATCTTATTCCAAACTCTGGCAGAGACCTACGTAATGCGATATGCACAGAGAGGCTGACAGCTTGGACACAATTATCCCTGAGCTTGTTTACACATGCTAATAACGCTAGAAATATAATCCTAGAAATATTTTAATAACGTTTTTAAACGGCCTAAAGCCCTTTCAGAATAAACATTTGCTATTATTTATTTAGTCAGAGCATGTCATATACACCCAAAACTTATGGGCGAAATCAATTGAATTATTTGTTAATTTATCCAACGATGTATGTGGGTGGTATAGACAAAGTTGTGCCCTATTCGTAGTTTAACAAATATTCGTGCATGCGCATTAAATTAAAACTATAAGAGTATGGAATTGTTGACACCAAAGGATAAAATAGTCTGGCCATATTTTTTTAATGACATTCAGATGTTACTCTAGCAATCCACTCAACTACCTTTTTTGTAGTTAGGTTTTTAAAGTTGCCTATATTTTTTATAAATTAAAATTAATATGTACTCCAATGAAGACTTTATTCATAATCAAAAGCTACGATGTTAGTATTTTGTTTTTAGAACAGATGCATTTGATAGTAAATATTGTTCTGTTTATTTATTTTTCATTCATCCCAGCAACCTTGTTTTATTTATTTATTTGTTTTCATTCCTATTCATCTTTATTTTTTGCTTCACTTTGTCGCTGTTGGTTCTCTATAGTAATCTCATATGTACATAGCTATAGTACATCGTATTATTAATAAGTTTATCAAATCTGTATAATGTTATCTGTACCTTTTTATTACTTTTTGTCCAACAAAGATATCTAGAGTGCATTAATAAATAAGTATTCGGTTCTGATTCTGTTGATAATTAAGATTAGGTCTTTATAAACTGTCAACTACATATGAATAGTAAATAATATAATAATTAATTATTCTTTATATTTATTTAGTTCGTTTTGGTTTTCCATTTTCAGGATGATCCTAAACACACAAAATACAATCAGTCTCTTCGGAATTTCGCTTCAAACTACGTTGAAGTGTCTAGTATCTAACGAGAGCGCACTCGCAAGGGACGGACTGAAGTTAGCTACATATTAGACTGCTTGAAGTTTCGTGATGACAAAAACCGAACGGACTTTTTGGCCAACCTGATAGTATCTGAAAATTGATTTTTATTATGTAAATACTGGGAAAAAAATTGATTCGAATTCGTAAACAACCAGCTGAGATTTGTTTGTAAATCAAGATCAAATTTGTCTGACACAAATACTTTAATTGATGGCTGGGATGTGGTAAATGGAATCAGTGTAGTTGAAAAAATATCAATAGGGTTTCTAGGACGGAATGAAGTTTTTTTTATGTCACCGTAATTTATATTACGTCCTTGTCGAGTGAGGATTGGCTTGGTTGGGTGGGATGGTTGGGGACGGGGCTGAAAGACGATCACCCCTGGTGGAAAATACATGGGCGGTATCCAGTTACAGTATATAGTGTTACCTGGGGGCGGGGCGGGGGAAAGAGGCGCGGTCCTCGCTGGGCGTGGCCTAGCCCCGCCCCATCCATCCAGATCGATCGTTTCTTACATTGCTCTATCTGTGAAATCTTGACACACATGCTAACAGCAAAGCAAGTGGTTAGGCCGCCTTCACTAGTGTACAGACTGCGCATCGCTGACACAACTAGTCCCAAAACGATTCAATTTCCTTCTGTATGTCCGCTCTACCGAAATTTCCAGCTATATTCAACAAGACCACGGCTTACTTAAGATACGTTTTCGTTTAGATACTATAATGGCAAGTATTATAGTCAAATTAAAATTCAACACGCAAAAAGTTGTTTCCGGAGCTCTCAATTAACCATTTACGATAACTTCTAAGCTCCTTTTATGAGTTTTAAGGTGATCATAAAATTGCTGGAAGAAATCTTTGTGGAAAAATGGTGCAAGACTTCTTTCTCTTAGAGGAAACAGTGTTGAGCGTCAGCCCAGCGCTTACCTACACCGTCCAAAATCTCTTGGGATCTGGTGTTAATAGAAACTCAAGCATCCAACAGTAAATTTTAATTCTTTTCAAACTGCTATAAAATTTTTAAGGGAACAAATTTAAAAAAACATTCGAGGAGGTAAATCACATGAATACTAATGAGAAATCAACGATATTTAATTATCAAATGGTATACATTTCAAATTTATTATCGTGTATATGTATTATCATTGTTCTGGGATCTTAGCTTAGATTTATGAAAGTGAGATGTCAGATTTTCAAAACAATTATTCATAGTAGACCATCACATTAAAAGTTTTTGAACAATTAATAATTTAAGTGGCAACAGGCGCCAGATCCCACTAATAGGATCGAGGTAAGGAAGGAACTGAACAACAGTCTAAATAATTAACAGGGTGTTATGGAAACGTTTATGCTGAATTTCAAACCATGAGGTTTACTTAGTACTTTATATCATTAAACAATACAATATTCCATATATGTATACTCCGATACACTAGCGGTATCACAAGGAATAGTAACAACTAAAACTGGATTCGGGCTCCGGAAAAGTCCCTATATTTACCAATTTGAATAAAATATTAAGAAAAACATTTCAGCACTTAAAATGAACCAAAATGTCTAATGTAATAATAAAAATGATGAATGCTAGTACTGTTTATTACACAGTACAAACTCCAGACTAGCATTCAGGCAATTCCTCAACTTAACCTAATATGTTAAATCATGCCATAACACAGAAAGCATATGAAATCATTAAGCTATACTATTTAAGTATAGCGATAGGGAACCAATCTATACTAAATACTAACATATCACTAAAACAATTTGACTCCCTTTTCATTCTTTTAAGGTAAACACTTTTCATTATAAGTGTGCCAGTGAAATAGTGCCATTGCGAATGGAGACAGTGCCCCAATACAGACAATTTACCGAAGAAGTAAGCCCAGCCAGTCCCAGTGACAATTATAATTGTTTACACGGGCACGCTTCGGCCGTCAATATGGACTGAGATACTCCGTCTCTCAAACGTTCCCTGGAGTTGTCCCCGACGCCAGTCGAGTCACATAATGACCAATTTATACCCGTCAAAAAGAAGAGCCGCGAGAGTGGTTCAGCCGAATATTTCCGCGGGAGTAGAGATTCGTAATAGATACGACCTAACTCTCAAATGTACAGTCGGCTGCTCCTGGCAGCCAGGACAGTGTCATGAAGAAACCACTACATGTGGTATAACCACCCCAGAGCCTCCCACAGCCACCAGAGCGAACTTCACAAAAATAGGGATCACGTCATTCACTTTTCGGCCCTTTCAACAGGGGGTCAGGGTGTTTTTAGAAACAGAGGGCGATCGCCAAAAGCTATTGGTGGCCCTGCAGCAAGAATAAATCCCCTACCACATCTACGTCTCACGAGGAGGCCAGCGACATAAAAACTTCTTGATAATAGGGATTGATGTGCAAGAAGACATCGCCGTCATCAAGGAGACCATATCACAAGCTCCATGGGTCTTGGATGTCTGGCGCCTAAGGAAGACGGACGAAAAAGGTTGTGAAACCGTGATCTCCTCTATCCTAGTGACGTGAGTGAACTACAAAAATAGAGGACCTCAGGAGAATAAGGTTCATTGACCATGTACTCTTTAGAGTGGTACCTTATCGCAAACAACAGGACATGTCGCAATGACATAGGTCTCAACAGTTTGGCCCCACGAAGAATCGTTGTGGCCAAAAAATCGTACGCTGTTGACAGGCGCATGAATCGTGTGACTGCGACAGAGCACGGGAGGTGAATTGCTCCAACTGGGGTGGTCCTCACGTGGCTTCATACAGAGAGTGCCCCTTTAGGCATAAGCTGCAAGCAGCAGCAGAGAGGAAGAAGAAGCAGACGGAGAAACCGCCGCCGGTCCAACACCGACAGCAGACCGCCAGGAGCAGGACACAACAGCCGCCCACCGCCACCGAACTACTTCAAAGGAGGAGCGACTTATGCCGAAGTCACGACGGGAAGTGACTTCGCCACTTGAAACGATACACTGTAAAGAGCTTTCAGCCCTGGTTCTCGATTCTCGAGACCATGATCAGGGGATTTATGTACGGACATCAGACCGTATTTGCTCAATTGACACGCCTTGGGTAAGTACAAAATACTTAAAGGAAGGATTAGTAGTTATTGGGGAAAAGTGCTGATAGCAAAGGAAGCTCTTTGGAATTAGTGGTTCTTGAGCTCCACCGTTGGTGCTTTACATTAAAGTCTCCACCTACCAGGAAACGGCGTGTAAAAGCGTTCAGAAAGGAGGTAAAATCTGAGTAGGAAATGGATTAATTAGGTGGGCAATATACTACTGCAAGGGGGGGGGGAGGAGAAACTCCTGGGGAGTCAAGCGGATAACATGATGTGAAAGGGAATGCTGGATAAGGACAGCAGTACAAGCATGGACAATGGACAGCCCCATCCGGATGGCCTATTCGATAAGTCTGGTAGGAATTTCCAGGAATCTTTACCAGTCAGTCGCGTTTCCGTTATAAGTACAACTTCAATGTTTTTTTCGAGTAATAACGTTGTTCGTTTATGTGATTGGCATTCCAAAAGAGAATCGATAGTTCCTTGTGGGATAGGATAATCATTTATGTGAGTTGGAAGTGAGGTGGGAAACGAGGTTTGGGAGAAGTGATATAAGAGGAGTATATATCTGCGAGAGTTACATCCGGTTCTGAAATCTGCAAGGAAAGAGTTAAGAGGGCTAGTGAGGTCTTTGGAGTTAGGAGGTGGGTGAATCTGAGATATGTTAGGTTGAGGTAAGTGCTGTGGTTGTATGACATGAGGAAGAGGAAGAAGCAGGACTTCTGATTGTGTGGTGCAATCAGCTGGCAAGATATCAGCGGAAGTAAAATTAGGTCGCTCTTATCTGGCTGAGAACACTTGGTTTCGCCGTTTCCTCTGCATGTGGTCGGCATTGATGGTGGAGGCAGTTTTTCAGAACTTGCTATCTTTCACATCCATCATAGTGTGCAGAATGGTCATGCTGACAAGGCAAATACCACAGAAATTGGCGATGCTTCTTGCATAACTCCATTCTTGCATTCTTGCTCTTGTACCTATCTCCATACTTCACAAATCTACCTAGGCAGTGCCAGTATGGCCTGCATTGACCATATTCCTGGCAGCTATGACACTGAATGCAATGCACGCCTAGGATTTGTAGGTATTTGTCCTCCCTATTAACATTGATTACCTGCCGAGCTTTCAACTCGCGGGATGATAGTTCTTCTTTAATTAGGTCTTTCGGTGTTGTAGGGTCTAAGTTCTAGGTACTCTCAAGGAGTACCGAAAGGATTGGGGGTGAAAAAGGGGATCTAAGTATGGCGCGGGAGATGGTCCTGATTGAGGTATTGAGTCTTCCGTCGGTGCGGGGGCAGATTGATGGTGATATTACTTATGATTATATGACTATGTAATAAAGACTCCTATTAAAACAGGATATATCACAAATAACGTAACAGTCAAACATATGGGTATATAAAGTAAACAAAACAAAAAAATCCAAGTATAAAAAGCCTAATATTTTAAATAAATAAATAGTTCCCAAACTAGCAAGCATCTGTCTGGATGGTGAGGAGGTGTTGGAATCGGGGTTTAAAGGAAAGGATGAAGCATGGTAGATATTTGGAGGGAGGGAATTCCAGAGAGGGCAATAAGTTAAAGAAAGTAGATGAGCAATCCTAGCAATAATAAACAATTAAATTTATTTCGATGAATCAATTATGTATTATAAGTTTAATACCTTTAACAATGACATTTCTAAAAACAAAAATGTCCAGTTGGGTCTATTCGCGGATGACAGCTCTGTGCACGTCATTCTGGAGGTGTGAAACATTTGTAGACTGTAACCTCCTTTATGTGTGTTAGATAACTATTTCTTCAAGCGAAAATCAAAAATTAATGTCAACAAAACTAAAGCAATATTTTTCACCATTGAAATAAATAAATAGTTCCCAAACTAGCACAAGCATCTGTCTGGATAGTGAGGAGGTGTTGGAATAGGAGATTAAAGAAAAGGATGAAGCATGGTAGATGTTAGGAGTGAGGGAATTCCAGAGAGGGCAATAAGCCATTTAGACCTAAAATTGTAAATAAAATAGTATTTGGGAGTAAAGAATTAGAGTGGTAGCCTATTGTAAAGACCGCAGACCCACTTTCACTCCACACACAAATCATACATGGACTCCCACTGTCACGCGTTTATAGTAGGTCACGAGGCCACTGCCGTTTCAGTCTCCGAGGACGATTATAGGGATGAGTGGCGCAGTGCAATGACTGTGCTACAGGATTAGGGTGGTTGGAAAGTCTACTGTGGAATTTCATAAACTTGGAAGGGATGAGTTCTAGAATGTAGGGTATATTAAGATCGTTATGAAGGGTACCAAGTATCTAAAGCCGATTATATTCTAGATATGTTAAAAGCGATAATCACAAAATTTATAGATAAAAGTAAACATAGAGAGAAACCATTACTTCAATATGTTGATAAGATAGATAAATTGCCTTATCTAGTTCATACTTTTTTATTTATATATAATTAAAATTTATTCAATGAGAAGTTTATCCATAATCAGTAGTGGTGATGTTAGTCTTTTGTTTTTAGACTAGATGCGTTCGATATTAGCATACGAGTTTTTTTATTATGTAAATATTGGAAATAGATTGGTTTGATAAGTTTTGAGTGGGTTCCATTGAAGGGATGGCACAACTATTGGAGACAGAGTTAGCAAGTGTATTAGTTAGGTAGAGGGGAGGTGGGGCTGACAAGCTTATTAGTAAGGAATGAGTGAACTGATTTAGAGCTGGACAAATAGTAGCCAGGCTCTGTCGCTGGCACGTGTCCCACCTTGTCAAGCTGTCAGTCATTCGGTAAATGCTTGCTCAGTTTAGACTTATCTCCCCTGCCACCTCCTTCAAAATTAGAATTAAACGCTAACGTACCTAAACCGAGAGAAAAAGTTAGAAAAACATTAGGAGGAAAGGTGGAACTACAATCAACTTCAGGCCCTATCTTATCTTAGTCCCTCTTCCTTAGAAACGGTTTAGTCTCATACAGCTCCAATCCTCCTCACAACCTACAATAATCAATGCTAATGGCAATTAAAATACTTGATCATTCCTCCAACTCTACTCACTAAGCTACCAAATTTAGCCATTTTGTGTAAGTAATCGATAAAGAAATCAAATCGCTCACTTTTCCCTTAAAGCCTTTTCTAATTTTTTTATTAATATAATCAGCTTTATTATGATAAAACTACAATCTGCCTCATTGGCCAATAAGTAATTTTTATAAATGTTTTCATTTATACCATATCTACAATTTTCATTCACTCGCTCATTCGTACAGTATTTACAAACAGCCCAGAGACCTCCCAAATCCACATAGTTGTCACCTCCCTCGCATCGGAAAGAGGAAGCGGAGTCTTGGGAAGTCCCCCACGCTCCTCCGTCAGCCGCGTCACCGGATACGAGCCAGCGGAGGCTGACCAAGAGCGTGAGAGCCACAGACGCTCAGGACATAATTGGAGAAACTGACCATTGCCAAGACTCCCACTGCCACATATTTATAGCAGGTCACGAGGCCACTGCCGTTTTAGTCTCCGAGGAGGAATATAAGGATGAGTTGTGCAGTGCAATGACTGTGCTAGGGGATTAGGGCGGTTGGATGGGTTATTATGGAATTTCATGAACTTGGAAGGGATGAGTTCAAGAATGTAGGGTATATTAGGATCATTATAAAGGGTTTTGTTGCTGACGTAATAACGGGCATTTACTATTATTCTCAGGACTTTTGATTGAAAGGATACGCTTGATGTTCGGCTTTATTGCTGTCCCCCATAGCTCTATTCCGTATGTCCAGATTGGCTTAAGTATAACTTTGTAGATTAGTAATTTATTTTCTATTGAGAAATGGGATGCCCTTTGAAGTAGTCCGTACAGTTGTCCAAAGCGTCATTTTAGTTCTTGTCTTTTTAGCCTCGTATGTGGGTTCCAGGTCAGCCGTTTGTCGAGATGGAAGTCTATGTACCGTACTTACTCGGATACAAAGATTTAAAAAAAAATCCGACGGTTTGTACATTTCAAATCGATTTGAGTAATTCTGCTGACATACACATATGGTGCTTTACTTATACACTTCAATATAGATCTGTCTGCTTCCTGTAAACAGCAGCTCATTTACCAATTGACCTCTATGCTTATATCTTCCCGCAAGCGAAAAAAAAAATGTATTCTCATACTAACTGATATTCAGTTTAACCTAATATAATTAAACTGCTATCAGACATTAACGCGTTCATGATAAGAAGTGAATTGATCATAATTTCATCAGTTCGTATTACCCTTGATTTTTAAACGTATCTTATATAATTATCGTCATTGATCCAGTTAAATAAAGCTCAGCTCAATTTTTACAACAAAAGGGTATTCTTTACGTCTCTTCATAAATAGAAATATGTACGAAGTATGTAAGGCCTGGATCGAGGATACCCCATCGCTTTAGTCTGTTTACAGGAACATCACAAACATTGTAAACCATCACCATTTAGCAGTGAATCATTCCAGAAATGTTACGGACCTTAACGCTGATAGAATTGAAGGGTCTTGGAATGTGGCCAACCAACGTGACGTGACGCTAAACGTTATGGAACACACAAAACAATGAACAAGACTCATATCTTACTGAATTCATTTGTTTCTACAGAAACTGAATTTATGATTAATTTGATTGTATTTTAAGAGATGTAGTTTCCAATTATAACTCAACCCGTGTTTTACAAAGAAAGATGGTACTTTATTTTCCATGTTCGTTTCATAAAGTGCGCCGATCTTGATAATAATAAAACCATTTTACTAACATACTGAGTAGCTTATCAAATTACAGATCTCGTTGATGTGATTAATAATATGTAATTCTTTATTTTGGCATTTTTATTACACAAAGTAACTGAAATTGTGATTAATATCGTGTTCACAATTTAAACTCGTTCTGTGATTTACAAAGGCGTGATATTTTACTTGTTAGTTTTATTTAATGCCCCGATGCTGCTAAAACTAAAAGTAATCCTATGAAAAATTATAAGTGTAATCAATTATTTAATTATAGTGTAATAAAACATAATTATTCTCCAAGTATTTTATGTAAGGCAGTGGTGACCAATTATTTTTCCTTTAACTCCGTTTCCAAACATTGTCAAACTCAAATAAAACTTGAGCCTCCCCACCCCTACTCCCTACACCGCCCCCTCCACATCACTACCAACTATTCTACCTCATCTACTACTAACCTAGGCTACCTGATTTGATTAATAAAATATTTCTTTGAAATCACTTGTTATCTTGCATGAAAAACACCACGGATACCAATGAAATGCATAAATACCATCAAACTGAGCACCAGTCTCTTTAAGAAAATATTTAAAATGATGGTGCTTAAGAGATGGTTTTGCCTGTATGAAGTTAATTATTTGTGTCACCGTTTGCATTTTATTCTGAAGACAGGGGGTTCAGACTGCACCACAACACTTTGATGGATGATGCACAACCATTGATGGATAACAAATTTCCATTGCATTTTGGATCAGTGGAGAGTCGTTGAACCAAACCTTTTCCTACATCCAAGCATTGTCGGTGCCCCATATGCTATTACCGATATAACTTTTTTCCAAGCTGCTTACTTGAAATAGCCTGTAGCAACCTTGTAGAAATCCTCTCCTGTACTAGTCCCTGACATAGGGAACATAGTCAGTAGTTTTTCAGAACAGTATTTTTTTGGTTGGTGGTAGCTGTGTTGAAGGGGGAAGTTACTCGAGTCGAGCTGGATCCATGATTACAGGATACGCCTTGTCCGATGAAACAATATTATTTTCTGTTATTCACAATTTTGTCACGGTCTGCCATTTGGTCACTACTGGTGTAAGGTATCACATTAAATATCTCGGTTTGCCAATAAAGAAAATGTGTAACATCATTGGGGTTTAGTTGACTACAATTACGGAAAGATATCCATGATAATTTTTTATGTAACCACAGCTGTGGTAGTGGTGACAAATTCCCATGTATAGTGTCAATCAATGAGGCATGTTACAGAAACTGCTTCTCAGATAAGCATGCTTCGTCGATTTCTTTAAAATAACTCAACAAATTTTGAGAAATCAACGAAGAGGGAGTATTTACTAAGATCATTGATATCCGCAATTGTGTGATACTGCGCACTTAACTAACATTTGTTTTATAGTTCATTTTCTTATGATCTAATTTTTTTTTCAATAATAAATATTTATTGCAAGCAAATTACAATCTGCCACGATGGGCTATAGATAATTGTGATGAAATATCGCATTTATACAATAGATCTCATAAGAATTACAGAAAAATAATAATCCAAGCATTCCTTCTAATAGTTATATTTTGATCAAATATACTCCAGTCCCTTTGAGCGATTCACTGTCTTTTATTATATTTTTCCTCATTTTAAATTGGTCAATGACAACTTTTTTTTACTTCAGAATGGATTAAATAAGTTCTATTTCGTTTGAGCAGGTTAACTACAGGGATATTCGTAAAATAAGTAAAACTTATTCATTGTCTCCAATAAGAATAATATAAATGTAACTTGTCTTCTATATAACAGTATATCGTTTTCTTTCAAGCTTTTCTCAAGAAATTTTAAAGGAGCATTTAATACACATTCTCTTTGAGAATTGTGTATAAGTATAACTTACATTATAGCATATATCGTTTGTTGCGTAGCAATATTCCTTGTTTAATTTTTATGTGGTATTTGCAATTTTTTTAAAAAATATGTTTTATTTTTTTCAGCCTGGAAAGCACAAATCCGCCTCAGCAATGTTACCTGATCCGAATAGGTATTTTTTTTTTTCTTTGTTCGATTAACTGCAATTTTCAGTTTTTAAATTGCATGAAATTCAATTTATGTAATATTATTTGTTTCACAGCTTCATTTCGAAGGCTGCTTGGATTTTGCAGGCTCTTCTACTGTAAATGACTATCTTGATCATAGGCTCATCTTTACCTCACTGCCACAAAAAAAAAACTTTACTTTTTAAAGTCCGATTCCTGTTCATCTTGAACAGAATAAGATTGTAATTATGGTCACAAACCTCAGATTTTTGTGATAATTAAAACAGTTATCACCTAACAGTTAATTTAACTTAAAAAAGGCTATAATAGATTTAAGTACATTAGAGTTATGATGATAATATTTGGAGGATCAAAAAAAAGCTAAAGATGGAGAGAGGCATCCTTTATCAGGACAAGAGACATGTGGTCCTTAATGAGAAGCATTACACCCCCTTTTCAATTACAAGAATTCTGAGGTCCCAATTGAGGAGGCCTGATGTCGCAATTAAAGAATGGTACACCCCACTGTCACATAACATACTTACTGTCTCTTCCTTCAGCCTGAGCAATCAAATAAAAAGTATTTTTTTATGATTGTAAGGATGCCCTTTACTAACTACTAGATACAAAACTACCATTACATTTAAATCTGCTAATGTGGTGTGATTTGAGGCCTACTGGTGAAAATGAATAACTTGGAAAGTTAAATGGCATAGCACTTACTGCAACACTCACATAACCACAATTTTTTAATCCTACAAAGCAACATTCAACTGCTTGTGTTCTCCATTTTATGACTAGCTCATGAGAAATTTCGCACAAACTGTTTACAAGTACATATATATTCTATTTAAAAAAAGCAATAATTGGACTCACAATGTTTATTGATGACACAAATCCTGTTGTCTCATTTGGGTCGTTAGGAAAAACTAGGTAGGAATCGTGCCGAGTATTCATCAAGATGCTTCATCGGATGTGTTGTCTGGTCACACAAGTGTCATCATCATACGTCATGCCTTTGAAGGTGGGGCACTGGATTTCTGCTGCTTCATAGGTTCATCAATCTAGGCAATTCATCCTCTGCCTTTGACTATTGAGTACAAAAAATGAATATGGGCCATTTTCCATATGGCTGATATACACTTGGTGAGTTGTTCCAACATTTAATATCTGCACGGACCAACAAAAATATATGAAGCCAAGTTCAAAAATTAAATTGGTGAGATAGTGTTTTCTACCTGAAACTTTTAAAAACATTTGAGACCTAAGTAAGAGCATTGTAAAGTGACAAATTGAAAAAAAATGTGTGTACGATTCCAACCTTGCAACTGTGAGTTTACAAGGAGTTAGAACACATTTAAAAATAAAAAAAACTTCAATGAAGAAAGTGAACCGCATAATTAAATGATGACTGAAAGACAGGTTATGAATATTGTAATTTATCTAAACTTTATAAATGTTAAAATAAATAAATGAGAATGAGAATTATTGAAATGAATGTCTATGTGCTTTATACAAATAGACTATATTTACAAGAAATCCTACTGGAATTGAAATCTAAAATTAAAGAAGATGAAATTAAATTGACTAGACTAGTTATAGCTGATGTGAAGATGCTGTTTTCTTTCTTTAGTCACGTCGGCTACTTTTATGTCTGCTCTCTTTGTTTGCTTCCAAAATCCTTGGCACCCAAATGGCTCCTATTTTCCTTTTACTCACTCATCGTCATAACTTGTTATGATGGGTCAAGTAAAGTGTGCATGCACTAGGTGTAAGCCATAATTCTAAACTTATTCTCTTGTTTTTCCAGAGGGCTTATCTGTTCAATTGTCTTACTCCAATCAGGGTTGTTGCTTTTTGAGACAATCTGGTGGAACCAGTGCAGTAAATTGCCAATGCCCCCCCTTTTCTATTATTATTATTCTATTGAGCAGTGTCACTCGACAATGGCAGTTGATGTTGAAAATAAACGTAAAATTATTCTCCAAAAAAACTATTCATTTTCTTTACAATCCAACAAGTCCTATTATCTACCATTGCAGATAATACTGTTTTATTTTGAAACATGATATGATAGTGTCGTACAATTTTTTGAAATTAATAATGGGACACAATTAAAAACAATAAAGTATGATGCCATTTATTTGGGAGATATTTTGATTAATAAAATAAATTTGCAACTTCAAGGAACTGATAAAACTTTTATCTACGTATTGTACCATTATTTGTTGACAAAATTTATATTCTTCTTTATAATCTATTGAACAGAGGGTTTCATCAGTTTCCAGAATTGTCATTTATAAAAGATAAAACTCTTATCAATTGCCAACATATTGTGTCATTATTTATCAAGAAACTTGATCTTCTTTACAATCTACTGAACAGAGAATTTCAACAGTTTCCCAATATCATTTATAAAAGATAATAACTCAAGTATAGATTGAAATGTGGAGAAGCCACCTTTAAAAACATAAATTGGATATGGAAAAATGATTTGAACATATTTTGAAATTAAAGGGTGAATGAAACTGAATGAAAAACCCTTCTACTACAAGTAAGCAGGATGCTGATACAACTTGCCAAGAATAGCTGTTAGAACTTAAATATGAGGAAGAGAGCATATGTATTTATATATATATATATATATATTGTTGTTTTTTATCTATTTGCTTAATTAATTTTTTATCTGAGGTTTATAGGTTCTGTTAATATAAAAAAGAAACTCTGGTAAAAGGAAAATTTAATTACAAAACTTTTCTTTAATTTATATATAAGCACGTCTGTGACAAAATTACAATGTTATTAACAAAAATTTCTATTTTACCTTAGTATTATTCGCGACTGGCCAGATTTATTAACTTTTATGTCCTTTTCTTATTGCTTACTCTATTTTCTTCGTCCTTCGGCAAATTCTTCCTTATTCCTCCTTTGTTGCTGTTGTGCCACGCTATCAGTAAATATCCACTGCTATCACATCAATCTTCCTGCTTTGAGATAACTCCTCTTCTTTCAACTGTTCTCCTGTATGCCCAATCACCATTAAATAAAAGAATTTTAATGTTTCACAACACTCACTATATTCATTTTACACCTTGTATTATGAGATTCCAAAAAGAACAACGCTAACGCCCACGCTCTCCTGTTTTTCCAGCACTTGTCTTTTGTCTCGCCTTCTTGATTTTTTCATCCTTCTTTCTTCCTATGCCAGTTGTCTCATATTTTTAACTTTTCTTATTTTAAAGTTATCAAATCCAATATTGAAACATTTAAATTTAATTCTTGATATTATTTATATGATAAATATTAATATTAGATAAAACAGCAATAAATAATGTCCATACCTTCATAACCATGATTCACGGGTCGCCTATTATGCCCGCTAATTTCAAATTTAAATCAAAGGCAACATCACAAATTCACAAAATCTAAATACCACAACAATATATATAATTTTGATAGATTTAGACATGAAAACCTATGACTAATTAAAAAGATGCCTGCGTTATTTACAGATGTTTATATGGAAAATTATATTCAATTTATTGATACCTTTCCCTGCCTTATATCTTGTAGAACCAGGCTTCAATGATATTAATTATATTGTCACCAAACAGAGAATCCATTTCGATATATCCTAAAGAGGACACCTTTGTTTGTTCCTTATGAAAATTGAATCAGATATCAAGTATTTAGTTTCACAGCATCAGCTTCAAGGATTTCATTAATAAGTAATTAAAGGAATTTTCTAATGACTTTATTGTTTTTATATTTAATTTAATTTTTCTTCAATTTAAGTAACTTCCCCATTAGTAGGTGCTGTATCGACGGAGATGAATAAATACTGTCCCTGAATTGATCCCTGTATCAAGTTAAATATTCTTTGTATTATTTCTCCACTCAAACATTACAAATACTTTGCAGTTTAGCTAAATTAAGCAACTACAGCATCAGTGGTTGGTAAGAAAATTTTACTAAGCAGGCTGTAGGTATAAAAACGTTGACTATCCCTGAGCTAGAGAAATGCTTAATGAACCTGACACAAACGGTGAGATATGCACAGGCCAACAGAACGTGGCAAAAAGTGTTAGTTAATTAAAATGTTGTTATTTGGTAAGTTTCTTTGACCGTTTTCCAATGCTTCATTTCCTATATGTTTCCCCAGTCATCTTGACTATCTTAACATTGTTTCCTCATTTTAACCTATGATTTCACATCTTTACTTTGTATTATGTTGTGTTTGTAAAGTTTATTAACAGTGGTTCCATTGCTAAACTTGCTTTTACTTATACATTTTTATAACTAAAAGGTATACGTTTTATTTTTAATTGCAAGTAAGACTGTTTCATTATTTTACTGGCATTGCATTGTCTAAATCTGCCCAGATTCAGTAGAGCTTTCTATAAAGCAGTAGTATTTGTGGATCTTTAGTGCAATCTCAAAAATACCAAAACCTAAGCAGAAGTCTAAAGCTTCAAACACTAAGACAAGAATGTGTAAAGAACACCAGTGTAGATAGAGAAATGCTTAATAAACCTAACATAAATAGTGGGAACTATGCTTTAAAAAGTAAAACATTCATGCTCATGCACTTCTATCATCCAAACTTTTTTTTTTTTATAATTTCTAGGACTGCTTAAGATAATTATTGAGTTTATTATTATCCTCCTCCCCATCGTATTGTAACTTTTTATATAGAAATTGGATCAAAACAATATTTACTTATTATGATATATAATATTTTTTTAGGTCATTGGATGGCCTGGAAGGTCGATTAGAGATTTCCAGCCAAGGTAGCGGTACTGACTCAAATTCGAGTTCTCCCAACAATAGTGGTGAAGGTAAATTGTTTAGTGGGCCAACCATTTTTTTTTTGTGAAAGCTTTCATTTTAAGAGTTTAGCTATGTTATTTATTATTCCTATTGAAATAACTTTATTACAAATATGAAGTTATTTATCTGCCTACAAATATTTAACAATATATTTTTGGCCTTTAAGGTTGCTTACAAGGCCCATCTCTGCAAAACATCCAGACATTCCAAAATTGGAACCCTAATCTCCAAGAAGAGTTTCCTGGTAATTTTTTTGGATTAGACTAAATTAAATGCATTCATTTCTAGTTAATTGAATAAACATTTATGTAACTTTTAAACTTTTTCAGAACAACTTGAAGTGAAAACTGAAATTGACACAAACCAAATGTCAGATTTGGGCAACGAGTCTAATTACAGCGACTGTAGCTATCAGCGCAACTCAGAATACTACAACACTCCACCAAGCCAGTATTACAATAGGTATAACAGATGCTATCACAAAGTATTTACATTTAGCATTTGTCCAATACTTAATATCATAGGTACCCATTATTATTTACCAATGAGATAAATATATGCTGTGGAATCCCAATTATCCACAGTAATTTGGGTTAGATATAACCCGTGGATAACGGAGAACTGTAAAGATGAAATTTTGAAGTTTATAACAAACAGAGGAACTCAACAGATGGCTCCAACAAATGTATAGACTGCCCTACAGAAAACCCCACTTCATACTAGAAAACAAATTACTCTTAAATAAAGCCATACTAAAGCCAATCTGGGCTTATGGACTTGAACTCTGTAAATTAGCAAAACTCTCAAACATTAAGTGCATCCATTCCTTCCAATCCAAAGTCCCAAGAACATCAGTTAATGGTCCATTTTATGCCACAAATAAAACCATCTAACTAATAAAATAACTTTAAAACATTTACTATCCAAGATCACATTTCCTCAAAATTATTTGACCATCCAAATCCTTTGAAATAAAGTATCACCCCTACAAATCTCCTGAGAGATTGAATTGAATTGAGAAGTGGTCCTATAATATAATATAATATTTAGTCACTGGGAGTTTTGGCACGGGCAAGTTTTCTCTTCTCATGTCCTAAGCGTCTCTTGCGATATCCTTCAGCCTCGACTGCTACATAATGGTGATGGGCTGCAGAAGTAGCATGGGGGATCTCCCAAATACTTGCCACCTTCTCCATAACTGTAAAAGTAACAATACTCCAGGCGGGATCCCTAGACTAAATATATTTGCCTATATTGTATGAATGTATATTGTAAGTACGGTATGAACAAAAGAGTAAATGTAAATTGTAAATATGGCATGAATACAATATTTTATTACAATTATCTTTTAGGGTAGGTTGTAATTTTCTTAAAATAAAGATTTATTAAAAAACAACTAGTTCTTCTTCATTTAAGAAGGTTTAGAAGAAACTTAACAAACATTTTTATGAGGAACGGTTTATTTGATACCTAATTGTTAACAAATTTAAATTAGTAAGAAATTTGTGTTTAATATTTATGGCTGTAAACAATAACTTATTAAACAATAAATAACAATTTAATTTTTTTTTATACTTTAGCTATGAATATTTTTATTTTTTAATACCATTGATTGGGATCCACAGTGGCTAATAGGGACATAAATGTACTTATGTTCATTCCATTTCATTTTTATAACAGATACTGGCTAATTTCTCTTTTCTCTTTTAGCATGACTGCTACCTACAATCCTCAGAGTGCTGGTTATAATAGTAGTTTTTATGCAACACCTTATGCATCTTCAACTTACCCTTTACCGAATGGTAAGTTAGCTGAATGAAAAAATGAATATTTATGTATTTCTTGATTCAAAATACAAATTTTATGATAAATTTTTTTTTTTTGCCAATTGTATTGTGACAATGTACTGACTGTTAATCCATCTGGTGGAAAGCCCATTTATTTGAAATTTAAATTACCGTTAAAATAAAAAAAAAATTTACATACATGGCCAATGCACCTAATGATTGTCAGTAAAAACAAGGAATTAGCAACTGAAAACATACACTTTACAATTTTTATTATTTGAAACCAATAGCTATGTTTTTTTGAAAAACATTTGGAGCACAATTAATATTCACAATGTTAATACTTAAAAACATAATAAAAATTAAGAATTAAGTATTATAATAATTAAATTTTTATACTAATACTGTTGTGTACTTATATGCAGTCTTAACATACAGTTAAACAATGCTCCAATTTTTCCCTTTGAGAAGGTCTATTTATTTGATCCAGACATGAAGAAGTGGTTTAGTATTGTTTAATGAGTTGTTTTTAATTTTAGGCAACAGGAGTACATGTAAAGTGAATAATGGTTACATAAACTACAGTGGTTACCAACAGAATCCTTATACTTCATACACTAGCGCTTACAATGCACAGAATTATGAACAACAGGTATAATCTGATACAAGTTATTATTATTTATTTACATGTTTAACCTTAGAATACCAAACATCTTAAGCTCTCAGAAGTGTAACCTATATAATATAAAATTGTGTGAAAATTTGATTTTTCCAAATGGTGTATCGAAGGTTTTTAATTTCAGTTTAACAGTCTAAACTATTTCGAAGGCGGTTTCAACATTCATCCATTGTACCCCGTGGACAACAATATTGTCTAAATATTAAATTGTGTCTTTGAGTCCTTGAAGAATCTGGTCCAAAACTCTGTTGAATTCACTGGAAGCCATCTTTATACCAAATGAGAGGCGATTCATCAAATAAGTGCCACGATAATTTGAAATCATTTGAATTGTGTGGCTTTGATGATCCATTTTGATGTGGAGATAGGCTTTTAATACCACAAATAGGATGATTCTTGGAGACTTTCAAGGTTTTTTTGATTTGTCAAATTGGATATCAAGCGGTTTGTAATTGAGGATTTACCATTGTTATGTAGATGGCACACAGTCGAACTGTTCTGTCAGGTTTTGGAGCAATGACTAAGGGTGAACCACAATCACTATGATCCCTGTTGAATCACTGTTTTTGTTATGATCCCATCTTTTTTGAAGGAAGCCAGTTCTGTATCTACCTTTTCCTTCAGTGCATTGGGAACATTCCAGCTTCGAAGAAAAATTGGTTTAAAATTCTCACAGAGATACAGACCACATGTGATGTTTGGAACAAGACCCACCTTTTGTTCAAAAATAGATCTATAATTTTTGAAAATCTTGCCAAGGCTTGAAACTGAATCTACTTCCATGGGGATTAATACAAAGTTTCAGTCCAGTTCATTGAGATTTATCCCTAGGTGATGAATCCATATTCTGCCCAACAGTGGGGTGTGGCCGTCTGGAGCAATGCATCTTTCTTTATTTGAAGTTTAGAACAATGTTGTTTTGTAGACCAATTACTTCACTTTGAATTCCGGGAGATTACTGCTGCAGTGTTGTGTCTTTTATTGCAAATTGTTTGGTACAAATATCACAAAAGCATTTTTCTTCCTCAAAGTCACCAAATCTGATATTAAAAGACATAGAAATAAAGTTTTGATTTTATATTTTTTGTAGTTAGGATCCACTTCAGTTTGACCTGCAACAAGTTTAGGTGTGCAGTCATGTCACAGAGGAAAACAAGATCTCAAACCGTTCATCATCTTCAAGAAGGGGAGAGATGAGGAAGTTCTTCATTTCCTTTTAAAGTATTGAGGCATCACTGTGTAGTTACAGAATTGTTCCTAAGACTTTCCTCTTGGGAGCAAACAGCAGTGGAGAACTCATCTACTTCTGTATTCGTTGTTCATAGTTGATGGAGTTCAAGGATTTCTTCAGATGTTTCAAGATTCTCGTTGACCATACAAACTTAAACACAGCCGAATAGATGATTCGTTGTCGCAACCTTCAAACAAAGCCAAAGAAAAATGTTTACAACTCAAAAGCTTAAAAATTACCTGCGAGCCCACTTCTTCGGCCATCTTGTCATGCGCCGCATTACTGTATTTCGAGACAGAGCTATTTTATCCACTTGTTTTGAAATTTTCGGATCGTTTGTTTGTTTTGCAAATATTTTTAAGCCTGGCTTGATAACTTCATGTTCATATGGTTTCATTTCTTGTCCCAGTAACAAAGAGATTTCATAGGAAGCTGTTACCATTGAGTAAAGCTCATTCCTTTGTTTTGTTTGGATATTAATTGCTGCCTGAATAACAATTCTTTGTTTTTTCAATGAAGAATGAATCAACCGGATGTTTGGAATAAAAATAAGAATGATTCATCGTGAAGGATCTCTCCTAATTGTATTTTTTATTTATTGAAACATTTCAACCAACACAATGGTTTTACATTTGCATCCATAAACAGGATCCATTCTTCCCAATCGCTGTTGAACACTCGTGTTCACATTGCTCGTTTCAATGTCCTTTTCATATTTATACATGATCATTTCACTAGTAAAAGGGCACCAAACAGAGGTACATAGGTCAGCTCGGACTTTGTGGTGGAGATAAAATGCAGCATAGCCAGCCTCGCCAGGGCACTCTCCTGCAGACATCTCAAAGAAACCACTATCCAAAGCATCTTTTACATCATTGGGGTAAATAAGTTTTGAGATCATAGAAATTTTAATGTAATTCTGCAGTCTTTTTTTAATGAAGTTTAAGGTTTAGTTATTTTATGTAATCTTAGCCACATGCATATCTACCCATCATTCATTTAAAATAAATAAATGTTTTATTTTATCATCTTCTCAAATATTTTTACTTTTCTCTTATATGTATATATGCAACTAACCTTCCATTGATCAACACGAGATACTTTTTTAGAGGGAAAAGGATGTATCACTAATTCAATTTTAAACGAGTGTATTAAAATATTTTATTTTAACCCAAAGCAATGCATTATGCTGAATTTGATAAAATAATCAATCTAACTCAGGCAGTTCGAGTAAATTGGCATTCCATTACTTTTATATTGTTTCTATCAATTATCATAACGATAAACAACTATTATATTAAAACTATATTATTTATTCGAACTGCAGCGTAAGGCGTGGTCGTCAAGTAAGGTAGGTGAGTATATAGAGATATATATCCATTTATTTGTATTTGGCCCCGGCACGTAGCAGATTAGATTCACAACTGTGATAATCCTTGACATATGCTAGTGGTAGGTCACTAAATATTTGAATCATTGTTATAAGGAAGTAGACTTCCATGGCTGTAGACAGGAATTAGGTCTTGAAAAGTTTTGTATTCTAGGGTTAATATGAAGCTACCAATGTAATTAACTTATGTCAACACTCATGATTTGAAACTATTTCTAGGTACCATTTTTGGTTTGTTCCATTTTCAGGACAGCTATAGTTCTTTTTAGCATACCCATTTAGAGAATCATACTAATTTATTTCAGGGTTATAGTGGATATCCAGCAGGTTATACAGGTCAGCAAGTTGCTGCAGTTGCTAGCTACTATCAGCAGTACTACCAACCCAATGCTCAGTACCTTCAGCATAGCTTACCAGGTAACACCTATATTCTCTGCTACCTATTGAACATTTATCAATAGGTTTTTGCTGGTCATAATTCGTAAAAAAAAAATGTATAATTACCAGCCAGAAAAAAAGATACTGGCGGGATCTGGATTCACTCCCAGGACCTCCCCAATATCCAGTCAAGGGCTCTATCGAATGACTGGATACTGGGTAGGTCCCAGGTTCGAGTGCTGATCCTCCCTGTGTATATTTTATTGGTTGTTAATTATTAGAATAGTGAAATTTATACCACACCAAAAATTGACTATGTTTATTATACTTTGCAAAATTGTTTATATTCTCTAATCCTGATGAATCAAATTTTGAAAAAATGTTTAAGTGCAATAAAAGTAATAAACTAGCAAAATCTGATGCTGCACTGTGGTCCTGATCATGGTTGTAGGTGAACAAAATTAATTATTAACCAATATCAAATATCTAGCTATGCAGTGCATAGAGCTCCAAGGTGGAAATTGGGAGGCCCCAAGTTCAAGTCCTGCCCCTGTCACCATATTTTTTCAATTGACTACTAATTATTAAAATATTGGGATCCTATCATCCTATCACTAATGATTATAAAAATGAATTACTAGTGATAAATTGATGTAGGGTTCCTAAATATGGTCTTCAAAATTTAAATTTTGAGTCATGCTTATAGAAAACTCAGAAAAATTAAAATAAATTGGGATAATGCATGGGGGGTAGCTTTCAGGCATGTTCATACAGGTTTCGCACTCACAAAGGGAGGCACATAAGTCACAGACATGTTTATACACGACTTGTGCTTTGTGCTTGCAAAGAAAGGGGCTGGAATTTCTTAAGCTATTTTCCAGCACACCTTTTTTTTTCCTACTCATAAATTTTCTTTCGCATAATTTATATAGAGCTATAAAGGTTAAAGAATCTTTTAAAAGGCATTTTAAGAAAAATCGTGGTGAAATTGTCTAAACAACTGTAAAAAATAGTGCCCCACTGAAGCAAACCATTCCTGACCGCAACGGGCCCTGAGGCAAGAAATTCACATCAAAACGGTGGTTTAAAAGCTAGATATTGGGTGTCAATGACTCTTGTTGTTGACATACCCTTAAAAAAAAACATATACCATCATCCCTCAGCAGGATATGGCTAGTTTTTTTAAGAAATCTGATTGCCTACAACTTTTGTTCACTTTGTTTTTCTATCAAATGGATCCAGCTATAGCCCAGAATTGGGCTAAAATGCGGGATCTACACCAGATTTAAATTTACATAGTTACTTTCATAGGAAATCCACCTTTTCATTGTAATGTAGTTTTAGTATAAAAAATACTGGCTCTGTATCTTTCTCATTAGATGATCATTATCTCGGTCCCATGAACCCCCTAGAATAATGGTTTGTATATTGCTGGAAAGATTAAAAAAAGGTGGTAGAAGAAAAACTGTATTGAAATAGAGCGCTCTCAGTTTAGAATTTAAAAAAGAATAAGGCTTATCGATGTTTACGGAAGCAGTGTTGGTGTTTTTTCTTATATTAGATTATCAACATCTCTGTCCCAGAACGTCCTAACAAGATGATTTATGGATCGCTGGAAAAGTTATTAAATTATCTAAAAAAACGAATTGCCGCGTCTAAGCCAGATTTCAATTTACTTCAGTGGGACATGGATAATTTTGTATAGAATGTTATTCCCTACAACATTTATTGTCTTTGTTTCTTCATTCAAATGAATCCAGCTCGAGTTATGACCATTCAAAGGAAAATAAATTGGAATTTCAAAAATCTGACAACAGATTCATAATCAGGGAATAAAAATAATGTATTAACTAAAAAACTATTTAAAAAAAAGGTTATATTTTTTGTTAAATCATGAAATGTTTTAACTTTACCCCTTTTCATTCATCCATTATTTATTATTTTTTTTAATGCCTATAATAACAATATAATCCGTGCAAATCCCCATTAACAAGGAGTGATTCTGACCTGGGTCCTATCCTTCCCATCTTACTGCAGCAGCTTTAGTATAGGAAAATCCTTTTTAATTCTACTAATCTGCTTTTATTTTATATTTTTAACTAAAATATTTTTTAAAAGATTGATTAACTCCACTTTTGTAAATTTTTTAAAATTTAAATGTAAAGTACTCGATTGAGTATTTTTCACTCTTTTTTTCATAATAAATTTTTGTAGGCTGTCAAATGATATATAATTTATTCAAAATGCCATGCTGATTAACTCCATACTCTAATGTATATTGTAGCAGGTAGACCACTTGGTCTGAAAAATGTAGACCAGCCTTTGCTATATCTGATAAATAGAACTGTGACCAGAGATGCTAGATTGATGTATTACATATATTCATGTTCAATGGATATTATTGTTCATTAACTATTTTGAATGTTATTTTATTTTATTGGATTATAATGTAGTTATATAAATGAGATTGGTTTTGTGCAGATTCACCAGCTACAAGTGAGCCGACAAGTCCGGTAAAACTAGAAAGCAGACGAGCTGACAACAGTGAGTATTGACTGTTACTACTGTTAATGGGTTTTATTATTTGCTCAAATATAATTTTTACACAGTTTCAAAAGTTTTTCAGGGTAATATTAACTTCTATTATTTAAAAAATTATAAGCAAATCACATTTTTTTAATACATAATTCAATTTTTGTAATATTTCTCTTACACCGGTTACTTAAAATAATACCTAATCATTCATGCAACTGCAAAAATTATTACACTAGCAAAAAATTGCTTTAATTATTGTTTTGTTTAAAACTCAACAACATTACAAAATATGTACGCTGGGGAGGTGAATTGTACATTGACTCCTCCTTACATATATCATTACTTACAGGTTGTGCGTGTGTCTAAAATATTCTGTAATTATTGATGATTTTTGTGATATTAAATAATCTTGATGATTGAAATATGAGATATTTTTTTACAGCTTTTGGGGAAAAAAAGTAAATTCAATAATAATTACTACCCTGCTCCACAAAAAATGTGCTATACTTTAAAATTTTCATTAAATTCTATTTTTTTGTATTTACAGCTTTCTATTTATTGTTTGATAAACATATCAGGGAAATGCTAAATAGTTATTGCCTCTTTTTCTTGTAGATATAGAGATAGAGATTTTGTTGTAGAAAATGGAGTTGTACTTTTTAATCCTCTCTGTTTGCAGAGTGTCAACACAAACTTGAGCCTTTATTCATTGGAAAACTAATATAATTACATTTTTGCTAGTGATCCTCAAAAAGAAAAATATTTTATAATTAAAATAGTCATTACTTTTGAACGAGTAGCCTGTGCTTTGGCTGTATTTGATGAAGAGAGGAGTCAATGATATGTGGCCCAGGCTTTAGGCTTGCTACAAATGTTAGTCTGGAAGGGAATACAGCATTACCAAGAGACTGCTCGGTACATTCAAAGGCAAGGATCAGGCTAACCAACAGCAACAAGACCACTAGATAATCAATTCATGATTAAGTGATCTCTTCGGGGCGGTTCTTCAATTGCCTCTGAAACAGTTTAAAGACTTTGCACTGCTTGAGGATTTTTAACTTATTGAAATTAACAATTACATATACAGTACTATTAAATTTATGTTAGAAAAAAACAGAGCTTGGCATCTTAAGGAGAATACAGATTTGTAAACCATAGACATTGTACTATGCTATGTAATCCATTCGCACCAGTTTTTAGCCACATTTTTATTTCTAAAGAAATTCAAGAATGCAAGACCACAATATCGTTGTTCAATATCTTGAAGAATTTAGGATTCGTACCTTAAGCTGGCCAGCTTATAGCCTGGACCTAAACCCAATAGAGCACCTCTGGCATAAACTTAGGAGATGTTAAGAAGGCCATCGATTCTGCTAGGATATGCCCTAGTGGAAGAATAATATGAAGGAATAGCCAAAAAAGTTGTGAGCAATTAATAAAGGAGTATGCAAAGAAGGATTGAAGCAGTCATTAGAGCTATAGAAGGTTACATGTGTTATTGAAAAACTTGAAATTCAAGTTTGGATTTTCCCTTTTTCAAAATTAATGTTCAATTTTTTTTTAGATAAGAGATTAGAAATTTTCTAGGCTAAAAGTTTGCGCGGTTGGCTTGGTTGGAAGGATGCCTGGCCAGTGATCAGGAGGTCTTTTTTATATTTTTGTTTGCTATTAATAATTTTTAATGGATTTAATCTGATGTATTTAATTTTATATATACTGGGGAGAAGGAATCAGTTTCACTTTGTGTTTGTGTGGCTGCAGAAGTTGGTCGAGGTCGTGGAAGGCGTATGACACAAGCTGGTCCTCCCAGTCCTAGCTCTGGTCCAGATGCTCAGCTCGACAGAGTCTTCATTTGGGATCTTGACGAGACCATCATAATATTTCATTCATTATTAACTGGATCGTATGCTACCAAGTACAGCAAGGTATCTCTTCTTTAATAATTTATCTTTAAGAATATTATGTTTTAATTAGTTGGTCCAAAGATTGGTGATTACTTTACATCATACCCATAAATGTTTTATATTTACTGACTGTAATTTAGGTTGTAATTTTTACCTTAAAGAAATAACAATTTTTATTTTCCCTCAAAATTCTATTTGATTTTACAGCATTACTACTTTTCAAAAGTTAAACTTTCATCCTTAGTTGCTGAAATTGCTATGACAAAAACAACATCTACATATTTATAAATCTGTATATATCTAAATAAATCCAACATTAATATTAAATTGAACTGTGATTCTTAGTCCAAACTTGTTAAAATATACAGTCAATAAATATAGTTATAATAGAAATAATAATTATTATAATATAGTTATAATAGAAATAGTAAAAATTTCTTATGTCATTTTTATAAATCATTGTTAATAAAAATTTTAAATATTCATATTAATATGTATTGATATATCAATATTATGGCCAAATGGAGTTATTATAAAGAATATTCCGTTTGACAAAAAAAAATTAAATATGTCAAAATTATTGTAGTAAAGTTCTACGCTTCTCAGATGTCAACTGGCTATACTGATCAGAAGGGGGAGGGGTGTGTTTTTCATTATGGGGCTGCTCATTAATCCCTTTTTTTAAATTTAAATTATTCTAGTTAAGAGAATCCAGCTTTATTTCACTGCATTCCAGCTTTTTACTTGGAGGCTGTTACAATTATGTAAGAGGGTGACTTTATTAGGGTGTTTGGTGTCCCTCTTCCATAATATTTTGGTAAAAGTTGCTTTCTTTGTAAAAAATCTGCCCTTTGCACCTGGCCATGAGTTTTTTTTATTAGTTCCACCAACATATATATGGTCCATCACATTCTAGCCTATGTACTCCAAATAGGATGCGTACATAGGTTATTAGTATTGGATTTTCTGCCAGTGAATTTTGAATACCTCATCTATTCCTGACGTTTTTAAGATTCTGACTAATTTTTCTAGTACAATTCCCACAAAATGGTTATGTTAGCATTATTGGCCATGACAGCTTTCTGATTAATGTTGAATTTGTGGTTCTATCCTTGTTTCATTGTTAGTCTCTGTTGAGGACTTCATATTATCATTTATATGTTTTATATATTCATTCAGTAAGCCAGATATGATGTGTTGTGTTTTTTTAAAGTGGTGCATAGATACTTCAGCTAACAGAGGAAACAGGGAATTTTCCATAAATAAGGAGGAGCCCCTTGGTTTGCAAAAATTTGAAATAATTTATTTTTAGGCATATCCTAGTTAATTTAATCCTTTTGTTCATAATTTTGCGAATCAGTATTTGCGAATCCCAAATGTGGCCATAGTGCATGTTAAAATTTCAGATGTATTCGATAATTTTTACAATTGCTATGGCAGAAGTCATATACAGAAATCTAGACAAAAAGGTGATTTCCCCATAAATTTTAAAAGTAAATCCTGTTTCTTTGGGTATCGTCAGGGATAATTATTTTATAGAAAAGTGATATATCCTGATTACTTTCCTAAACAAACACGGTCCAGTGCTTGACAGGAGTTCAGAAGAAGATAAAGCTCCCTGTTTTGTTACCTTACATTTGGAATCTGTCATCAGCTTGATAGGAACTTCAATCGACAGTAGGGCCTTTATCACCATTTTTCGATCCATGTATATTTGTTTGATTCATTTTTTTTATAATCCATACTTTTTAACTGTGATAAATTTATTCAAATAATGATTCATCTTATAGTTTAGAAATGAATGTAGCATTATGTTAGTTATAGTAATATTTTGTTTTAGGATACACAATCTGTTGTTCAGCTTGGGTACAAAATGGAAACATTGATATTTGATTTGGCTGATGCACATTTCTTCTTCAATGATGTTGAGGTATAGTTTAATATCTTTGTTTTTACAATTTTTGATTACAAGATTTTGAAACACAGGTCCAAATTTAAAAAAAAGTATTTATTTTAGACCCCCAAAAAATAGGACTGTTATTTTAAATAATAATAAATGTGACTTTTTTAAAAAAATACTGTAGTAGTAATTTGGTATATTGAGTACTGTACCAAAGAAAGTGTTTTTGCCAAAATTGAAGCTATTGCCAATATATTAATGATCATTTCCTCACAATTAATTATTTTTCCCCTTACAAGTCATAGTCAAGGTTTTTATTGTATAAAGATGTTTATTTATAACTTAGTGTCATTATGCTCTGTGCCAAAAACTAGTTATTTACTAAGTTTTGTTTTGATTCTTAGGATTGTGATCAAGTTCATATCGATGATGTCTCAAGTGATGATAATGGACAAGATTTATCAGGATATAATTTTTCGGCTGATGGCTTCTCATCTTGTGTTGCTTCGTCTGGTCTCCGTGGAGGAGTCGACTGGATGCGTAAACTAGCCTTCAGGTATCGTAAGATGAGGGAAACATACAACAACTACAGGGCTTCTGTTGGAGGTACTCTTGAATATTCACATCTCTTTAGCTGTATTTTTTTATTTGCTGGTATTCAACATTTACTACACTAGTTGATTTCTGGATCAACAACCTCGCCGGTTTTTTTTATTAAAAAGTTAAAATTCAAACAAGTGAATGTATGTCAGTAATAAGAACATTTGGGAGGAACGCTGGGAGTTCAGTTTTTTTAAAGTTACTAGCGAGGGCCAGTTGTTGATAGATGCTTGAAAGGATATGTGAGTTGTTTATAATTCCTGGAGAATAGAAGTGTTGAAGACAATTTTGGTATGCAGATGGTCAAACATATTTAACGTGAGGGCCCTCATACCTCTTATTTCTTTGTATTACCTGGTATCATATCACCTCATACATCATTTGCACATCGGCAGAGTCTACTGGAGGCCATTGAGGCAGCATTGTATTTGAAGTGTCTGGGTCACAAAATGCAATATTTGGATAGAGCAAAGCAAGTGTTTAACAGAAAATTTGTGATGAACTCAAAAACAGTATATGTATTGATTTTTTTTATTTATTTACTTTATGTAAATGCTTGGTTGTCAAGGACTCTCCTGATATATAACAATTTATAAGTTTAAAAAATTTCATTTTTTATTATATTGGTAAATTGACAAAATATTACAATATGTATGTATCAAGATGTTCTGGATTTTTGATTTTCCATAATCTACCATCTGATATTTTTGATTTTGATTAATTTACAATACTGAATATGTAATCTCTCCTTTGGCCAATGAGAGTGAGCCAGGTGGCGCTGAGGAGGTAAAGGTTAGTTTATGCTTAGCCTTGAGTGAGGGTCATGTTCCCATTCAAAGTGATCAGTAATTTTGATAATATTGAAGAATAAAGGCAACGTCTTTGAAAAATTATTGGACATACCTACTACAAGAAAAAAGAAAATAGGGAACGAGGTATGTTACAATATGAGGGCCGTTTCGGAATTATTTAATAGAGTCCACGACTAGTTAATTAGCTCTTCCTTATAAATGAAAAGTAAGTAATTATTAAAATCATTAAGATATTAGGTAGTCAAAAGTTCACTAAAACCAAAACAATTAAGGAATTTTCTGCATGTTTAATTAAGAATTAACATATTACCAATTTTATTTTCTGTTGTGTACACAATTTACACATTAATCACATATTTATTTTGCACACATCTTGAAGTAAACTTTCAATATGTCATTAAATTCAGGTAGATCTATCCCTGTGAGAAATCCGCACAAAAAGACGTAGAAAATTATGGGTTAAGATCTGGGAATCAAGACAAAGTGCTCCCACAAAACCCGACCCCACCTCTGTCGAAAGACGATTCATCATCTGTGATGGGAATATTGAAACAAACGCAACAAAAAATGTTACAAATAAATAATAATGTGACAGAACGGAATAGCAAATTAGCTCGCCAATTACAAATTTTTGTGATGAGAAAATTAAAAATGAATCCGAAACTCAATTTCAGTTGTGAAGTCAATAAAAAATTAGAAAAAAAATATGAACCCTTAGACAAACATGTAGACAAAGAAGTCAAGCAACTTACTCGACAATATAATTATTTTCGTATCGATGTCATTGAACAGACAACAACACCAATTGAAACGGACTTAATAATCAATAACATCACATTAGACCCCAAACCCAATAGCTGAAAATTTTTTTGAAATTTAAAACATTCTTATTCTCAGGAAAACCAACTGCCAAGCATTTATCAAAAAAAAAAAAAACGCAATTTCATACCTAAAATTTAAATTCCATTACAAATTTTGTTTAATCAAGTCAAAAGAAAACAAAAACTATAGGATATATGTTCCATTGGATCAATTGATAAAATGCATTATTAAATTTCATCAAATTCATGAACATATTGGCATGAACAAATCATATCGTTACAATAAAAAAGACTTATATGCCCCAAAATTAAAGAAAAATATCGTCGAAGTAATTCGAAGATGCAACACCTGTCAAATTTGTAAAATTACCAAAAACACTGTTCATTAAAATTATGTTTATTTGGAAAATCCTTAAAAATTGATGACAGTCTCAGCTGATTTTTTGGGACCCTTTCCTACTGGAATTTGGGAAGAAAAGATATCTCTTCGCTATGATTGACAATTTTTCAAAATATTCAAAATTATACCCAGTAACAAAAGGAATTGCATACTCACCGAATCATTTTATCATTACTTATCAACTCAATCCTCATTTTTTGTATTAGTTTTAATAAATTTCATTATTAACAATTATTTTTGTTATTAAAATAGGATTTCTTTATTTTTTAAAAACATTTTTTTTTCATTCTAAAATATTAGATAAATTTTATTTCACTTTTGCATTAAAAAAATTAATGAATAATAATAATAATAAAAAGAAATAAATAATTTTTTTTATTTATAACAAAGAGTGATTAAGATGTTCTAGATTTTTTATTTTCCATAATCCACCATCTGATATTTTTGATTTTGATTAATTTACAATACTAAACATGTAATCTCTCCTTTGGCCAATGAGAATTAGCCAGGTAGCGTTGATGAGGCAAAGGTTAGTTTATGGTTAGCCTTGAGTGAGGGTCGTGCTCCCACTCAATGTGATCTGTAATTTTGATAGTATTGAAGAATAAAGGCCGCTTCAAGAAAAAGGCAACGTCTTTGAAAAATCATTGGACATACCAACTACAAGAAAAAAGAGAAAATAGGATTGAGATATGTTACAATATATATAACTTATCGTCTTCCGGCTGTAGACAATCAAAAAAAAAGAATGAATAAAGAGTTTAAGAATAATGCGCAATGGTTTGGTTTATAACTTACTTTATTCTCCTCCTGATCCTCTGTATATACATTATTATTATACCTTAGGCTATGTGGTGTTAGGCTTAACATTGCCGTACCACTAGCCATAACTCCCCCCTACCAGTTTACGGACATTTTCCGTAAACTCATAACGTGAGACATCAGGTATGTATCTATATAAAAATGAAAATCAGACTCTGATAATGGTAAAAATATGAAAAGAAAAAAACGTTTTCCAGGTTTTTCTAAAATCATTATGGCACAGACATACACAAAAAAAAAAAAACACAACACAACAATAAAAAAAAAATATGCCTGTTGGGACTGGTACGCTGAGGTAGCGTATCTCAAATTGATCTCCATCACCTGCGATGCACACCAGAATTATGTGTCAACGACGGGGCACCCCGGCTCCGCCGCAGGAAACTTAAGCTGTTCTACATTTACCGTCCGCCATTTTATTGGGGGAGTAACGCTTTCGACCGTGACCACGTTATGTTCGCGGAGAGCAATCACTCGGAAAGCACCCTCGTACCGTACTAGTTTCTTACCCCTGTTGGACTCATTTCTCTGGTACACGAGCGCGCCGAGTCTGAGTTTGCCCAGTATCTTCATCATCGAAGTCGGAACACCGTCTCGACCAGAGAGAAACTGGTGGCCTTGTCCATCGCCACGTCGGGTTCTAACCCCTTCTCTCCATGGTAAATGCGCAGGTGGTCACTTAGTGTGCTGTGCAGCGTCTCTACATCTCCTCGACTCTTCGGATGTCCTGGGGTGTTGAGAGGCCAACGGATCTCCAAGGCCGCCGCCTCAGAGCTTATTTCGGCGTTATCGAACTCCCTCAGGCCGTCTGAAGCGATCGTGTCTATTATGCCATAAAATTGGCACCATGTGCGTAGTGCCCTTAGGACTGCCTCCGCTGATCGTTCAGCCATCAGACGGGCCATCGCAACTTTGCTGAATCTGTCGACAATGGTGATCTATTTGTAACCCCTCCATGTGAATGTAGCCGCCTGCAGATCCTCCAACGGTTGGTCTGCCGTTGGTGTCTCTGTTATATCGCTCTGGGGGGAGGGGATCATATATTTCGTAGTGAGGCAGGTGTCGCAGGTACCAATAACTCTTGCAATGGTGTCTTTCATGCCCCACCAGAAATATATCCGTTTCAATGCTTGCAGGGTAGTGTCGATTCCCTGGTGGAATGCAAGGGTCACTTCTCTCTGCCGCGATTCTTGTT
This sequence comes from Acanthosoma haemorrhoidale, assembly GCA_930367205.1. Taxonomy (NCBI): domain Eukaryota; kingdom Metazoa; phylum Arthropoda; class Insecta; order Hemiptera; family Acanthosomatidae; genus Acanthosoma; species Acanthosoma haemorrhoidale. Next base: position 105,545,731 of record OV884009.1, on the reverse strand, counting down.
TTACTGTCTCCACCTTCAGGGTACACCGGACGAACGTGCGATTGACTCCGATCCTCTCCGTCCTACATAGGCATTTGATGTGGTCCCAGATGGTCGCATTTCCCACGTACATGTGATGTGTCTTCCCTGGAGTAGATGCGTTTTTCAGGGCGTGACAAATCATATCCTCTTTGATCCCCGGAGGTGACCAGATCTTGACAATGTTGCAACAGCCATACTTCTTGTATTCCATTTTGATGAGTCCGGCAGTTTTTGTGAGCCAAATGATTGGCGCCTCTTGTCATTAATGATGGCGTCGACGTCCTCTATGTCCGAGGGCCTATCCCCCGCTGAACTACTGTCACTCGGAACATCATTAGCTGGAGTCCCCTCCTGCTCACCTTCCTCGACGGGTGACCATTCCTGTACGAATCTCCATATCTGTAAAAATCTCCTCTTTAATTGCATTCATGACCAATGCGTGGGATTGCCAATCGGCCACGACGTTCTACTTCCCTGGTTTGTAAATAATTTTGATGTTGTATTGATTGAAGAACTCCTTCCATCTAGTAATCCGGGCTGAAGACTCTTTCAGTTTTCCCACCCATTGGAGGAGTTGATGATCCGTTTGAACCCAAAACTTCCTACCAAATACATAGGGCCAGAAGTGTTCTATCGCCCATACGATCCCCAGTAATTCGCATTCGAGCGCGCTATACCTGCTCTTGTGTTCGGTAAGGCGTCTGCTAACGTATGCGATTGATCGCGATCCTGCGAGAGTACCGCCTTAACGCATATTCACTGGCGTCCGTGGTAATCATGAAGGGGAGTGCAAAATCTGGAAAGGCTAGTAAAGGCTCTCCCTGTAGCCGCTCCATCCAATGTCGTATATTGTTCTCCATTACTGGGGTAATGACAACTTTTTGTCCTTTCAGGAGATTGTTCATAGGGACAAGGTACTCCGCCATTTCTGGGACAAATCTGCGGTAGTAATTCAGGAATCCGAGTAGGCGCCGGATTTCTTTGACGTCTTTAGGGAAATCCGCTGGATTGCCCCCACCTTACTGCGATCAAGTTGCACTCCCTCCCTGGAAATTATGTGGCCTAAAAATCTCACCTGCTCTTGTCCAACGAGTGATTTCTCCGCGGAAAGTTTCGGCCAAATTCCCTAGTTCTGTCAAAAACATGTCGTAAATGTTCCTAGTGTTCTACCCCATCTCGACTGAAGACCAGGAGGTCGTCCATTTATATCTAGCAATACGACTCCCCAATCCCTCTCAAAAATTTGTCCATCAGCCTCTGGAATGTTATTGGCACATTTTTTTTTTAACCCAAACAGGATTCTGGTAAATTTGTAGTGTCCACGCTCAAATGTGAGTGCCGTTTTGTGTTGGTCTCTACAATGCATCTGAATTTGATGGAATTCGACGCTCCGTTTCGCTCCTTTCCGTCCCCCACGGTTCCTGTACACCTGTGTAACTTTCTTCCCAGTCTAATATCCCATGTTTCATTCCTGCACTTCACTCTTGCTCCTACCTTTCCCAGGTCGCACCTTATGATACCCTCGTACTCGCATGGCATCTTCCCTACCACGTGTATTTTCAAATTTTCCCCCTTTTTAGCCCATCTATCCAATCCCATCATCAATTAACCTTTGATTTTGCATGGCACTCCCAAGGGGTTAGCTTACACACGCATGTCCGAATCCGTGACGCCCCCCCACCGACACGCAATCTGTCCACCGCTTTCCTGCTGAGAATTGTACAAGAACTCCCAGTGCCTACCAGGCATCTTACTCCTCTCGCCACTGGAATAATGGGTATACCGCCGTAATTTTATCTCATGCTATAGTTTCTTAAAGTGCGACCACCCCTCTGCCAGCCCGCTCCTCAGGCCACCGCTTGCCGTTTCCTTCCTCCTTCCATACCTTGTCGTCTGCTCCTTCCGTAGTCCCTGCCGTCCGCTCCAGCCTCTCCTCTGCTGCTCCTGGGTTCATCTTCTTCTTCTTCTGTCTCTGACGGTCCCATAGTTTTCGACAATTTGGAGGGGGTTCTGGTTCTTCTCCACACCCTCTGTGCGTTTACCTCCATCAGTTCCTCCCTATACCTCTCAGCTCGCTGGAAAATGTATGGACACTGTCTAGCAATGTGCCCTTCCATTCCACGTTCAAAACATTTTGTGCGCGGGCACTGCACCACTAGGTGGCCAATTCCCCCACATCCGTGACATCTTCTGTCCTCCTTCCTCCAGCTGGACCTCGGTCTCCCTGGGCTAGGTCTCCTTCCTTCAGCCACCGCCCCTTTTTTCTCCGTATACCTCCGATCCTTCCTCTTCCATGCCTGTTGCGGCATTTGCAACATGGTCCTCAGAAAAGGACAGACCAAAGGATTAGCACTGAGCTATTAATCACCCTTTTTTTCTGGGCTAGACTTGCCACATTTTTATTTCACTCCTTTTCTCTTATGAGGCTGAGTAGACCACATTATAAAAATACCAAGGGGGAACCCAGGAATAGAACTCGGGTCTCTATAATTGATCCTTAGGCATACTAACAAATTTTATTTTCTGCAAGTTTTATAGTAACTTTTAAGAAGTAGGACACATAGGAAACAAGATATTTACAAAAAACAGATTTTTTTTAACTTTTTTGACCTTTGACTTTTAATAACTTGAGACAGCGACATGATACTTTATGGGACTTTTTACCCAACATTTAGAAAGTCAAATTAAAGGTTTATGAAAATTTTCAGCTTTATATCTTTCATTCTGAGGTTTAGCCTTTTTTTTTTTCACCTTATGGACTATGCTAATGTTTTAGTTCCCTCATTTTATGTCCATTGACATTTTCTGGCCTCCAAAATTCTAGATCTTCCTAGAATGGCCATGTTCCTCTGGAGCTCTTACAAGAATAGCCGCCTCTAATTCCCTGCTCCCGTTTTATCCTTCTTTCCTACCTCTTTCTTACTATTATTATTCCTCGTCTCTATTGGCTTGTTCTTATCTATATCATAGGTTGTGGGATGATACAAACTAAATTTCAACGTTATATTTGGACATTACAAAGACTTTCTGTTTAATCGAACTTTATCCATTTAATAAGTTTATTTTATCATATTAATTAAATTCATCATAATGTAATACTACATTTAAAATAACACTACAGTATATTCAAAATATCTTGTTTGGGGCTTAAACACAAATTTATTATATTCAGAAACTTGCTTCTTAGTTGCAATTTCCCAAATGTATCAATACTTTATTTAAGAAATTAATCATACGCTCTTCACAAGACTGACTAATTGGGAAAGTTGAGACTTTTCTTTTACTATGTGCATACGGAGAAAATTAATACCTACTTGATTAAAAAAAGTAGGGATTAAAATCTAGAAGACAATAAGAAAGTTTGCAAAATCAGCACCATCTACCAACTACAGCGACAAACTAGGTCGACCTTGTCTCTTTATTAGGTGTTTAAAAAAGGTATTATTATCAATCTACAACCCACCCACTGTAATCCACAATTAATAATTTTAACTTTCAGGCCTCATTGGTCCAGCTAAAAGGGAGCAGTGGTTGACTCTGAGATCAGAAATAGAAGCCGTGACCGACAACTGGCTCACATTGGCAACAAAATGCCTCAACCACATTCATGCCAGGTATCTTTTTTTAGAGATGACTGTCTCCAGAGATTCATTCCTTAACAATGTAGTCACTGAATTGATTTTTCGTTACTGTTTCTGTTAACTAATCTTTCATCAGACATTTTAACCACATTATTGATTTAACTGGCTCATTATTTTGGTATAATACTATAATAATCAATAAAAGAACTAAAGAAACAGTAAACAGTATTAACGAACAGTTATAAAATTATATTTATATGTACATGGATATTTACATATTTCACCACAACTTTTAATAATAATTTTTAGGGATAACTGTGTCAATGTGATGGTAACAACAACACAACTTGTTCCAGCTCTGGCGAAAACACTTCTTTTTGGCCTCGGAAATGTGTTTCCAGTTGAAAATATTTATTCGGCATCCAAGATAGGTAAAAGTTCGATGAGTTATAGAAGTAATTTAAAAAAAAAAAAAAAAATATATATATATATATATCTACAATAGTAATTAAATATCAGAATATAAACACTTTTTAATATTCACGTAATATTAATACCTTAAACTAAAGATAATTAGTTCACTGTTAGGCTTGGCTTAGTATATATATTAAGCCATATATATAATGCCATACAAACCACTCTTGTCTACCTGTAACTAACTTTTGTTAAGCATTTTACTAATTACCTTGGTCGTTAGCTTTGTATCCCTTGAGTGAAGAGTTGATTTGAATTTACTTTTAAATATGGTTAACTAGTAGACAAGAGGATGCAACAATAATATTCAATAATAAATAGGAAATTTAGGAAAGCTTTATTAAGAACTGCATTAATTCTTACTATTTATTGTATACTTATAAATTTTAAATTGGCTTTAAATGAATTGCAATATAAAAGAATTATTATAAAAAAATTAATTAATGCTATAAACGAAAATTATGTTATAAGAAATTTATCAATATAACTAGTTTAAAATCCCAAATTGATTAACCTCCATAAAATTGTCTTTGAATTTAATAGAATATTCTCAAGAATAAAATTGTGAGCTTACTCATTTAGGAAGTCTTGACCAGTGGAGGTTGTATCTCTTGAAAAGTGTCCTCTGGTATTACAGATGGAGAGTAGAAGGACACCCGTTGTTGATTTGACTGGAGCTGAAGACAACCTTTTCATTGTTTACCCTTGCTACTTCGCCCTCTGTTCTCAAGTTTCATTGGTGGTTCTTTCTCCCTCCATATTGTGTGGTTGAAAAATAATTAAGTTGGCTTGGTCACTGGAGCTATCTGATGTGAGAAATGTGACCTGTCATAACGCAACTTTTAAGTCTTAATTCACTGACTCGTAACATGAAACCAATCTCACTTCCCCTTGATTTCACTTTTTTTAATCTAATTCACATCCCACAATTTTACATTTAACAAATGTATTGAATATTTAATATAATTGATAAACGAACATAAGATAATTGAAAGATTTTTATTATGGTATGGTTTTAATGGTTCATTAACTGTTTAATATTCACAATTCGATTTTCAAAGATACCAGACCATAATAATATATTTCTATTAATTGTTTATTTTAATATGGAACACATTTTGGGGAAGGAGTGAATAATAGAGAAATGAGACACTCAGATTTACCAATAAATCATCATGCCCTGGTCCCTGGACTCTTGACTTGACTTCACACAGAACAAGCTGTCACCAGATGACATGAATGGACTTGGTGCAGAGGAAGCGGCAAGGAAGAGACAACCCATACGGAATCCCCTACTTGGCCTAACTGACCTCTCCTTCTCTTTTCTATTTGTTACCCATCTTACCTGTGTCACCAAACAGCATTTGTTTTTAGTTTCCAGTTTTTTTATTTTAGTTTCTAGTTTTCATTTCATTTTTAGTCTATTTTATGTACTCAAATTATTCCAAATTATTTCCAACCATAGCACACTGTGTACTTATTCTTTTTTTATTCAACTCTCTTCCTTATATCTATTCTCAAGCACCTGCATTGTGTCCTTATAACATGCCATGTTAATGGCCAATCCCTTTCTACTCCTCATAACGAATTTCTTTTGTTCTTCCTTGACAACTTTCATCGCATGATAGCTGTTTCTAAATCTTGGCTTAAACCAGATATCCCCTCATTTTCTGTTTCTCTCCCCAACTATTCCCTTCTCTGCCACGATTAGTTTGAATGGATTGGTGGTGGTGTTTGCCTATATATACACAATAGCCTCAGATCCCGAATTCTCCAATCCCCTCCTCCCTCCCAGAGCCCTCATATAGAATTCCACTTTGCTGAAGTTTTCTACCACTCCATTCTCTACGCTTTCATTTATCATCCTCGTCATGCTCCCTTCGATCCTGTATTTGAATTAACTCTCCTCAACCTCGTTTCATCATTTAATCATATCATTTTAGCTGGTGATCTAAATACCAATTTACTTAGCAATTAATAGTTTTTTCAGAAAAAAACGTTCCTTTGCAACCTTACTACTTCCTTGAATCTCTTTGTAGTTGTCCCGTATTCTGCTACCCATCATACGAATATCTCAGATTTCTGGTCACATCTTTTTATCATAGACTCCCCCATCAATCTGATTTCCTCCTTTCAGCTTCCTGTAACTTTCCTTATGGCCCATGATCTCTTGACATGTCCTCCCATTACATAAGCTCCAACTCCTAGTTTCCTCTCTTGTATTCTTCCAATTCAAATCAGCGATCAAATCGTGCCAAACTAGATCCTACCCTTCTAACCTGTATTTCCCTTCTCACAAATTTGTTTCTTTGTCTGTTCTTTTCTTATCCTTGACAAAAACCTTTGGAACTTCATTCCCATTGATAGTTGTTGTTCATCAACTCTCCTAATCTTTGAATCGAGACTTTATCAGTTCCATATCTCCCTCCAATCTAACAATTCATAATTAATAGGTTGGCCAAAAAGTCCATTCGGTTTTTTAAGCGAAAATAAGACACAACTTATAAACACAAAGTGATTTATTCAATCAATGGTATAATTGCTGTTCTGTTCCAGTATCTTCTGCCATCTAATGGGCAGATTCATAATTCCATGCTCAAAGAATTTCTTGTCTTTACTGGCAAAAAAATTTTCCAAGTAGATTTTTACATCTTCTTCAGAGTTGAAGGTCTGTCCATTCAATGAATTTTGAAGAGACCGAAACAGGTGAAAATCTGAAGGTGCAAGGTCGTGCGAATATGGAAGGTGCGGCAAAACTTCCCAGCCAAGCTCCAGTAACTTCTGCCGTGTCTGCAAAGAAGTGTGCGGTCTGGGATTGTCGTGATGGAAGACCCCTTACGGTTGGCTAGTTCTGGACGCTTCTGGTGGATCGCTGCATTTAATTTGTCCAGCTGGTCACAGTAAACATCCAAATTGATGGTCCTGTTCGTGGGAAGAAGTTCGTACAAGACAACACCCCTACAATCCCACCAAATCGAGAGCATAACCTTCTTTGGATGAAGTCCTGCTTTGGGGTTTGTTTGCGGTAATTCGCCGCGCTTCCCCCATGAGCGCTTGCGTTCCACATTGTTATAGACGATCTACTTTTCGTCCCCTGTCATCATTCTCTTCAAAAAAGGATCGTTTCCGCAACGAATCGCATATGGAAACCCTTTGGGTGAGGTTAGCCTCACTAAGTTGATGGGGAACCCAAACTTGAGCCTGCTCAAGTAGCCAAGTTGATGCAGATGGTTTTCAACACTTGATTTGGATATTTTGAGGATAACTGCGATCTCCCTAGTTGTATAACGGGGATTGGTGTCGACTAATTCCTTCACTTGGTCGCTATTAATCTCAGTTGGCCGGCCAGAGCGAGGTGCGTCTTGAACCGAAAAATTTCCGAATCGAAATCTTGTAAACCACTTCTGGCACACACTTTCTGTAACAGCATCCTCTCCGTATACAGCGCATATCTTCCTGCAAGTTTCTACTGCTTTCTTGCCTTATTTAAAATATAAAAGCATGAGGTGTAGATAATGTTCGTTTTTGTTTTCCATTTTCAGGATGATCCTAAACACACAAAATACAATTGGTCTTGTCGGAATTTCGCGTCAAACTATGTTGAAGTGTCTAGTATCTGACGAGAGCGCACTCGCAAGGGACGGACTGAAGTTAGCTACATATTAGACTGCTTGAAGTTTCGTGACGACAAAAACCGAACGGACTTTTTGGCTAACCTGATATTATTCTGTTTATTTATTTTTCATTCATCCTAGCAACCTTGTTTTATTTATTTATTTGTTTTCATTTCTATTCATCTTTCTTTTTTGTTTCACTTTGTTGCTGTTGGTTCTTTATAGTAATCTCATATGCACATAGCTATAGTTCATCGTATTATTCATAAGTTTATCAAATCTGTATAATGTTATCTGTACCTTTTTATTTTATTTGACAGCTAGGCATTCCTATCATGTTCCTTCTTGTTGTCCTTAGGGAACAATGTCCCAAATAATTTGTTTTTAATTTTATTTCAACAAAACCGTGAAGCATTTTGTGATTTTATATATTATAAAGTCGAAAATAATAACAGTTCTGAATAGAGTAACTACTCCGTATTTGGGATTTTTTTTTTTTAATTTTCTCCATTAAAATATTTCAACATTTTTTTCTTTCTTTTACTTTTTGTCCAACAAAGATATCTAGAGTGCATTTATAAATAAGTAATCGGTAAGGTTCTGATTCTAAGATTAGGTCTTTATAAACTGTCAACTACGTATAAGTAGTAAATAATGTAATAATAAATTATGTTACTAAAAATTTCCAGGAAAGGAAAGTTGTTTCGAACGCATAGTGACCAGGTTTGGAAGGACAAAATGTACGTATGTTGTGATAGGGGATGGACAAGACGAAGAAGCAGCAGCAAAACAGGTAAAAGATTTATTTCAAATTGAATTATTGTATATAATAGAACTAAATGGGAAATTTCCGTTTGAAATATTTGACTATAGATCAATGTTGTTTCAATAATGTTAAAATTTTATGTTGTTAATTTGGATACTTTTGTCAGGAAAGAAACAATTTTTCAATGTATCTTTTGAATCGCTGCATTATTCATTTTCATGCCCCTTATTAATTATTTCTAATTTTTGTAAGTGATCCCAATGTTCTTAATAATTGCTGTTTTATAAATTAGTAATGCTGATTAATAATATTTAATTTTTAAATTAATTACTAATTAAAAATAGTGCCATCTCTTACATCAACTAGGGCTAGGATTATTATTAAGAAATGCAAAATAAGCTTGTGTATAAAAACATCAAATTCAGTGAGTGAGACAGGTATATATATATATATATATATATATATATATATGTCGTAATTATATATTTTATGAATTTCATTACATACATTATGTAATTTGTTTACAACAGATTTAAATATATTATATTTGTTTTGTTCTTATTAGTTTCTTCAAATGATAAATACTTAAATATTTTAAATTTAGAAGGGGGTAATAACCCTCAATCATAATAATAATATTGTATTGAGTCAATCCTAAATCCATCTTTACTATATGTCAGCCCCTCAATACCAATTATTTAAGTATTCAGTCTTCAAATAAATTTGCTTGGGTAAAGGTGTTAGTGTTCTTTAGATACATTTTTTAAATTATTGATTTTAGTTTCTAAATTAGGTTGATTCTGTGTAACTATTGAAAAGAATTGTTTCTAATGTTGCCTGTGTAATATATGAAGTAGAAACTTTTTCTGAACATGGTTTCAAAAATTTACGAGTGACAGAACAAAATTTAGAAGCCAATACATTCCATGTTCTAGATGCTTTCATTCTCTCTATTTGCAAGTTTTGAGGGAAGCTGTGGAAGTAATTGTACACATCAATTTTTTTAACCATTCACAACAATTTTTCATCAGAGCTAACAGTTTCTAATACACAATGATTTCCCACAATGATTATTCATTATATTTATCTACAATTTAAATCTGAAAGACACATTTTTCTATCGCATTTTGTTCACTGCATGGTCATCTCACTCAGTATTACTAATCAACTACTAACAACAAAATTAAACTTGAATTTGAACTAACATAGATCTATCCCAATTCTAACTATTTATGAAAAGTAAATATTAAACTCGAAAATCAGGAGATAACATAAGTTATAAACTCATTATCAATTATCAGCTGTTCTGTGGTAATGTTAGCATTGTTTACACATGTTGTAACTATAGCATGAAACAGTTAAGAAAGTTATCATGCTCAAGTAATTATCTATATATTGTCTGGGTTTCTGAATAGTGTTTAAGTCTTAATAAGTAACTGGATCAACATTCTCATTCATACCATTCTAACAGTTCTTCATTCACTTACTCATTCATACAGTATTTACAAACAGCCCAAAGATATCTCAAATCCACATGGTTGCCACCATTCTGACATGCGAAAGAGTAAGTGTAGTCTTGGGAAGTCCCCCAGCTTCTCAATCAGCTGCGTCATCTCATACAAGCCAGTGGAGGCTGACCAAGAGGGCGAGAGCCACAGATGCTTTTAGGACATGATTGGAAAAAAAGCCAGGACTCCCACTGTCACTTATTTATAGCAGGTCACGAGGCCACTACCACTTTAGTCTCCAAGGAGGACTATAGGGATGAGTGGCACTGTGTAATGATTGTGCTAGGGAATTAGGGTGGTTGGATAGGTCTTTTTAGCCTCGTGTGTGGGTTCAATGTCAGCCTTCTGTCAAAATGGAAGCCTAAATACACCACTGTCTCATAAACAGGAAGAGGGATGGTATTTAAAAAAAATTGTGGAAAGGACGCAATAACAGGTTAATCATTCTTTTTTTTTATTAGGGGATGAGGGGAAGTTTAAATTGAACTCATTAAACAATATTATTGTTTAATTATTTTAAATTGGATTTCATCAGAATATTACTATTGATTTTTATTTAGTTTATATTGATGCCTAAACTTCATAACTTACATTTGTCTACATTTATCATATAACTTACTTGTGGATGTTATATGTCATAATACTTATTAATATTTCTTTTTATTCCAGATGAACTTTCCATTTTGGAGGGTGTCTTCTCATACTGATCTGATTTCCCTGTACAATGCACTGGACATGGGATTTCTTTAGAAAATTAATTTTTGGTTCAATTTTGGTGTTTTTTGTTTGTTTTATGTAATTTCTATGAGGAAAGATTAAAATGAGTTCCACTATCTTGTAATCTTGTGTTCCATGCTGTTGAAATTTTTAAAGATCTTGAATATACATACGAATTCTAAAAATTTCAGGAATATGGTACTCGACTGATTTGTAGATTATTATTATTATTGTAAAGAAGTAAAATAAATCATGAAAAAAAATATTCTGTAGATAATTGTAAATTGTAAATACTACATAAATACCATAAATGTGCATTTTTCTGATATATATTCAAGGAAATTATAATTCATTGACCTTAAAGTTAAATCCAAGTTCATATAGCTTGTGGATATAATGTATATTCTTTTACTGAGACCACCCTAACTCAGTTAGTATGGATGTATATAACAATTACTAGTAGTATACAAGCTCACACACATTGTTGCGGTGAGTCTCGATATGAATAAGAGCTATTGCAACTTTTTATGTAAACAATAAACTTAAAACTTTGGAACAAAAATGATTTTACAATAAATTAAAATGTAAAAACAAAAAAATGTTGTTTTATTTACCTCAATTTCTAATCTTCATCATGAATAAAATTTTAAGTTTTATGAATGATTACTGAGCCTGAAGGGAGATTCAGTCTGTCTGTGTATTCTAAGGTTCTAAGGTAGGGGTTATGATCCCATCGAAAACTATATTCACCCTGAACTATGATGTACTTATTATAGCTAAAATATAAGAAAGGGCATAAGTGTGCGCAAAAATAAATTCAATGAGAAAGAAGTCAATCATACTCTCTTTAACTTACATGCTCCTCTTTTTCTTAAAAACTAGCTCTTCCTTCACTGCTCAGAAGCTATTTAGGATTTAAAAATCTGATTTTTTTCCATGGTTAAGGGGACATTAAAGACAGTATTGCAAAAAGAAATTCAAGGATATTCTAAGTATAAATCTGTTATTTTTATACCAAACAATGAAATTACACTATAAATTTCTAATCATAGAAAAAAATGGAAAATTTCTCCAATATCCTATGATGCAATGTTGTTTATCCCAGGGAACTACACTGATATAACTGAAGATTGTACCCACTGCAGTATCTTGTCGATCCGAGGAACATAACAGACATAACAAGAAGGTACAGAACTTGAGAATGGGTCGACTCTCATTTTGGCTAGTGGCCTGATGCAGTCGACAAACTAGTTGCGGACAAAACCCCACGTGCTTGAAATGGAAACTTTTAAACCCCGGCGGTCTTCTGGCCAAAATAGAGGAGGTGAAAGTGCTACTAGACGGACATCATTATTATTATAGACAAGAGAGTCTCAACTCAAATCTTGCACCTAAATGGCTACTAGCGATGCCAAGCTCGGTCAATACCTTCCAAATAAATCTGTGGAAACCCATTTATTTTATTTATTATTATTATTATTATTATTATATCTTATTTATTCCCTCCCTGTTTAGTAAGCCGTATGCATTCATCCAAGAGTATCAAAACCTGCTACACCCATGCACCCAAAGGACCAACCATTGGTGTAATATCTGGGGAAAATAACTAAACACCAAACTTAATGTTATAATTATTTAATGAACAACTCTAAACTGTACAGAAAACAAGATATGAAAATACTACACAGTAAAAATACTGTTATTATCCTTTTGTTTTCTGGTAGGTTAACCCTCCCCTTAGGTTATCCTCTGCCTCCTAAATCTCACTATCCCACCTTTAAGAAGGCTTGTAAGAAAGTCTTTTTGGAAGACTGATTGTCCGACTTTCTCACACTTTCTTGAACCACATGTTCTTGTTCCCTGGCTCTAACTGGGTTTTATCTTCTTCATCCTTTTCCTCTAGTCTTCTTTTCAGCTTCTTCATTACCTTCATCATCCTTCTTAGCTTCTTTGTTACCTTCATATTCCTTCTCGTCCTGTAACTTGTTCTTAGGTAAGTCTTGATCCTTGCCTCCTAATATGACTAGAGCTTTCTTAACCGCCATGTTAAATGATTTTTTCCCCGTTATTATGTTCCTGGATAATTTGATCTAAATGTCTCTTGACCACAAACCCTGAGCCGCACTCATTACATATTTATTCTTCTACTTTGTCCTTAAGTTCTTGAGAAGTTTTAAGCCTCTACCCGTGGTCTGGTCATTTAGTAAATCTAATCTAGTTTTCTGAGTTCTCCTGAACATCAACTTTGTTGGAGTTTCACCATTTGACAGATGTAGAGTATTGCGATAGGTTTGCAAAAAATTTAATAAAGCTGTGCCTAAAGGTTCTCCTGATACTTTAGCTTTTCCCAAACATTTCTTGTCAATCGCTAAACTATTTTCAGCCTGATCATTGGTAGCTGGGTGGTATTGAGTACTAAATATGCATTCAACACCACTCATTAAACAAAATTCTTTATATTATTGGAGCAAATTAGTAGGGGGCCATTATCTGAAACTAATAGCCTAGACCCATATATAGCAAACAACTCCAACACAGTCAACAGTGTTTTGCGGGTAATGGTTGACTCAATTTCATTTACTATGCACATCAGTAGCACCTAAATATTTTTTATTGTTTATGGGTCCCATAAAATCCACATTTGCTCTAGTCTATGGTTCTTAAGGCCACGTCCAAGGATCAATTGTCGATGTTTGTGGTCCGACTTGACGACTCTTGCATACTTCACACTCATTTACCACTTGTTCTATTAACTAAACTAATAATGCCAGGCCCCCAAAAATAATCCCGAGCCTGTAATTTGGTTTGGACTATACCCAATTGTGACTCTTCTCCAAAAAACACAATACTTGATTTCTTAATTTCTTGGGAATGACCAGCCTATGCCCCTAAGCAATTGTCCTCTATATTGTAGTAGTACTTGGTTTATTGAATAATAAATCTTAAACTTTTTCGACTAGCCCAACAATTTAACATATATTTCTTAACTTGTTTGATATCTACATCTCCCTCCAACTCCTCTTAAAGCACCTGCTTTGACAACCCTTGATGACTGACAGAGCTGATTTATGTATTAAACATCCCTGATACATTTACTAGCGTAAGCCTCACTCCCAGTTTCTTTGCTCCTGAAGTGGATGTCTCGAGAGATAGTCTGCACAATTTTTTTGACTAGGTATGTACACAATATTGAATTTGTCAAATAAAGCATAATTACTTAATCAGTTGGCTGTCATAACCGGTAGTTCTCTTTTTTATCCAAAAATACTCACTAATAGCTTATGTTTAATACCTCATGTAAACTATTGGCATATAAATATTGAGAAAATATATTGATAGAAAATGCAATGGCCACTGGTGCTCTATTTATCTTAGAATATCTTCTCTCTCCAGGATCCAAAATTATAGATACATAACGAATGGGGTGCCTAGATGGATCTAGATATTGATGTTGAAAAACTCTCAAAATTTCCTACCCGGGTTATAAAGTACTAATGTGAGTAAATCAGTTAACTTTACGTCCTTGAAAGCCTCCCGGCATTGTCCTGACATTTTCACATAAAAAATTCTGACATCGTTTGTTATGCCGCAGTCATTCAGCTGTTCCATTGCTTGAATTAACTTTTCATTATGTTCCTGTATTGTATCACTGGAGCCTTTTAGCCGTAAGTTTCCGGCGTTCACTGTGATGTTTAAATTCTCCAGTTTATCCACTGATTGAGTTGCAAGCTATTTCGGTTCGAACAGGGCTTTCTTCGCGTTCATGCTCTTAATATATACCGCAATATCGTTAGCGAAAACAGCTACTGAAGTGTTCTTGTACTAGGCTGTAACGATTGGGGACGTGTAAACGTTAAAAGTACTGGGGTCAATACGACTCCTTGAGGTCTGGTATGAAGTGGTCGGTCTAATCAGGCGGTAGTGTCGGCTGACTGATCACTCCTGACTGGCCTCAATAGTGAGAACAAGATCATCGACAATCCCTTCAGTAATGAAAGCCATTTGACGATTCATTGCTTCCTTGGTGCAGAGGACTACTACTTGATGCAAGTTGTAGTCAATTTGTGACCGATACAGCTTCCAGTAACCCGTACGATCCAATTTGGTGTGGAGATCGAGGTGATTCGACGGTTGGCTCTGTGGCGAAGGGAGAAGATCAGGGGGTGGACGACAGTGAAAGCCGTTTTCGCCAATAGTCTCCCAGTCTGATTGTAGGGGTGTGAAGGTCCAGTAAAAATATATCGCAGGTCCAACTGCTACTGTGACACCGTTGTAGCAGTGACTAATTACTGGTACCGGTCCAGTGACATTGCCTAAACACCAGGCCTTGTCACAACTGGGAATGAAAATGAAACATGCCTTTGCTTTTAATTTAATTTTCTTGTTTTGTTTTTTTAATTTTACATATTTTAGTTTTATATCATTTGTCATATTCCACTTACATATTTTTTCGTTTTATTTTGATCTTTATACTACCTATACATTGAATTTTATATTCAATTTTTATGCTTGTTCAAGTGTAAATTAAATAATTTTTGTCATAATTGTTTTATATGTAGCTAGGTTTATCCCGTACAAATAAATTAATTAATTAATTTTGTCGCATTTTATTTTACCTGATGATAATTTTTTTTTTTTATGTGTTCATGTATAAGTTAATGATCGTCAACGAAAAACTTTGAGGAAAAAGGAAAGAGGTTGAACGTAATCACAGATCGAGAGTTGTCACAAGACTGTTTCTATTGCGCCTTTTAAAGCCTCTCTAAATACATTCGGGATGTTTACATCGCGATGACTTGAGGATTAGGCTGGCTGCCTACGATGTCCGAACCTTAACTCCCCCCTGCCAGTTCACGCATATCTCTTCGTAAACTCCAAGGTCCGGCGCACGCAGCACACAGGCTGTAATCCCTTACATCACGCCAACGGTCTAATATATTCATAGTCCGCACCAAACAACAGAACACAAATAAAAGAGATAATACTGAAATAAAACAAGAATAATAATAATAAAATACAATACATTCACCCGTGACCCAGCGGCTGCCAGGTGAAAAAAAAAAAAAAGGAACTTATCCACAATATAAGGTATGAAAACAAAAACTCTCTGAGCTTCACATGTGAAGCATATGATTCCGAATCAGTTGCTTCGTATCGGATCGAGGGCACACCATCTTACGCACATTCAACACGATCGCCCCCCAGCCTGTGGTGGGAGTTTCAACTGTTCAATATGAACGGTTTGCCTCTTCTTTGAGGAGGTCATGCTCTCGATGGTCACGAGATTATGTTCCCGAATTATGATGACCTTAAAGGGCCCCTCATACCGAACAAGTTCCTTACTACGATTTGACACGACTTTTCTGTACACAACAGTCCCAATCGATATTGCCCCTATGCGATCCCGCACCTTCAAATTTGCCCACACCACGCTCTTGGATTTCTCGCACATAATCTTATCGCGTACCTTGTGCCACATCTTTCCGAGCTGTATGTGGGTGTTATGGAGCTGTGCCACCACCCCCTCATCCGCCACCGTCTCTGGCCAGTTCCTCGGTCTCACTCGTAATCCGAACAAAATTTCAAAGGGTGCTAACCCCGTCGTGGCGTGTATCGAGTGGTTGTATGCCACCACCACCATGGGCATCGCTACGTTCACCGACAGGCCTTTATCCACCTGATACACGCGTAAGTGGTCGCTGAGGGTGCTGTGTAACCTTTTGATGATTCCCCTGCTCTTGGGATGCCCGGGGGTATTAAAATGCCATGCCACATCACGTTTTTGCATTTCGGCTCTCACGGTTGCATTGTCAAACTCCCGTCCCTCGTCCAACGAGATCCTCTCCGGAATGCCGTAGAATTGAAACCATGTGTTGTGGGCTTGTAATATGGTATCTGATGACTTGTCCCCCACCGCGTAGGCCATAGCCACTTTGCTAAATGGGTCGATGATAGTGACCCACTTAAAACCCCGCCACGTGAATGTGTCCACTTGAATCTCCGTCAATGGTGATTCTACCGTGGGTGATTCTTCCTGGCGTCCCAGCGGGGGATGTCTATCATATTTTGTCTTCCTGCAAACTTCGCATGCTCCGATTACCTCCTGAATAGTCCGCTGCATTCCCCACCAAAAATAGCACCTTCGTAGTGCTTGTGCCGTCTCCTGCCCACCGCGGTGGTTGGGTTTCCCTTGGCGATACGCCAGTGTTACCTCGCGTTGGTACTCCTCGTCATGCAGGGTCTGGACCGCGGAAAGACACCGAATAAAGGAGCGATCAACCCCCAACAGGTCTTTCTGCCACAGCTTTTTAATTTTGTCCCACACAGTCATGTTGCCCACGAATAAATGGTGTGTTTTGCTAAGTTTTGACGCGTCCTTGAGAGCCTAACAAATTTGATCTCCAGGAACTCCCGGTGGTGAATAAATCGTCACGATCTGACTCCTACCGTACGTACTATGGAGTATTTTCTGAGTACCCGATGTTTGAGTTTTCCAAATGATCTGCCTCCGCTTATCATTGATGATTTCATCCGTCGTCTCCATATCACGTGGTCTCTCCCCTATAGACTCGTCTGATAATGGATCCACACTCCTGTCACTATCTTCCCGTGTGCTGCTCCTGCCCGGTTCTCGCGGCGTCCATTCCTCAATAAATTACCCATACTGCTCGATGTTTCCCCTTCCTCTATGGCGTTCACCATAATAGCGCGCGACAGCCAATCTGCCACGACGTTGTCTTTGCCTGACTTATATACGATATCCAGATTGTATTGCGCTAAGAATTCCTTCCACCTCGTTACCCTTGAGGAGGATTCTTTGAGTTTTCCAACCTATTGCAGAGGTCGGTGGGCCGTATGTATTCGAAACCTTCTGCCAAATACATACGGAAAGCCACCGGTCTTTCCCCGTCCCCACCTTCCTGTGGCAATACTGCCCCCAAGGCATAGTCGCTTGCGTCGGTGGTGATCGTGAAATCCTTCTCGAAGTTAGGGAAAGCCTAAATCGGCGCCTCCTGCAAACGTGCCAAGCATTTGCGGATATTCTGCTCTATCAGCAGCGTGATCATTATCCGTGCTCCTTTTCGTAGTAAGTTGTTAATGGGTACCATATATTCTTCCATGCCCGGCACGAAACGGCGGTAGTAATTGAGCGTGCCCAGTAATCTCCGAATCCCTTTTACGTCTTTTGGCACCACCATTTTTTGGATCGCTTCTACTTTCGTCGAGCCTGGTTGAACCCCTTCCTGTGAGATTGTGTGCCCTAAAAAACTAATCTGCTCCTGCCCCAGTGACGATTTGTCTATTGACAGTTTAAACCCTAAATCTCTTAATCTCCTAAATACGTTCTGGAGGTGTTGAATATGTTCCGATTCCGTTTGGCTGAAGATCAGCAGGTCATCCATGTAAATTTGACACACATTTTCGTCCATTCCTCTCAGAAGTTCGTCGATGAGACACTGAAAGGTTATTGGAGCATTTTTGAGACCAAACGGCATTCTCGTGAACTCATAATGCCCTCTTTCAAACGAGATCGCCGTTTTATGTTGGTCATGCGCCGCTAGCTTGATCTGATGGTACCCTGCTTTTAGGTCTAATGTGCTAAAAATTTTCGCACTGTTGAGTCTGTCTAGGATGTCTTCGAACCGTGGGATCGGATATTTTTTGTCCAGGGTATTGTCGTTAAGTTCCCGAAAATCCACCACGATTTGGTATTTTTCCTTACTATCTCCCGGTCGACTTTTCTTTTTCACTGCCCACAAAGGGCTATTATACGGAGACGTGCTATCTCTGACGATACCTTGGCGTTTGAGATCCTCGATCTCCTTTCAAATATGTTGTCTGAGCGCTTGTGGGTAAGTGGGTAATGCCTCTCCTTCACATACGCCACCCACTCTACTTTTAACGGGATCTCATGTAGCGTTTTCCCCGTTGCTCCTAGCGTGCCCCCTTCCGCGAAAAAAATATCCCTAAACTCACTCCGCAGACTCTCCCTCCAATCCTCCACTCTCTTAACAGCTCCTATTTGCTCCGTTTCGCCCCTTACGCCCCCCCCCCCGGCTTCGATAGGTTTTATTCCCAAATTCGATCCTCCAGTTCTACCCTTGTTTTCAATGCGCGCGCCTACTTTTCCCAGTAAATCACACCCCACTATTATCTGGTATTCCCGCGGCATGTCTTCCACGACGTGTACTTTTATTTCACCCATTACTTTCGCCCAGCCCCACGACCGCTTCTCCCATTATTTCGCAGGGTCCCCCCAGAGTAAGTAATTTACACTTACATACCTTGATCTGGTGAGCCCTCTCTCCTCCACGCAACCTGTCTAACGCACCACGAGATATTATTGTATTGGTGCTGCCAGTATCAATGAGGCACCTCTCCCCCTTCCCGAACTCAATAATTGGCAACCCACACATCCTTTCCCACACTGTATTGCACCTTAGGATGCGGTCGCCTCTCTGCTGCCACTTTCCTCAGGCCTCCGTACGCCGCTCCCACCTGCGCGAGGGATTCTTCTGCCACTCTCGTCTTCTGCTCCCGCTGCGCTTCGACTCCTTTCCGTCTGTCTCCGACGTCCCTGATGACTCGTCGCACGATGACCCATTTTCTCTTGGTGTCGCGTCCCACCTCTCCCGGATTTCCTGTTTATTCACCTCCATTGGTTCTTCTCTGTGAAATTCCTTTCTACGAAACACGTATGGACATTGTCTTGCTATGTGTCCTTCTACCCCACACTCAAAGCACTTCGTGCGAGGGCACTGAGCAACCAGATGGCTCGCCTTTCCACAGCCATGACATTTCCTATCTTCTTTCCGTGGTGCGTACCTAGGCTCCGTCACTCCCAATCTTCTCTCTCCCGTCGCTCCCCTGTCTCTACAGGCAAACGGCGTTTCCTGTCTCTTCCACGCCGCTTTTGGGGTCCTGTTTCACCTATATCCGGCTCCAATCGTTGTCATCTTCGTTCACTTCTTCCTCTCTTGCGCTGGCATCTATCATCGCCTGGGCGCATTCTAGGAACGATCGCTCATTAGGGAACCCTTCCTTCCTTCCCGTCTCCTTCGCTAATTGCACCTTTAAGATACAGTACATACGTAGACAGGAACCCCATCCTGCCCTCCACTTCCTCGGCGCTAGTTGTCTCCCTCATTTTCTCATTTTTTTTATTGTAGCGAACTAACAGGACTGCAGCATACTGTCCACTATTCTGTCTCGGAGATTTCATTTCTCGAAACATTTGGAAGATATCCTCCTCTGGGGTCCATCGCCCCCCCCATATGCTTTCTTCAGTCTCGTCTTTACTATCTCCCATGGGGTTTCCTCGTCCGCCTGTATCAGGTTCAGCACCTTCCTTTTTACCCTGCACACCAGGTCTGCCTTTATTGACTTAGCGTCACCTGGGTCGAGTAACCCTTCGTCCATCTTGGCTTGCATCCTTTCCATAATTCTGTCTCCGCCTTTGAGAAAATGATTCAACTCACCCAGTTCCCCAGAAAATTTTTCGAGGTCTGAGATCATTTTCCTCATGTCCTGCGACTTCACTGCCCGCACCTTCATCTATGCCAGCGAGTTCGCATGGGCTTCAGCCATGATTTCTTTAGGTAACTGTGGAACTTCATACGATGCCGGCCGCAAGTCCACCATTACCTACTTTAATTAAATTACACGAAAGTAAATGAGAAGGAAAACAAAAACAAAAGCCAACTCGCACATTAGTGACTCGAACCCACTCCGCTCCCGGGTTTTGGCAACAATTAATGATCGTCAACGAAAAACTTTAAGGAAAGAGGGTGAACGTAATCACAGATGTAGAGTTGTCACAAGTCTGTTTTTATTGAGCCTTTTAAAGCCTCTCTAAGTACATTCGGGATGTTTACATCCCGTTGACTTGAGGATTAGGCTGGCTGCCTACCATGTCCGAACCTTAACTTATAAACACCCCTATACATAAATTATCGTATTTCAAAAAAAATGTTTTAATGGAAAAATGAACTTAAGTAGGTATTTTGAAGTACCGTAAGAATTGGTACTCTTGGTATTAGTCGAGATTGTTGTTTTTAAATGTTTAATGCATAAATATAGCTAAGGGGGGAAGTGACAGATAGGACAGTGCTAGGCCGCTGCGACAAAACAGAGGAAGGAGAAGCGATTGCGACTGTGATCGTGACAGAGTCGCAGGGGCCTACTGAAAAGGGTCGAGCTATTATAACTGCTACTGATAGAGGGTTGTGACTGTCACAGTACCAGTAGGTTCAAGAGAGTGGAGCAGGTCGCCACTTTTACGATTAGGTGACGTGTCACTTCTACACCAGTACCGTCTCATCCTTATCTAGTTTCTTGATGTGTTGTCCCATAGCGTATGCCACGCATTTGAGTCTTATGTAACTTATTGAGATATATGAGACTGGGGATAACATAAAGGCAAAGGTAACCTATCAGAAAACAAAAGGGTGATAAGTGTTTTTTGCGTGTATTATTTTTATATCTTGTTTTCTGCACAGTTTAAAGTTATATTAAATGGTTACAAGATTTAATATAACCTTCGAATCACCTCAATCCTCGATCTCCTGGTCACACCTACACCAAATTGGATCGTCCGGGTTACTGGGAGCTGTATGGGTCGCAAATTGACTACAACTTGCTTAAAGTAGTAGTCCTCTGCACCAAGGAAGCAATGAATCGTCAAATGGCTTTCATTACTGAAGGGATTGTCGATGATCTTGTTTCCACTATTGAGGCCAGTCAGGAGTGATCAGTCAGCCGACACTACCGCCTGATTAGACCGACCACTTCATACCAGACCTCAAGGAGTCGTATTGACCCCAGTACTTTTAACGTATACACGTCCCCAATCGTTACAGCTTAGTACAAGAACACTTCAGTAGCTGTTTTCGCTAACGATATTGTGGTATATATTAAGAGCATGAACGCGAAGAAAGCCCTGTTCGAACCGAAATAGCTTGCAACCCAATCAGTGGATAAACTGGAGGAGTTTAACATCACAGTGAACGCCGGAAACTTACGGCGTAATATTCTCATTTCAGAAGGGGACGAAACCGAATAGAAACAGCATCGTCTACCTGTGGACGACGTGTCAATAATAGTTATTGAGGTCTTTGTTCTTAAGAATTATGATAGATAAAGGCATTTTTTATGATTTTTTCTCCATTTGGTATATATTAAATATCTTATGATAGCAGGTCGGTGGAGAAATCTTCTACAGGCAGTTTGGGGGTCATACATTGCAGTTCCACTTCATGGATTTCTGGGTATATGAATGAAATCCGAAATTTAAAGCCTTTAGTTCGTTTTCAATGAGAAACAAGTTGTTGGCATTATAAACATAAAATGTGGTTTTATCTCCACTGTACTTTATACTTACTTCCTGCAATTTGTCTTTCATTTAGTAAATAAATTATTAGACTTATATATGGGCTACTTACTATTATTGGTGATATTGTTATGATATTTCTTCTTGAGATTAATAATGCAGCAACTTTCAATATCTTCTACATTCAGATCTGAGAAGACCTCGTAACTATTTTCCACTTCTACGCTGTAAAAGAATAGGTCATCTCTTTTTCTTTTCAAAGCTCGGTTCTCATTTGAAGTCCCTGGAGTGGGTACATCCTCGATATGTGTGGCACCCCTCCTAGGGACACTGTATACGTTATTTACGAAACTCTAAATAATTTCAGTAGGAGATGAACGGACTAAATAAAAATAAACCGGTTCTAATTACAATAAAAAGTTACTGGTAAGACAGGTTTGTACACGATGGCTGTTACAACGGGATTTAACCTTGAATACAAGGTACACAGTAGAAGGCAGTGGGACTTAGCGAATGCACCAATTGCAAGGAGCAAGCTATAAATGTCATTAATTAATTAATTGCTGGTTAATAAAATAATAAGCAAGTTTCTATCATCAAGGATATCCGGAATTGAAGATCTAGACTTTTCGATCAATAAGTAATTTTTATCTTGTTTTTTAAAACTGTAATAACTTCTTTTTCTCATGAGCTCAGTCTGTTTTTGCCACTTATTTTAATCTATGCAACGAAGGCCAAAATAAGACGATTAGAAAAAAAATTGACTTAGTTCTGGTTTTTGGTGTGGTTGTTGGAGGGAGTGTCCTATTCTTAATATATATATATATTTTTTTAGTAGAACATCTTTGATGTGATAAAATTAAAATCTGCCTTATTGGGTAATAAGTAATTGTGATAAATGTTCTCATTCATAACCTATTTACAATTTTCATTCACTCCCTCATTGAATGATACTGTATCATACAGTATTTACAAAGAGGCCACTGCCGCTTTGGTTTCCAAGGAGGATTATAGAGATGAGTGGCACAGTGTAATGATTGTGCTAGGGAATTAGAGTGGTTGAATAGGTTGCAATGGAATTTCATGAACTTGGAAGGCATGAGCTCAAGAATGTAGAGTATATTTAAATCATTATGAAAGGTTTTGTGGCTGACGTAATAAGGGGCATTTCTATTGTTCTCAGGACTTTTCATTGAAAGGATTGGATACGCTTGATGTTTGAATTTTTTACTGTCCCTCACAGGTCTATTCCGTATGTCAAGATTGGATTGAGTATAACTTAGTAGATTAGTAATTTATTGAGAGATGGGATGCCCTTCGAAGTAGTATGTACAGTTGTCCAACGTTTTTGTTTAGATATTGTCTTTTTACCCTCGTATGTGGGTTCCATGTCAGCCTTTTGTCGAACTTAGGCTTCAGTACCGTATTTTCTCAGATACAGGAAGAGCTGGAGGAACAACTCCAGCTGCGATTGATACAGAATGAACAGTAACAGATACGCAGAGTCGTTGATACATGGAATGGATAAACTCTACATCGTTAGAACCAACTGAACCAGCAGGATAGCCCTTGTCCTTGAATTAGCTTCAGCTGTTATTGTACAGAAGGAGATGTAACAGATACGCAGACTATTTGATAGATGGAATGGATAAACTCTACATCGTTAGAACCAACTGATCCAGCAGGATAGCCCTTGTCCTTGAATTAGCTTCAGCTGTTATGATACAGAAGGAGATGTAACAGATTCGCAGACTAGTTGATAGATGGAATGGATCAATTCTTTATCGTAGGATCAAACAGATCTAGCAGGGTGGAGGCTGATCTATGAATCAACTTCAGCTATTACGATACAGAATGAACAGTAACAGATACGCAGAGTCGTCGATACATGAAATGGATAAACTCTATATCGTTAGAACCAACTGATCCAGCAGGATAGCCCTTGTCCTTGAATTAGCTTCAGCTGTTATGATAGAGAAGGAGATGTAACAGATACGCAGACTAGTTGATAGATGGAATAGATCAATTCTTTATCGTAGGATCAAACAGATCTAGCAGGGTGGAGGCTGATCTATGAATCAAGTTCAGCTGTTATGATAAAGAATGAACAGTAACAGATACGCAGAGTCGCCGATACATGAAATGGATAAACTGTACATCGTTAGAACCAACTGATCCAGCAGGATAGCCCTTGTCCTTGAATTAGCTTCAGCTGTTATTGTACAGAAGGAGATGTAACAGATACGCAGACTATTTGATAGATGGAATGGATCAATTCTTTATCGTAGGATCAAACAGATCTAGCAGGGTGGAGGCTGATCTATGAATCAACTTCAGCTGTTATGATACAGAATGAACAGTAACAGATACGCAGAGTCGTCGATACATGAAATGGATAAACTCTACATCGTTAGAACCAACTGATCCAGCAGGATAGCCCTTGTCCTTGAATTAGCTTCAGCTGTTATGATACAGAAGGAGATGTAACAGATACGCAGACTGTTTGATAGATGGAATGGATCAATTCTTTATCGTAGGATCAAACAGATCTAGCAGGGTGGAGGCTGATCTATGAATCAACTTCAGCTGTTATGATACAGAATGAACAGTAACAGATACGCAGAGTCGTCGATACATGAAATGGATAAACTCTACATCGTTAGAACCAACTGATCCAGCAGGATAGCCCTTGTCCTTGAATTAGCTTCAGCTGTTATTGTACAGAAGGAGATGTAACAGATACGCAGACTATTTGATAGATGGAATGGATCAATTCTTTATCGTAGGATCAAACAGATCTAGCAGGGTGGAGGCTGATCTATGAATCAACTTCAGCTGTTATGAAACAGAATGAACAGTAACAGATACGCAGAGTCGTTGAAACATGAAATGGATAAACTCTACATCGTTAGAACCAACTGATCCAGCAGGATAGCCCTTGTCCTTGAATCAGCTTCAGCTGTTATGATACAGAAGGAGATGTAACAGATACGCAGACTAGTTGATAGATGGAACGGATCAATTCTTTATCGTAGGATCAAACAGATCCAGCAGGGTGGAGGCTGGTATATGCATCAGTTTCAGCTGTTATGATACAGAATGAACAGTAACAGATACGCAGAGTCGTTGAAACATGAAATGGATAAACTCTACATCGTTAGAACCAACTCATCCAGCAGGATAGCCCTTGTCCTTGAATCAGCTTCAGCTGTTATGATACAGAAGGAGATGTAACAGATACGCAGACTAGTTGATAGATGGAACGGATCAATTCTTTATCGTAGGATCAAACAGATCCAGCAGGGTGGAGGCTGGTCTATGCATCAGTTTCAGCTGTTATGATACAGAATGAACAGTAACAGATACGCAGAGTCGTTGAAACATGAAATGGATTAACTCTCCATCGTTGGATCCAATTGATCCAGCAGTGTGAGAGCTGGTTATTGGATAATAATAAGTTAATAATTATAATTTGATCGGCATCAACTGTTCCCTGATTCAACTACTGTGATCCTTATATTCTGACTTCATCTCAATTTTGAACAACATTTTAATATATTTTTCACTTCTCTCAACATTGCGTCGTTTGAAATAGGTTACAATAATATAAAAAAATCTGATAAATTTTAGTTGAAGTTGCGCCTAAATATTATGTTTGGCTCTTTTTTAATATTTTTTTGATCGGTTTTTATTAAACGTTCATTTTACTAAATATTAAATGAATGAGATTTTGTTTTACATGTACAATCAAAACGATGTCATCTACGGCATGAATAAATTAAAGTCTAAAGTAATTCATTATATACAATTAAAAAGATTTTAGATATAATCCGAGTTATGTTTATGGTTCAGAGAAAGTTTTCAAAACATTGACAGTATGAATATCAATGTTTCGTTGTATGTTTTTGTAACCGCAATTGTTCGATATTATAACATTGATTAAGATTGAGAAGAGTCAATGGTTGGTTGCAACAGAAGTCAGAGTATTGAACAGCTGTTCCATTCTCTATCAGAGATGAACGTATCAGTACAATAGAGTATGAGTACAATAGAGTATCAGTATCACTTGTATTATGACAGGATATGCTGGTATCCACCCATGCCTAATTGATATCGGTTGGTGTTCTTGGAATCGACTTAAATCGATTGATGGCTAGTACCAATGGCACTGGAGCGCAACTCTGTTGGCCGATCAATATCTCCGCAGCGCGTGCCAGCATCTTTTTCCGTTCCTTCGTTAGTTTAACAAAATATTTTTTGGTTTTTCATTTTCATTTTTAAATTTTGTTTCAAATTCGACTGTTTCCTAGTTGATTCAGATCTGCAATAACTTAAATACTTACAGGTAAGCCTATAATGTTATCTAATATGATTGCTTGCACAATCTAGTTGATTATTTACAGTTATTAATAGTGTTGTTTAAATAATTCTTAGGAACTAGAATTTGCCATTAATAATGTGCTTAATAAATAAACGAGTTAAACAACTATTTTTGTGTTAAGCTGTATATCTTTCACCAAATTCTTCTGTGAATCAGTTACACACTTAATAAACAAACATATTTTTTTATGTAAATTAAAATATTGAAAATGATATAGTAGATGCCACAAAACACGAACAAGAGAATATTCTTTAGATTATACACCTACATTTCGGATTTATATCAGGTATGGACTATATTTGCTATAAAATTATTTGTTTTCCAAAAGTTGTGCTCATAATAAGAATTTTATGGAAAAATACTGACTATAGATAGATTTCTTATTATGTATTTAGATATGATTATAAGACAGATTACCTTGAATTATATACTGTTTTGACATTGGGTATATAGATAGTAATAAATAACATAACATAAATCAAAAAAGTTACTTGAAATACCTTAGAGTTAAAGAAAAAAAGAAAATAAACAATCAAAAATAGTATATAATTATTCTACAATCACAATTTGTTAAACAAGATGTTAGAGTTACATTCCCTAATCATAATTTCCAAAATAAATCTCTTTGGTCGGCTAAAAATAAATGATAGTGGAATTGCATATTAAACTTGCATTAGGTTCTAATAGACATTTCGAGTTAGTTGTTAGTATATTTTAGTTATGGGAGTTAGACACGTGTCGGGTAGCATCATATATGGATTATTTATTTAGTAATTGCCTATTTTTTGGGTGACTTTGTTTTGTGATTGTAAACCATGTCGAAAATAGGCCTAGTGTAAATTGTCAAATCGCCATAATGGTCTTGGTAATATGAGTTTACTAATATCTTTCACCAATTTTAAATGCCTTTATAAAAACTACAACTAACGTTTATACAGTATCTATAAAAACAAATTATTATTATTAGGGTATTTTGATAAATTTATAGGATGGAACAATTCCATTTTTAAAGAAACAGCACAACTTATTTATATACAAATCTTTTCATGCCATTACTATGCAATTTTTAATACGTAGATGCCAAACGAAATAACCTACTATATGATTTTATCACAGCAGATGAGGGGGGGGGGAAGGTAAAAATATCTAAAGAAAAAAGAGTTTTTGCCAAGATTAGATAGTTAATTTATATGTGAAAGAATTAGTTTGTGGATAAAATGAATCAGAGCGCTGAGTTAAACCGCTTTTCCAGGAATTTCCTGACCATTACACAATTTGGAGATTAGGGATTACTGTTTGATTGTACGGGGGATTTCCAAGTAACGTGTTGGAGGGTTGCGTATGTATTCTAATTGTTTTGTAAACGATCGTACCATTCAAGTAACATACACAATATGGGGTGCATGTCCACACATTTCTAATAATTTTTTATGTCTAACACCAAACAATTTGTTTTTTTATAAACTTCAATATAAAATTCACTCCTTTGTGATGCCTTAACAAAACCGTCATACTTTCTTAAGCATTTAAGTAAATTTAGGTTGATTTTGTTTTACATTTGTTAAATATTTTTATATATTTCAATGAAATTACATATTTTTTAATTTTTCTGACATAATTTTTTTTGGGAGTTTTAAATACTTTTATTAAAATTAATTAGGGAATTTTGGAGAAATGATAAACTGTGTGTCGGACTCTTGGTTTTCTCGGATAAGTAGAGAAGGCATTGTTTACTTTTCTCAAGTTACGGAATACCTTACCTTCACATTCATAATTTATACTGATCTGTCTCTTGAGTTCAAATATAAATTGACAATACGATAAACGTGAAAAAGTAATTAGTGAACAATAGTCATGAAGAATGAAGTCTGGCAAAAAGGAGAAACCTAGCTGCCAAGTATATTCGTACCTTTCCTCACGAAACTTTTACTAGTGACGTGGGAATTTCATATTGTTCGCACTGTGATTGACCAGCTTCAACACCCTAACGTTTCCAAGTTGCTCAGCATGTTGGTACAGCAAAACATACCGAAACAAAAGTCAAGGTTCCAACAAACCTACTTAGCTGCATGCTCAAGTGATTACACACCACGTGAGTCAAATTTTAACATAAACTAGTGCCATGCTGTAACCCCTTTCACTAAGTTAACAGATTTCTGGGAAAATTATCCTAGTAGAATAATACCAAATCACTCAACCCCCAAACAATTTACAAAGTATTTACATGGAATAACTCACTAAAATCTGAGATTTTCTCAAAACACGGCAGATTTAAAGGACCTATGCTTGCCACTTCAACCAGTAGTTACATAATGAGGCACTTGGTTAGAGGAAGATATTAAGTACTCGTTCAATGAAAAACCTTTTGTCGAAACTTGATTTTGATTCCACCGCTGCATTCAGAAAAACATTATCACGGACGGATAAACCTACTAAAGGATTTCGGATCAATGAAACATTTGTTGAACTAATAATGTGTTATTTATTAACGTAACGTGTGCGTTTATTTTACTTTTTATACACAATGTACATGTTCATAATCAACATTCTTCATCAACTCTCGTAACAAACGTAGAGGATCCAACACTGTTATCCCTCAGGTTGTACAACACATCACAATTTACCTTTCAATATCCCACCTCTTTCCCCCTCTATTAAAATAAATTCTACAAAAACAAAACAAGAAACAATTTTAGCAAGAAACATTTTTTTTTTTTTTCCCTTCACTTCTTAATAAGACATTACAGCTCCTCAATTAGACGGCGAGGAGCAGTTCGATTGCGCTGAGGTCACCCCCCAGATTCAACAGAGAGTGGAGACCTGTCCTTGTCCTTTGACGTACTGGTCCCTGGTTTAGCCTGCTGATGATCAGTCGGCTGTTCAGCTGGACTTTGCTACACTGGTACTGACTCGGCTGTCCTGACTTATAACAGTTTTAGGATCATATGCTTTGTTCTTTGGTGAGGGAGTAGGCCATCCCAGCCAATCAGATGATTCATCGCTGTCCGATGAGTTGTTGTATTCCGGAGTATCAACGTTGTCTTCCGGTTTGTTAGGCCCTTGTAAAGATATTCTGAGTTGATCTATGTGACGTATCCATGTCTTATCTATATCAGGGATGTAAACTCTTCTTCTTCTGGGACCTAATCATTTGATAACACTTCCTTTAACCCATTTCTTCTCCCCTTTCTGAAAATTCTTCACCCAAACATATTTTGATTCAGCAAATTTGTCTGACGGCAGTGCCTTTCCCGATTGCAATTTAAGTTTGATTGTTCTGACACTGTTTTCTGCCGCTCCATTTGTAGCAGGGTAATAAGGTGCCCCTCTCTTGTGTTCAATCCCTTTCCTTTTCATGAAAAGTTGAAATTCTCCTGATTCAAATGATGCGTAATTATCAGACACCAATACCTCAGGGAGCCCAAATCTGGCAAAAATTTGGCGTAAAATTTTTATTGTCACTTCCGTAGACGTTGTTTCGTAGGAAAAGCATCCATCCATTTCAATGGCTGTCCACTACTACTAGGTAATACTGACCCGCAACTGGTCCCAAGTAGTCCATATGAAGCCTTTGCCATGGTTTTGTTGGCCATTCCCATGGAATTAAAGCAGCTTTCTGGGGGTTGTCCTTCACCGAATTACAGGGTATGCAAGACTTCACCGTCTCCTCTATATCAGCATCAATTTTTGGCCACCACACATATGATTGTGCTAGTGCCTTGCTTTTCACTATCCCCATGTGTGTATCATGCGATTCGCGAAGCACTGCGGATCGAAGTTTTGTCGGCACAATCACTCGATTTCCCCATAGGAGTACCCCTTCCTCTTCATAGAGCTCATCACGGCGATGAGAAAATGGGAGGAGTATGAGGCCATCCGATTTTCAGATACGTTGATATTTTCTTCAGGATGCCATCTTTCTTTGTCCACAGCAAGATGTCTTTATACTGTAGAGGTAGAGTTTCGTTTTCTTCGAATACGTAAAACAGCGCTGGGTCCAAACTTTCTCCTATTTCCGGATCAGTCTTTAGTGGTGCTCTTGATAACCAATCTGCGCTGTTTTTATTTGACTGCACCCATTACACATCATAGTTATAATTTGCTAGAAGTAGCGCCCAACGTTGCAAACGGTTTGCCGCACCAATTGGCACTTCCTTTTTTGGTCCAAAAATTGATAACAAGGGTCGATTGTCATTAGCCAATATCCATTTCCTTCCCAAAAGATACAAATGAAACTTTTTCACACCAAACACCAATGCCTTCCTTATGCAATTGACTATACTTCGTTTCCGCTATAGTCAACGTTCTGCTAGCAAAAGCTAATGGCTTTTCTTCTCCATTTGGATAGACCTGTGAAATTATAGCTCCCAGTCCTTGGTCCAAACCATCAACGGTTAACTTGATAGGCAAATCTGGATTATAATGTGCTAAAGAGCGATTTTCCTTGACTATCCTCTTGATTTTTGTGAAAGTGGTTGGACAACTGGCATTCCAATCCTATCGAATGTTTTTGTTCAGAAGCTGGTGAAGAGGGTGGAGGGTCGATGACAGTGCAGGTAGAAATCTCGCCAGATAGTTCACAAACCCCAAAAAAGCTTGCAGCTCTTTAATATTTTAAGGATTTGGTGCCATTATTGTAGATTTTATTTTCTCATCAGTTGAATGTAAACCTGAAGCGTCAATTCTGAATCCGAGATATTCAATGGACGTTTTTCCAAATCCGTACTTTTTTGCAGAAAGGGTTAACCCCGATTTCTTGCATCTTTCAAGAACTTCAATGACTCGTTTTCTTAATGTCCCAAAATCCGGTGCGCCAACCACTACATCATCCAGTAGGGCTACCACCCCCTCAGTTCCTGCTAACACATTGTTTCTGAAATTTCTGAAATTTGGAAGGTCCAACACAAATACCATAGGGCATACGGGTATATTGGAATAAGCCCTTCTGCGTGGTAATAGCTACCGGTTTGTGCGATTCGAGATCCAACTCACACTGTTGGTAAGCATGGCTCAAATCCATTTTGGCCCAAACACGATTCCCCCCCCCCATCTCTGGAACAAATCATTAATTCTAGGCAACGGATGAGGATCCATTTTCAAGCAAGGGTTGAGGGTCAATTTATAATCTCCACAAATCCTAGTTTGGCCATTTCGCTTCATAACTGGAACAATAGGGGAAACCAAAATCACTATACTCAATGGGCTTCAAAATTCCTTCCTGCACCAGGTGGTCAATTTCCTGACCAATTGTGTCTTATGGTGTATTTTTTTTTTTTTTTCTTTCAAAACCTCTTTATTGTTAATATATATACAATGACAAAAATAAACAAATAAATTTGGAATTACAGTTGTCTCCTCGTGCTGCATTCGCAGATGCATATTAAGGAGTGCATAAAATATAATACTTTCAGATTGTTGTTAATAAGTCCAATACACATACACTCACTAGGTGATGAGGCTCACCTTCAGCTTGCGACCGTGGAAAACACTAACACTAAAACCTAAACCTAGAACCTAAGACTAGAGCGTTCCAGCCATGACAGCGACCTGCCATCGATGGGGGAACGGAGCGGGGGTTATCGTGTTAAACACCGGGTTTGTCAGGTATTGCAAGGAGTCGAAAAATTTGATATGTCTACGTTGGATGAACTCATCCACCGTAGGCAGATCAAAGATCTCGTGAAGCTCACTGTTGCTCCGCTGCTCGAATGAAGTACCTCTGACCGCTTTCATTAGTATACCGTTTTGGAATTGTTGGAGTCGCCGAGCTGTTGTATACGTCAGATAGCGAAAAAGCGGTGCACCATACAGCAGAGTAGGCCTAACTATACTCTTGTAGATCAGTAGCTTGAGACGCAGTGATAGATTGGGGGAGGTCAGTAAATGCGTAAGCCGGTAAGACTTCATGCGGGTTTGCTTCAACTTCCTCGCGAAATGGTTACTAAAATGGAGGCGTCCGTCCATTTTAATTCCCAGATATACCAGGTTGTTGGCTGGTGAATTTTCCTCCGTTCCTACTATGTAACTAGTAGGTAGTGGGCTTTTTCCCTTTTGGAAAGAGAAAATTACGCAGTCAGTCTTACCCGCGTTTACAGAGATATTGAGTCTCCCTAATCTCTCACTGATCTGGTTACAGGCTACTCAAGCCTGTCTTAGAGCTACCTTGGCACTCATGCTGCTACTGTACACCGCTATGTCATCTGCGAAAGCAGTAACTGTGGTATTTTTGTAACGGGCTTTCTGTAACTCAGACGTGTATACGTTGAATAGTACAGGAGATATGACGGCTCCTGGGGGTACTACACAGGTCAGTGGCACAGCTTCGGAGAAGCTATCACCCACCCGCACCCGCAACGATCTGTTTTTCAGGAAGCTAGCCAGAATTGAATATAGTTTTTCCGGGCATTCCCGGTCGTAGAGCATTTGACACAGTGTCCCATGAGACACCGAGTGGTGCAATCAATGGAAATCATAGCCGTGGCTATATTTCTATTCATATTATGGCTAACTTCTGAATGTACCTTCAGAAGGGGGTGCTCTGTGCATATACTGGATTGGAATCCAGTCTGCTCTGGCGGAATGATGTCTTTTTCCGAACAGTAATCTTTGAGATAATTCAAAAGAATCTTCTCAAAAATTTTTCCCATCTGAGGTAACAGGCTGTTCGGACGGTAGTGGGCCGGGTGATCTCCGCTCTTGGCTGGCTTTAGTAATTTATGGCGTACGGTACCGGCCTTTGTTTTATAAATTTTGGTTTGGCTTCCGGTAAAAGATCTAATTTGATTTGTCCTTTGTTATATTTGCCACGTTTCTCCGTAAAAACTTCTGGATTCTAACTCTTGAGTTCCTCTTCCAACTTTTCTGCCTCAATTCCATGTTCCACATTTTGATAAAAAATTGAGTGGGCGGAATCTTCAGCAAAAATGCTGAATCCCAGAGCTTTGTACCACGATCTACCCAACAAGGGTGGTCCCCCTGTTTCAACCACATAAAATATCAAATTTGGCACCTTTCTATCTTGATATTCTACGTCGACTGTGACATAGCCCGCCGGAGAGATTTTTTCTTTGAGATATGAAGTAAAAGTCTTTTTTCATGGGATTGGGGTGACCTGAAATAATTTTTTTAACAATTGTGCTATGGCACCCAGTGTCAACATCACAACAAATAACCTGGGAATTTATCTTCAGTTCAATTTGATACTCACTTGCGCTACCTTAAAGTATTTTATACAGATATTCTTCATCTGAGTTTTCCTGGACGAAATGTGTTTGTTCAGTTTTGCCGGTCTTCTTATCCGGAGCAGGTAACTTGATTTTATTTGGGCAAACTTTTTGTAAATGCCCCTTTATTTTGCTAACTTTACATTTATAATCTTTGAATCGACATTTTTTGCATCATGCCACGTCGCCCCACAAACTTTAAAATGATTGGTATTTACCTGTTGATTTCTTGTTATTTGCGTTCTAACATAATTTACGGGCTCTTTTTTGATTGGAACACTACATGAAAACTCATTTAAATCATAATTTGTGGAAGATGCTTCTTTCGATGTTGCTATCTTGACTACATTGTCCCACTGGGCCTTTTCCGCATCCACGAATAAACGATTTCTAATCGGCCCTTTGTTCATGCCGACAACAAAACGATCTAACAAATTTCCATTGAATCGAGCTCCAAAAGTTAGCTGTCAATGACCGCAGTCTGGCAATCCAGTTGTTAACCGTTTCCGTAGGATCTTTCGCGGCGTTATACAATTTGTATCTAGCGGCAAAAACGGATTCCGCACCCAAAAAATGTGAATCAAATAATTTAACTAATTCAACATACGTGTTATCCTTCGGTTTCTTGGGAACCGTCAGGTTGGAAATCAGTTTATACGCTGAATCATCCAACGAATTTAACAGAAGAGCCCTGTTTCTCTCGTCATTCTTTATCCCGTTTGCAATAAAGAAATTTTCTGTTCTCGACTTGGCGATGCCTCAATCTTTATCGAGTGTAAATTCTCTCAAAGTTCCGACTAAACTCTTGGTTTCTTCTTCGGCCATTTCTGTCTTCAATTTAAATAAATTAGAGAACTTTTGAATGTCGTCCACGATGTAACGTCACCGAAAACCCGAATTGTAGAAACTCGAAACGTCACTCCGTTAACGCGTAAACACGAACGAATCATGTGGACGGCAATCCCATCCTCATCGCCACTAAAGGATTTCGGAACAATGAAACATTTGTTGAACTAATATCACACGTTTATTTGTATTTTTATACACAATGTACATGTTCATAATCAACATTCTTAATCAACTCTCGTAACAAACGTAGAGGATCCAACACTGTTATCCCTCAGGTTGGACAACACAACACAATTTATCTTTCAATATCCCACACCTACTTTGCGGAATGATCAGGCAATGAAACATTAGCTGCATGCTCAAGTCATTACACACCACGTGAGTCAAATTTTAACATAGACTAGTGCCATGCTGTAACCCCTTTCATGAAGTTAACTGTTACATTAGTTAGATAGTCAGAACATGTAATTGATGGAAAGCATCGCTATTATCAACTTAGCCATTGAAAAAGTGAAAGAGTCGCAGGAGTTATATATTAAAGACGAAACTAAATGACATGCTGGGGAAAACACGAGCAGGAGAACATACAGCTAATTTCACAACTGCACCGTGGAATGGACAGCACAGATCTGAAAGTCGGGTTGTATCCAATGGGAATCGTTGTATTTAAACATGTTTCGATAATTCATTTGAAGACATTAGGACAGTCCACCGATGCAGGCTCTAGAGAATAGGACGAGATTAGAACCAGGTACCATGGTAGGATTTAGATTAAAAGCATCTAAGCCAGTTTGACACATGAGTACAAACCAACAATACATTGTCATACCCACGGAACAGGCCATAGTTTATGTTTCGCAACTGAGATGGCTTAGTGAACAAAATTAAGTATTTTTGATAAACAATATCCTTTTTTTTTTTTTGTTTCTTTTATTCTCAAAAAAATAATATATAAAAAGAAGAAAACACAAAACTAAAGTAAAGAGAAAAGAAACACCTATAATAACATATTTACAAATCCTAATATTTTATATGACAAACAATATCCAGTGACAAAAAAAACCATCAGCAAATGGTACACTGGGTGGATTTTTGATACATGGATTGGAGTACGCTCTCTGCGATGGCCTTGCCAATCATCCACCATTCATTGCCTAAGATGTATTATGACGTTTCTTCATTTAATTATTATTATTTATAAAAATTAAAAAAAAACTATGATTTGTTGATTATAGCTTAATAAGTGTGAAAAAGTATTCTGTATAAAATCAAATCTTTCGTATTTTTTGTCAGGAAAATAGTATAGCTACGATCTGGCATGTTTGTATGGTGTTTTGTAAATGTTACTATACGATTCTAGAGTGTGATTAGACGCGCATCCTGCTGCACTCATCTCAACACGCGTCACATTGCGCCCAACTTGAATCTGAGCTGGGACGATGAAATAGTTTCTGAAAGGTTTTATACTGCTCAATATGGTTGGTTATTCATGATTCCATTTGGAAATACAGAGACGAATAACTGGAAAATTAAACAGGTGACTTCTTTTAATTACCCCCCCCCCCCCGATCCTATAGAACAGGAATGAGGAATGTATTGTCATCCAAGCGATGTCTTTTAATTATGGTACAATGGTTTATAAGTCATGTTTATTGGTGTACCTCGCGGCTGATATATTTTTTTTTTGGTGTGAATTATTTTTTTCAAACCCCATCACTCAAATTCTACCTATTAAAAAACGTACGCAGATTTATCTGTTGTTGATTCCGCTTCTGCGGTGTCTGGTACATAAACTAAGCCACTAAATTCCTTGCATTAGTAGGATGCAGTAAACCTATATCAGATGCATAAAGGAAAGCTGTTATTTAAAAAACGGAACTCGGTATCACGATATTACTTGGAGGTGAATTAGCTAGAAATATTCGGTTTATATTATAGAAACTATCTATCTCACATGCATTTTATTTTGAAGATAATTTACATTAATTTTATAACTTTCATTTGTTATAGGCTGTGATGTGAAGTGTGATCTAACTCAACTAGAGGAAGCTGTAACCTAAAGCAATGTCAGATCCAGACAGCTACGACGATGAAGTAGTATACAAATTATTGTATTTTCTCCTTATACAGAGAAATAAGAATATCTAAAACAAATTATTAATTGTACATGTTTAATTTATCATATCTATTTTTTTGTACTCACTCTCACCATACGACGCTGATTCTCCAGTCCACACTAAACACATAAGAACTAACAAAACCAACACAGGAAAACTTGTAAAACAAAAACTCGACAGATATTTGGAAAAACTCTATGGAGTGCTAAACAGAAAACAACAGCATGAGTTTCTTCTCAAGCATGTACGAATCCTCCACTGTACTGTAATTTGTAACTGAAGTTTGAAATGCAGA
This sequence comes from Acanthosoma haemorrhoidale, assembly GCA_930367205.1. Classification (NCBI taxonomy): domain Eukaryota; kingdom Metazoa; phylum Arthropoda; class Insecta; order Hemiptera; family Acanthosomatidae; genus Acanthosoma; species Acanthosoma haemorrhoidale. Next base: position 105,508,856 of record OV884009.1, on the reverse strand, counting down.
ATCTTGATTGATCTCTGACCTCTGCTCATGTGAAGACTATCTAAATCCTTTTTACTCTACCTTCAACGGAGAGTATATTACAGACCGTATTAGGATATAATGGTACCTGTGTATGTTCGCTTACCTACAATTTAGGGTAGAATATATATTGACGAATGTTATTCGCAAGCAGAGGCTCCTAGGCACCACTGTGCAGTAAATTGTGGACTTGCTGGGGTTATTATAACATTAGTAGGCTATCGAACAACCACTGTCTACTGACTTGGGATATTTTCAAGCTTATAGCCTTCCAACCTCCACTGTGGAATCCCTCATCCTGCACACTGTAGGTGGTCCCGGCGGTCATCCCCGTTCCAAGTTCACCAGTTAACAATCTATGGAACGATGGATGTCGGGAAACTTTGATAATATTTCCTAGTCAATCCAAACCCATTGTCTCTGTAATCTACTAGGAGCTAATGGCTAGGGTGTATTCTCAAGTGCTTAGGATATGCATCTTGATGGATTATTGTCGACTGCACGGGGAAAATTATCGAATAATTAGACATTTTTTCTTCAAATACTCTGTTGTATCTTGCGGACTGACTGGTTAACATATCATCGCTTACAGTCATCCGTTGTGCCGTAGATTTTGAACTGACTAGAACATATTATATAATCAATGGCTTCAGAACAACTACTTGTGGTAGAGTTTTGATTGCCTGGAAAATATTCTCAAATCTAGAAATTCATATATTTTCAATGTGCCGTAGATTGTGGAATGACTTGTATATTCTAAGAAAAAAAGTTTGATTCTTAATACACAATCTATCAAATGAACACTTCAGCTACTTTTGTGAAATCAAAGTTGCTGCGTTCAGTAATGACACAGGTCCAAAATGGATAGTTTTTGGAAAATGCATTATTTGGCGATGAGTTATACTTTTTAAACTAAATGACTTGTAAGAAAAAAAATCCTTGGCGAACCAAGATGGTAGGATTGATGTGGGCGAAAAACACTGCCTCTGTGTTAAAAGGCAATTTTCGTGGAGCAATTGACGAGAGATCCATTTGGAAGTGCCTGACTGTAATTGGTAAAACTATTTGTCAACATTTGACATTGCCTACTAGGAGCGATCTAACACTTACCTTCGGCTTGCATCTTCCTGACATCCACGCACCTCACCTCATTTGCAATACAACATCTACATTAATAATCAATAAAATTATTCAAAGCTTTTTATAAGTAATTTATACTGCCATTTATTAGGTTAAATGTTCATCTATGCTTTTACCAGTGAGCCCAGCACTATTATTTAAAGTTATGTAAATTGACATAGGTGCGACGGTAGCAGGTGGAATCCGTGATGGGATGGCCGGAAACAAAACTCTTCACAAAAGATTTGTCCCATAAATCACTCACATTTGCGATGTTGGGTGCCTCGTTTGTTTATGGTTGCTTTATCTGATTTTTACTCAATTTACACCAAACAATTGTTGATGGCTGTACTGTTAATAACGTAAATCCATTATATAACCATTTTGAGAGCCTGTACTACCTTTGTGCTAAAAATTATATCTTGCAATTATTAGTATTACGAGAATGTTTAAGCACATCCAGAGTGATTACAAACGTATCTTAATGATTATTACATACACTGAAGACAACCCATCAGTTATAGACTTCACAATGTAGTCCAAAATATAATACAAAATCCATGTTACTTTATGGATTGATGTATTAGCAAATACATTTTAATTTTGTCAGACAAAGCTATCAATCAGGTGTATTAGAGAACTTTTTTTATTGTCTCAAGAGCGGGTGATTTAATGTAGATAATAAGATCTTAAGATGGTACACTGTTTCACCAATGATTTTTGTCTACCTAAGCCTACATACGTTGGTTTGACAGTGAAGTTTTTTTGTGTCGGATTAATTTATTAATGAACCTTCCCTATTTTTCATGGGGCCGGTTATCTTTGCAGCACAATCGGGGCACCAAATGGAACTACCATGCAAAATATCATGCATCTAAAAACACTGGTCGAGTTAAAGTTAAAAAAAAAATCGTTAATGAGGACGTTGAAATGTTTAATTTGTTACCCTACAGAAAATTATATTAATTTGTATTCATCGAGTCATTAATCAAATAATGGGACTTACTCAAGTTTTGTTGAAATGGCTAAATGTTCAGCCTCCATCTTCTACTCACAAATACTATACACACAGACGGCTCAAAACAAAAGGGTTTCTCATTTTGAAAAAAAGAAAGCAAGGAAACTGTAATGAGTTGTTAACTGTCTAGTTGGTGTCGAGCAACCCTAACCAGCGGAATTGGCGGGGTATCCTCATCGCGGTTCTGGTCATCATGACGGTCCTGGCGCTCATTGTGACCAGTGTGTTGCTCTTGACCCCCCCAGAGCGCGGACCCAGGGTCCGGGGGTCAAGGATACAGTTGTCTCACGTGGTCGGTCATGAGCTTACTGTTCTCAGGCACAACGGATCATGGATATCAGGTACAAAACTCTCCACGTCCATATACACAAAGCAAAATCAAAAAAAGTATCTCATTATTTTTTTAAATGAACTTTAATCTGTATTAGACTTTTTTTATGGCCCGTATTGGCACCACTATCTTTTTTAATTATTAAGAATTCAAATTTGTTTTTGATGAAGAATTCATCCTTCCGTACATAATTAGGTAGAGTACATTCTGGCTTAAGGTCAATACATTTCTTGTAATCGTGTTACTGCCATAATTTCATCCATAGTTAGCATGTTGAAATCAACGAGATGTCGTTTGGAAGAACAAGTTCCAAATGTTTTAGCAGATTTCATATTAAAGTTCATTGAAAAATTACGGTATTTATGTACAAAGTGGGCGTCAATGACCCTTGCGGTGTCTTACAACAAAAAAACGTTAACAATTATTTTCTAAAAAGCAGTCATTAGATAAACTTAAGGCTTTAATGTAAGATAGCTGCCTGTAATGTTAAATTTGGAAAACGGTGAAAAACAAATCTAACAATACGTATACCGTTTCTGTAGATTCATTCATCAAAACTGATTAAGTTGGTAACTTGAAAGAAAGTAATTTAGTTAATTTTAGAGTTTGAGGTATCATTTCGCCTGTAATTGTGGCGCATTACAGACTTTTAAAATGCGTGGATTGAATTAGTTGATAGGACGAAGAGGCTTGATGCTGCAAGCTTACACTTTCTCAATCCATGGGACTCAGCTTCTGCCTTATTGGTTTGCCCCCCCCCCCACTCTTCCAAAGCTCTATCAGTAATTTTCAATTTGTCACCCTAATTTCAGCATTCACTTCTTTCTGAGCCACTGTAACTCATCATTCAACAAGGGTGTAAGTTCAATGGCTGGAGAAGTTTGAGCATATCTGTTTCAACTTTAACGAACCTCTCTCCTTTGTTGTTTAAAGGCTTCGGATTGCTTCTATAACTTCAGTCTCCGTTTGGGTTTTATCATTGCTCTCTGAAAAAGGTATTAGAATTCATGTTGGGATGTTCTCCTCTGACCCCTCTCTAGTTCCCAAACTCCTTCCTCCAGATTCCAAGCATTCTCGCTACCTCTTCCTCTGCCTTTAATCAGTCGTGATAAACTGGCCGTTTTTACTAGACAGGATTGTATTATTTTGTTTGTTACACCTTGCAGCATTTTGTTTGTACCTTAAAATGTTTTTTTGGCAGTTGAAGAGAGAATTTCTTTAAATGCTGACCATTTATGTTCAATAATGTCAACCTTCTTATTTGTCAGTGATAGTGTCTAAGCATTCCATTACACAGGGACTTTCTTATTCTTTGAGGACTTCAAAATCAAAGTGCATTAGTGGAAAACAACTAAATACTTTAGCTATTTTATAACCGTCTCAATTAAATTTGTTAGAATGAATTCTTCATTTAAAAGTTTGCGGCTTTGACCTATGTACATAACCTCCCATTTTTTAATATTGTAATAACTTAATCTGATCTCGCAGGTAATGAGCTTATGTACAGAGATGAATGGAGCAATATAGTTATATTAAACGCTGTCAACCTTACTTCAACTATTATAATGAACAACCAAACTTTTGTAAGTTCATTTAACTTATCTTTATTGAGTTACCTAATATATAAGTAGAAAAGTTTTTTTTTATTTCGTGGGCTGGTGAAAATCTGGCAAACATCCCAAACCACTTAGAAATAACGTTCTCACACACTAAACCCACTCCCCTTACACTGTGAACCAATGAGGGAAGTATGTAAATGGAGGCACGGTTTATGTAGTAAGTACCATGATAAAAATATAGGAAGGTTACGACCTCCAAATTTCCCTCCTAACCTCTAAATATTAACCCTATTACTCCACACATTTGATTGATACCACCCATGTAGATTGACACCAATCTTAGAACAAACCTTATGTTTCTAACCAAAAATATTGTCATGGTCACCTTCCCCCCTTTCTTCTCTAGCCCCTCAATATCATATTTTTGTAAAGGGCAATTCATATTAGGAACAAGTAAGATCTAACCAAAAATACTATTGTGGTCAGGATCCCGAGATTCTACCCCTTCCTCCCCCCTAACCCTCACAATTCATATTAATTGTAACATTCCTCCAAATATGGTATAAATAGTTTTAATGGCTACCCAAAAATCATTTTATCACACTGTCAACATTATTCAAAACCATTCATCTCGGCTCGTGTCCAGGTAGCATTTCCTCCCTGATCAACCCCCACCCCCACCCCCACCCCTTCTATTCTCTTACAGTACCCATTACTTTTCCGCGCTTACATCAACGTCCTCCATACATACATCCACGTATCATTTTCTCCCAATGAGCTTCTATCCACCTCCTCGTTGACTCGGGAAAACCGGGACTTGTGCCTTACTCCGCAAAGTGGAGTTGAATGCTTGATTGAAGGCAATATTCATTAACTCTTGGTTCAGTCATTGACCGAATACTTTCCTCGAATGAACACATTTCCCAAATCACCCGTCGATCCATTTCCACCCTCAAACTGCTCCATCGTTCTCCTTCTCTTCAACAAATCCTAGTCGCCTATCTTATCTTCCCCTAGTTTTACAATTGTTGTGTGGTGTATGGTGGCATTTCTGAAGATGTCGAGGCTCGATTAAAATTCCTGATGAATAGTTTTCTAATATTTATATTCTGGATCTCCAGAGACTCCTGCATTTCGCAGTGCTGCGCCGAGTTAAAATGGCTGTACCCTTCTGCCCGTCACTAAAACTTCCTTGGATTCCTCTTCTATAATACCATCATGACTTAAAAGCTCTCATACTTTTACAGCCTCTTCCAGTTCAAATCAGCTATCGAACCTCATAGTACTAGATCCGACCTGTATCTCCTACAAATCCCCCCCTTTGACTGTTCTTTTCTTATCCCTACTGCAAACTTGTGGAACTCCCAATCTTTAATTCCAGATCTTACTAATACCTCATCTCCATTCAATCTATTCAATACATAATTCTTCGTTAGTATTACTATTATTTAGTATTATTTATTCATGGATATTCTTTATTCCCTATTCATGTAACATTTCACTCACCCCCCCCCCGTAATAATTCCAATATTTTGTCCTGTATTGTTAATTTGTTCACTTAATTGTTAATGCACCATAATTAATTCATTTTGTTAGATCAATGTTATGCTGTCGGTTCTGTTTAATTGTCCACATATGAACGTTGGCACGATATTATTTATAGACGAACCCCAACAGAGACATTTCTTTAAATATTTTTTGTCATCTTGGCATATATATTGTTAATACTGTTTTGTTATTCTTGGTAGACGATAACATTTTTCATTTCATCCCGTTCTTTGAGCCTCAATTTCTGTTTATCGTCAGATCCATGCCGAAGTGGATGGGAAAACTTTACCTTGTTAAAAATACGATTGGGCCACTAGATACGGTACACCTTTTCCCATTATATAACTATCCACTATCCATATATAAACATGTTCCCTTATCCTTCGGTTTTATGATGTGGAACTTTTAAAATATATTAATTAGCCATGACTGTTCCTCTTAATGCGGGATAGGATACTATACCCTATTATTAAACGGAAAAGGGCTAGTCAAAATGAATAGATTAAATGGAATAAAATCGAGTGCTGCTGTAAGAAATATTTCGAAATAAAATAAAATTAGAAGATTAGATTAAAATGAGAAGTCACATCGCACAGGGGTTCAAAGTCCCGACTTAAGTGGACAAAACCTTTACGATCGCGGTGGTCTAAAAAAACAACTCATATGGGAGCCTATTTCTAGCTTTTTGGCACACTAAATCTAACAAAACCATGTAGTTATAAAATAGTAGACATCAGATAATATTTATATTAACAGTAAAAATCAATCGTTCTACGGACAAAGTATTTTTCGTTGTTGCAATGCAGTTCTTACAATTCAAGTTACCACGCGTGGTCTCAATTCACAATTCGCTTTTCTTTTTCTCGCCCGTCAACACTGTTATAATGAGAATAATTAACACGAAATATATTGAGAACTCATATTAAATAGAGGTGTCAATGATTTATTAATGATAGGTATTAGAACAATAAAAAAACATTTACAACACTAAAGGTCAATAGGATTTATTGGTGATTTGAATTTTACATATAAAACTTGCAAGGAATTTAATCTTCTTTTAAATTGGCAGGGACATTTTTTTCCCCTGAAATGCACCGGAAGCGAGTTACTGTGGAAAAACTGAAAAGGGCTTTTTCTTAGTGTTTTTTTTTTTTCAAGATGGCGGAAAACGAACAAGGGGGGAGGTCGAAAACTTGGATTATTCATGAGACATTTCCCATATTGTAAACCGAAGGTGAGCTCCATCACCTAGTCATGTCTATTTGATATTCTATTTTTTAAATGTAAAAAGATATTTTGTTTTGTAATTCTATCCTCCTTGAAATGCATCTAAGTATGCAGCAAGAGGAGCAATTTTCTGTAAATATTGTTCACTTTATTGTTCATATGTTAAATAAAAGGGGTTTTGGAGAAAAAAAAAAATTCACGCGACGAGAAATACATACAATATACCTGAAAATCAATACTCCACCTTTTTGAGCTATCTCTACTGGGCTAGTATATTGAGCACTTGAGGGTCCCACATAAACGCAAAAAATCTCATAAGATTTCTTGAATGACATGGAATCGTAGGCCATTGGGCTCAAAAAGAAACAAGAATCATCTTAGATGCTTTGGATATAGGTACGTTTTGACAAATTTTGTTAGCGAAAAATTACTTAAATTGGGGTAAAAAAAAAAATTTACTAGGCAATTATTTTTGTAGCCATGTTCTTATGAGAATGAAACCATGTGTTGAAGGTTTACAATACATGTAGTAATGACATCCACAATAAAGGGGATATGTTGACAGTGACACATCAAGACAGAGACTGATAATAGGTTAGTCAAAATGAGGACAGAGTTCGCTGAATTCGTGCACTGTGACAATTGCACGTGTTTTCTAAACGCTCTGGGATCATATTAGTCTTCTAATTTGTAAACCAAAGGTGAGCCACATCATCTAGTTCAGTATATTATTGTTTTAATTTTAACTGTAAAACGAAAAATGTTTTTGTAATTCTACCCTCCTTCAAATGCATGTTATGCTGTGCAGGAAAAGGAGCCATAAATCTGTAAATGTGTTCATGCTATTGTTTATTTGTTTGTAAACAATTTTTGAATAAAGGGGTTTTGAAATAAGAAAAAAAATTTTAGTCTTTTCGAGGTCCGTGAGTCCTAAAATGATTTATCCCTTGGGAAAAAATATGTTTTTTTAATACGAGTTTTGTCTGTCAAAATCGGGACGTTCGCCCACTGTTCATCGATGTAAATATGAACTGATGTTGATGCATTGATGGGTGTACCGGCCAGCCACTACATCTCTTCCCCACCAGTTCGCCCCTAACAATTCTACTCGATAGAAGTGTTAATGATAGCGGTGCGTAAATGGCTGCTTGTTTCTATCTTGCTCTTAGCGACAATTTCCACTTGTACTCAACCTGTCCGGATCATGGTCTGAGCCTTGTGAGGGATGAGCATTGCAGCACATCCAACATAGAATGATGGTCGAGAAATAGTAGACTAGGTCTCTAACTTATATACATATATGATTGACTTAATTATGGTCCTGTAAGGTTCTTTTCAACTTCAAGAGAAGGTAGGGTTCCAATAGGTAAACCACCTAAACAAAATAACCTTACTAAGATAAGCTTCTCTAACAGAATCACAAATACTAGAACTTTAGTTTTTTCGGGCGCCAATTGTTGTTTTTTATCTGAGATTAGATTAGATATAACAAAACTTTCTTTAATTCTTTTATAAACCAGTCTGTGACACATTACAACAATGTTATTAATAATTTTCATTTACCTTACTATTATTTACAGATTTATTATCTTTTACGTCCTTTTCTTGCTTCATTCACTTGGTCTCCCAGTGAAGTCCACTGCTATCACCTCAAACTTCTTCTCTTGATAAAACCCTTCTTCCTTCAATCTTTCTCCTATTTATCCAATCACCACTCAACAAAATTTCTTCAAACTTCACTCTCCTCATTCACCACACAAACAAAAGAATCTTAAAACTTCCAAAACTCCAAATCTTTATCCAACACTCCGGCTCCCGGGATAACCAGCAGAACAACCTCCTCGCCATCTTGTTTTTCAAGCACCCCCTCTTTTTCCACGGCTCGTTTGCCACCCTTTTATGCCCGCTAATTTCAAATTAAAACCAAAGGCAAAGCATCTAAATATTACAACAATATGAACGAAATTTATGATCCTGTTGGCAATCTATCCTGTCATAAAATTTTAGACCCCTTACAGTCCTTTCACTGCAAATTAGGCATAAATATTATTCAATAAGTATCTTGGAAAAATATTGCAGGGTCCGTAATCTACAAATATTAAACCTCTTTCCTTCTATTCCATAATCCGTAACCAAAAATAACGTGAAAGTGAAAGTGACCTCACGACTCCCCCCCCCCCTTCAACCCTCTATATTTCTATTTGTGCTCATATTAATCACAATATTGGATAGCCTCTTTTACAAAATACTTTGGGCAACTAGCAATCAAAGTATTTTTAAGCAATGTAACCAAGTTCGGGACCATTGCTAGGAAACACCAAATTGGTGAAGTTTTACTTCGAGAAATGTCATTGGATACCTAAGATTGAGGTGACCAGCTAGTGTTTTGTCAGTACCAATAATTTCATTTGGGAATACAGTAGCTTAAGATAGAAATATCAACAAGAAGTAGCATTAGTACCTTTGCCTTCTACAGGTCTACCTTCATCTTTATCTTATTCTACCTTTAAACTTTCTTTTATCATTAACATTTTGAGCATGCCTTCTTTTAGATTGCATTTTTATACATTAGTATTAAGTTTCAATTTCTTTTCTTTAAATTTACATTTGTATATTGTTCATTGTTTCTATCTTGCAATTGTATTACTTACGTATAATTTTATGATGTCTTTCTAAATATTTTTCTCTGCTTGTTATTATTGTAAATATTTCTTCTGTAGATTTGCAAGAAAATATTCTTATTGCTGTTTTATTGCTTCATCAAGCCTTTTTCCCCTGAACTAGCCTGGAATAGCATGATTTTATGGGCATATATTTTTTTCTCCTTTTTTATCATTGGAACATGACTTAAATGAACTACATAATTTTTTTATCTTGCAATTAAATTTATGTAAATAAAATAAATACCTAACGTCTCAAGTCTTGAGCAACGCCAGATAACAAAAGCTGTCTGTATCCTTCATAGTTTTTCTATACCTTAGTAAAGTAGAATATCTCTGTATTATCTATTACTACTACTTATTAATAATAATAATTATTATTATGGATAATTATAATAATAACCCATTAGTTGTTGTATTGTTTTTGTCCGTTTAATTTTCTTCCAAATTTTTACGAGTGGCAGTAATACTGAGTACAGGAGTAAGGAAATTTCTATTTTTTATTTTTTTCATAGCCCCTTATCCCTAATCACAGTACAATGATTATTTCCATTATACATTCTCATTCGAATCTATTTACGCTTATCTTTTATATTTTCTTTGATTAATAAATATTTATATAGTAAGTAATGCTAAGTTTGAAATTTTTCCAGAGAAGACTGAATGCTGTGCAATTCATGATGTCCCCGGATCACAAATATATTCTGTTAGCACACAACACACAGAAGGTAACATTCCCTATTATAAATTCCTGAATTACTATTATTTTGATCTCCTAATTTTAAAATAAATAGCTAAATTAGATTTCATATTCAAACGGGGGGGGGGGGTAGGTGATAAAAAAAGTTAAGTACCCTTAAAAGTAGAACTAATAGATGCAAAAAGTTATTTCGGTTAATTATAAAGATCATATTTTTTGTTATTTACTAAATCAGCTGATCACACGGATATACAGTGACACTTAATTCATTTTTTTTTCACGATAATTGAGTGGGTGGCACCCTAGCGTACAGCGTAACATAGAATTTTTGTTGTGAATTCTGCACCCCAGACATCACTGCCATACATTAGTACAGGACGCTGTAAGGGTGTGTAAATTAAAAGTGCAACATCCGGCTTGGATTCATCTTTCGATTTATAATGGGATACAACATTACCAGCCTGGGTTAGTTTAGAGTAACTCCAGGTGAGGCGGCTATCTAAATGAATTCCTAGATCCACCTCACCAGATGAGCTCCAACTAACTTATTTGTTCACAATTAATTCTGGTGGATTTGCCGGGTGCCTTTATGGGAAATTCATATCATGGCATTCAGGGTAATTCTCCAGGCTGAGAAATATTAGGTAAGATGTATGGCTTGTTGAAAAGAATCAATGGACGGGTATTGGGTAGTCATTGGTGAAAATGGTGGCAGAGGGTATATCCTCCAGATATATCTTAAACGAAAGGGGGTACAAAACCCAACCTTGAGCACCAGCATGGAGTGACCAAGCTTAGAGCTATTAATCAAAACAACACACAATAATGACATAATTTACAGCAATGGCTTCTTCTACTATAGGAGAAGGGACTGGGTAAATGGATGGAGGCACTGATGGAATGTGGACTGGGATGGAAGTGTTGAGAAATGACTTCGGTGTTCTGTTTGGTTCATCTTGAATTTTACCCAAAGTACATTGGGTAGGATTTAATGTTTTTTCCTTGTTTTTTATTATTATATATTTAGTTTGTATCTTGTTGTGAATGAATTAACTTAAATGTTTTCATTTAATCATTTATTGCATTTCAATGACTTCTTCATGTCGTGTTTTCTTTATGTGTCGATCCATCTATGACTTTATTTCCTGAATGCAGTTAAGCAATCTTTTATTTTATCTTATTATTTTTTTTTTCTCTGACAGAGGTTTACACTTTATTTTACTGTTTTATTTTTCATTATAATGTAATAGTTATTTTTGTTTATCAGAAATTAATTTGTTGTTTGTACTTCATTGTTGTTCAAAATACAATTTTATTTCTGCACGTCCACTACAGCTACAGTCTGTCTCAGCTCTCTTTGTGATAGTAGATCTGTTTTGATTATTTAAATTTATAGCTAAACACTGGAAAATAACTTTAACTGTTTAACATCAGTATATAATACAATAGCTATATTCTATTTTGATTTAGTATGGTTTTTCACATTTTTTTTCTTTTGATTTTTAGCTTTTCCGACACTCTTTTTTGGCGCAGTACTCAATTTATGACATTGCAGCAACGTAAGTTTTATTTTATAATTTTAGATCTTTGATACCTTTAATAATTTCTATAAAAGTACGTATTTTAGTGTGTTATCCTAAAATAAATTAAAATGTAATATAATCCTCTATTTATTTTTTTAGATACCTTTAATAGAAACCGTTAATAGATGGATCATGTATATTAGATACTAAATGTATGATTATTTAAACTTATTTAATTTTTTAAAGTAAGAATATTTTAAGTAAGCGGAGTCTTGGGAAGACCCCGACAGTTTCTAATACACAATGATTTCCTACAATGATTATTCATTATATTTATCTACAATTTAAATCTGAAAGACACATTTTTCTATAGCATTTTGTTCACTGCATGGTGATTATCTCACTCAACATTACTAATCAACTACTGACAACAAAATTAAACTTGAATCTGAACTAACATAGATCTATCCCAATTCTAACTATTTATTAAAAGTAAATATTAAATTCGAAAATCAGGAGATGGCATAAGTTATAAACTCATTATCAATTATCAGCTGTTCTGTGGTAATGTTAGCATTGTTTACACATGTTGTAACTATAGCATGAAACAGGTAAGAAAGTTATCATACTCAAGTAATTATCTATATATTGTCTGGGTTTCTGAATAGTGTTTAAGTCTTAATAAGTAACTAGATCAACATTCTCATTCATACCATTTTAACAGTTCTTCATTCACTTGCTCATTCATACAGTATTTGCAAACACCCGAGAGACTTCCCTAATCCATATGGTCGTCACCGCCCTCGCATGCAAAAGAGAAAGCGGAGTCTTGGGAAGTCCCCCACGCTCCTCCGTCAGCCGCGTCACCGGATACGAGCCAGCGGAGGCTGACCAAGAGCGCGAAAGCCACATTCGCTCAGGACATGATTGGAGAAACTAGCCATTGCCCAGGACTCCCACTGTCATGCAATTATAGCAGGTCACGAGGCCACTGCCGCTTTAGTCTCCGAGGAGGAATATAGGGATGAGTGGTGCAGTACAACGACTGTGCCCTAGCACATAATCCCCTAGGATTAGGGTGGTTGGATAGGTTACTGTGGAATTTCATGAACTTGGAAGGGATGAGTTCGAGAATCTGAGTTATATTATGATCATTATGAAGGGTTTTGTTACTGACGTAATAAGGGCATTTACTATGTTTCTCAGGACTTTTGATTGAAAGGATTGGATACGCTTGATGTTCGACTTTTTTGCTGTCCCCCATAGCTCTATTCCGTATGATCAGATTGGCTTAAGTATAACGTTGTAAGAATATTGAAGGAAAATATATATATATAAAACTCAAACAAGGGCAACATAAAAAAAATCATAATGGGATAACTGTATTCTATGTTTAGTACACTGTTTTCTATGAGGTCAAAAGATGAGTTGAGCTCTTTAAGGCAATCATTAATTAATCTCTGCTTCCGGATAGGCCATGTCTTACCTTTTAGTATTGATGCTCTACTTAAATGGAACACTGTTATTATGCCAGCAACATTTAGCATGTTAATTCAACTTGTCACTTAAACTGCTTTATTTAACTTGTTACAATCAACTTTAATTAGATAAATATAAGTAAGGGGGCAAACTTATTTATAAGGTCCAAGAAAACGATGCAATTTATTAATATGAAAATTAAATAAAAATATCTTTGTCTATCTATAGGGTAAATCACTACTAGTTATAAGATGTTATGAATTGTAAGAGTGAAACTTATGGATGGGCAAATACTGGTGTGTGAACATTTCAGTGCTGTCAGGTATTCGAGTTGGTAGGCTAGGTTAAATACGTTTTTCTTGAACCAGGTAGAAATTTAAATAAGTGTCTGCCTTTTAAATAAAATTGATGCCGTCATTTTACAACACTATGTTTGAGAATTAACCGCACGGTATAAACCTTAAGTGTGTGTGCCGCAGCCAGTGATATTTGAAGTTCATCTCGCACAGATGTGGTTTAATATAGTATTAATATAAAATTAATGTTTCGCGAAATTTTATTTAAATTTACCATGTGATGTCAACTCAAAATATTATCACAATACTGAACAAGGTTGGCCGGGAAGCTAAAAATACCGGGAAAATGAGGGAAATTAAGCCATAAACGATAGTGGGAAATAAATCACAACATTTAAAAAGTGCACATAAAATTGAAAAATGTCTACACAAATGTCTGGGTACGCGATGGGCAAAACTGAAGCTTCCTCAAAGATCATGTAGTATTTCCCTGAGGATTTTCTGAGGAAATTCGGGAGGCTTTATTTATTCCACCGCCCTTTAAGTGTGAACGATTTCTCCCTTAGAGAAAAATGACGGTGGGATAGTTCAACTGAAGTGCTTTAATATGCGTTCAATGTTCACTTGCACATCTCTGCCCACCGCAACCAACATTATTCAGTCTTTAAAGTTTTGACATTGGTTATTTTTATGCATTTCATCTGTGTCGGGTCGTCCCAAGGGGAGTAAACGCCCGCCGCGGGGTAGGGTCTCTACGACCCGGCCGCTGTCCGACGGGCGTCCAGAAAGAGATAAAAATGGGTGTACCTGTGGTCTTCTTCCTGCTGGCGGACTCGTCGGCGTGCAGCTTTATTCGTGTTGATCTGACTCTATAAGATCTTAGAAGGTATGCCCCGACAATGCACTATGTTCAGGAGAAAAGGAACACGGTAGGTATTATAGGTAGTTTATGTGGTCTTGGAATGACCACGAATTCACACTCGGTATCTAAGGGTAGGCGAAAACAGTCCGGATCCCAAAGGCGAGTGTGAACCGGAGAGAGGCATACTAGATCGCTGTGGGAGACGCTACTACGTAAAGTTTGTAGGGCCCCAGGAGACCGTCGTCGAAGGAAGAGATCTTTTCCAAGGAGGTGCTAGTTTTAGCGAGACGTAAGAAGAGAATCCCACTAGGAAGGTGTGGGATCTGGCAGCGCTGGACTAAAACATAGCAAGGTTAGGAAAGAATGATGCAGAGGTAGTTGAATAAGATTTAAGATTAAGAAAAAAGTTTTTTTGTTTTTTTTTTCATATCTCTCAAAATAATAAAAATAGGATAAGGGAAAAATAAAAAGGATAATTTATTTGGATTGGTAAGTGCCTTTCACTAGGGGGAGTCCCATATATGAAAAAGGTTCCGAATCTGGGCCTTATATAGGCAGGTCAGAGGCTGGCCTCACCCACACCCCTAGTGGGCTTAAACTGTTTGATCCACTAGTTTCCCCCTCTCTTAACTTACTCTTAACGTTTTTATTATTAAAACATGGAAACGTAGGTGGATATTTTCTGGGCCAAGAAGAGGGGAACTTCTATTTATTCGTGGTGAAGAGGTTGGCACAACATTCTGTTTTTTTAAAAACTACTAATACCACTTTAGGGAATATAATATATTTTAGTTAATAAAAATTCTAACGTTTAGTCATATTATTAAAGAGAAACTCTCCAAGACCCCCATTTTGCTTGATGAAAATAGAAAATAATAAAAAATTATGTTTTAAAAGCATGCAATATTTACTTTATAATTTCATGCACCATTTACGTTTTATTTTTAGAAAATATAATTAAAAATTAGTAAACAAAAAATATTACACTTTACTGATTTGAAAAATAGTTGCCTAAATCGGGCACCTTGAAAACATAATCATAATAACTTTTAACAAAATTATAAAAATGTATTAAACGAGAGAAAACATGATATACTTTCAAACTATGCACAGGTGGTCTGAAAAGTTTCCGACGAGTATAGTTTAATATAACAATTACAGGCTTTATTTTTTAAGAAAAGATACAGAATGTTTTAAAAAAAATATAGATAAAATATATAGCAAAATTAAATTGTTTAGTGACAAAAACCGCAGTTACAAACGTCCTTTTCAGGCCCAACATAGCAATTGAGCAATTGAACTGCGAGCATCTCCTCGGCTTGCCCATCATACGCCTCATCCGGCACCATTCGACTCTAGTCAGCATATAAGTTTTCAATTGGGGAAAAGAATCTTTGAGGCAAATGGTGAAGTCGTTTTCTCCTCCGAACAAAGCGCTGAGAACTAATATCAATTAGTTAATAAACATTCCGTATTCTTATGTTAGCAAATATAAACTTAATAAATAGCAAACATAACAATTGAAAGTGTAGTATCTGTTCTTATCAGCTTAATCTCTGGTACGACTCCCATCGGGGGTCCAGAAGATTAAACTGATTTTTGGGAAATGACGGAGTGCTAGGGGCTTGCTCCACCTCTGTCGCGGGTTGACCCGGTATTGCAGTACCTCCGGGAACGGCCCATATAAATGAAATCACTGACTCAATTAATTAATTTAATTGAGTCAATAAACTAAACAAATGACTGTAATATGGGCCGTTTCCGGAGGTACTGCAATACCGGGCCCACCCGCGATAGAGGCGGAGCACAAGCCGCTAGCACTCCGTCATTTCCCAAAAATCAGTTTAATCTTCTGGACTCGTCGTACCACCACCAGAAAGAGATTAAGCTGATTTTTCCGGGCCCACAGCGAGGCATAACGCACATGACCCAGACCTCGTTTAGAATCCTCGAAAAATGTCCTGTGACAAAACAAAAAGAACTCTAGGAAAGTGTAGCCTACTTCTTGCTCGAAGATCTCATAAGTGATGTTTTCGGAACATTGTGTTTACTGGCCTTCTTCCAAACCAATTTCTTTTTCCCAACTCCACCGATCGCTTCAGTCATTTTAGACGGACTCTTTGACTTTCTTTGATCAACATTCCCCTTTATCCTCTTCCAATCTGAAACAGGATTCCAAGTGAATAAGAGCGTTTACAAGTACAGGCAGACTTTAAACATGAAAAAATATGGGGTCCGGTTTGCATGACTATAGACAACTTTTTTTTATTGGGTTAAAACTTTTCAACTAATCATATAAACTAAATTATTTGATAATAAACATTTACCTTAAACCTTACCATTTAAGAATATATATAGAATCTCTCTCGAATAAATAGAATGAGCTCGAAAGGCATACCTGCCAATATCTAAGAGAAATAACGAAAAATTTAGGACAATGTAAAAACTTTTTCCATTGTCGAAACACGTAGTGGCGGATTGATAAGCAGTGAAGCTCGCGAAGTGTGCCATCCACTACAAACTGGTTGAAGTCTATCCTACTATTTACAGCAGGTCCCGCTAGAATCTGGGAGAATGCATGGCTAGGAGACCTTCTTTAGGGAGGGGTGTCCGATTTAAGACACTTTTCTCTATTATTTACTACTGTTTTTTGCAATGTGTAATGAATTCGAATTCTCAACCAAAATAGTCTTCATCACAATCTATAAAATTGAATTTTCATTTTTTTTTTTTTTTATAAAAATGAGAAATAAAATATTTATTAAACTTAGGAAAGTATTCCAGGAGTTGAGGCTAATACTCCAATTTCAGAAAAGTGGTATTCAAGCCAACTCTAATAAAATAAATCAAAAAATGAGTTCTAATAATTGTTTAATTAACGATGAGGTTCAATGATTAACTGTATCATTAATTTTACTTAATCACATGTGTAAGATTGATCTGGTATCAGCAACTTTTAATATAAGTAATGAAATTATAGAATGTGTCTATTTTATATATGGAATAATGATAATAATAATATTTTTACAGAGACTTGTTCCCACTACAGATCGCTAATGAGCTGGAGGACCACCCGTTCCTTCTGTATGCAGAATGGGCCCCGCGCGGGCACGCCCTCATCATCGTGCACGACTACGACGTATACTACAGGCCAGACCCTAGGTCGGGGGTTGCTGTGAGGGTGTCAAACACCGCCGTTCCTGGCGTAGTGTTCAATGGAGTCCCAGATTGGTTGTATGAAGGTATCATGACCCAGTTTCTATTTTAATGTTTATATGATAAGGGTTATATTATAATTGAGCTGGCCAACAGCTTCCTATTATTTAGATTTGGAATAATAACTTATTAATAAATGTGACTATCAAACTGCAAAAGCTGGAAAAGACTAGGAATATTTAATTTACAATTGTACATTTCTTAACGGACCTGGTACTTGGCTGGTGACTAGAGAAGACTTGCTATTTGTATAAAGGCAGGACTTCCTGGCTCTTCTTGACGGCATATCTTCAGCTGTGCTGCTGT
This sequence comes from Acanthosoma haemorrhoidale, assembly GCA_930367205.1. Classification (NCBI taxonomy): domain Eukaryota; kingdom Metazoa; phylum Arthropoda; class Insecta; order Hemiptera; family Acanthosomatidae; genus Acanthosoma; species Acanthosoma haemorrhoidale. The sequence goes on along the minus strand of OV884009.1, from coordinate 105,490,994 downwards.
GAAGAGAGAAGGAAATGATGTTTTGGCACTTGAGATCTTGATTGTCATCCAGGAACATCACAGATAAAAAAAAAAAAGACCAACGTCTCAGGGGCAAACTTCTACTCCACCGCCAATCAAGCGAAAGCCGCGACGTTCAAATAGGAGCGTGCAAATAAAATCGTCTGAAGCCAGCTCGATGGACATATTGCCACATACCGGCACTTCTAAAAACGAAACCGTCGACGTGTCCCAGCTATTCATGTCAGCTTAAAGGCTTTACAAATTTAACAGCTTTAAGGTGCTTAAAAATACCAAGTAGAGGACTGGAGTACGATATGTATCGGGGATACTCCCGATACATATAGAGCCATAATAAAGTATTTGGAAAATACTAAGGCTGACTTCTTCCATACGTATCAACTAAAACAAGAAAGATCGCTAAGGGTGGTGTTCAGAAACCTGCATCCGACCACACGAGCTGATGAAATAGAGGACGAACTCTCAGCTCTTGGATAAAAAGTGCGTCAAATAGCGAACGTTTTGCGCGAGTACAGGCAACAATAGGATGCGATTAAAACGGCGTTACCATTGTTCTTCGTAGATCTCAAGTGAACACCTGGAGTGGAGAAAATCTACGATTTAACACACCTGTATTATATAAGAATAGAGGCCGAGAAACCGTACCCCAAACGCGACACCGTCCAGTGCCAAATCCTACTGTAACCACCCAACCAGGTATGTAGTGGAGTGAGAAGCACAAGAACGAATTATGCAAAAAGCCCCTGAAATCATTGAAGTATGAGTGCTCTGACAACCAAGCCATTCGGCCAACTATAAAGGCTGCGAGGCTCACAGAATCCTGAAGTTTAGGAAGGAACAACGTCGTCGGTCTGAAGAAGAGAAGCAAGCCACGGGAGCTCAAGAAGCGGCCCAGCCAGACATGTTGGGCCGTCTGTATAATTTGCCGATGCAGTTTGGAACAGACAGCAGTCAAGTTCCTCTTCCCCAGCGTTCCATTCACCCCGGCCACTAGCAAACCCAATACCATCCTCAACCACACATTTCGCATATTCCTCCACCTTCAAGCTATTCATATCTCACTAGCCTATTAACATCATTCCTTACAGAGTTCAGCACCCTAATTACCCCTCACATTTCCATCTTGTGTCCTACCTTATCCCCGTTAAACAAAATTCAAAAGTGGATCCTTCTGACAACTTATCCATTCTTCTTTGGAATGCAAATGGTGTTCGCACCCACACTAACGAACTGACAACACTACTCCACTACAAGAATATCGACGTTGCTCTCATTACTGAAACAAGACTTACGAGTAAACGACCATTTACAGTTCAACAGTACCAGACTTATTGTACTGGTCACCCAGATGGAAGAGTCACTGTCCTTAACTCGATTTCCCATCACATAGTTTCTTTGATAGCACATGATTTCCTTCAGTCCACTCCAGTGTCAATGATCACCTTCACTCCTCCTAATGGTCATCTGATCCCAACCGAAAGTCTGATTTCCTTGACTTCTTCTTCTACAATAGTTTAGGAACACTATATACGTGCCTTGATGACCTCTCCTCCGATCATAGCCCATTGATTCTAACCATTTCCCTAACACCAATTCACAAACTGCATCCTCCTTCATTTATTAGAGGCCTAGTTGATTTGGACCACTTCCACCATGTTCTTACATATTCCATAGACCTCAAAGTGGTCCTGAAAACATCCCAAGACCACGATCTAGTGCAATCTTTCACTGCTCTGATCCAGAAGTTGGCTTGGGAGGCTTCGTCACCACACCGTCATCCAAAAATTCACGATCAAAATCCTTTACCTCAGCACCTCATAGGTCTTTCTAAGATCCAATCCAATTCGTAGCTCCAATCCAAACGCTGCTCCAGAACAGTGTGGCAAAGAACCCGACATCTTGCTGATCGTAACTTGTACAATCATTACTGCAGATTGGTAAAGCGGCAATTGGCATCCTTCCGATCCGATTCTTTTAATTCCCACCACTCTAGCAGGGATAACTCCCTTTGGAACGTAACTAAAAAAAACCTAAACTATCCTCCTGTTTCACACCCACTCCGTTGTGATCATGGGTCCGGGGAGGCTTCGAATTCGGGATAGCTCGAAAGAATTCGCTGCTCTGCTTCCCGTACTTTCACGCCTCACCTTTCTCATCAAAACCATACTCATGGCACAATTGTTGAAGATTTCCTCACTTCACCTATCCCTCTCTCCCACCAAAAGCCGATAATTCCTCTGCGGTCAAATACCTTCTGAAAAACTTACCTTCCCAAAAAACCCCTGAATATGATCTTCTTACTCCTCTCAAAAATTCTCAAACAACTTCCTCCTAAAACCATAATCTTCCTAACCTACATTTATAATTGCATTATCCGAACTACGCATTTTCACAACCTGTGATCACATATCCTCATCCCTTGAAACCAAACAGTATTGCACTGCTGCCTTTCTGGAAATAGCTCAAGCTTTTGACAGTGTTTGGCACGCAGGTTTGCTTTATATGCTCAAAAGATGCTTACCACAGACCCTATTCCTAATCCTACAGTCCTACCTTTTAAACTGCTTCTGTCCGGAAATGTTCTTGTTTACTTTGATTATATTATAATTATTATTGGTATTATCTTCGCAGGCATATTCAAATTATTCACATTAACCTTTTAGCGGCATCCCATAACCTTCAAAAACACACAATTTTTCAGTTGACAACATGACGATTCGCCAAAAGGGTTATCGTTATTATTATCAACATGTAAATCACCAACTAATTCAATCAATACTGGTCGGATTGGTTATGCTTTCTTGGCTTTGAGCAAATGAATATTTCATATTTCACAGACAGTATTATTAAACCTAGTTCTCTTTTGATTTCCAGTGCTCTGTAATCTGCAATCAATTTTAGTGATAAGTATCTGAAAATTTTTGAAATTATATCACGCCCAATTACAATTAGATAAATTAAAAATTCATCAGGATTTAAACATCATTTTTAGCTCGTGACCATTAATATACCAATGAAAAGAGTTGTTTATCACACTTCATTAAAGATTTAACTAAACCTTATAAATTTAATATTTTGGAAAAAAAAATTGTCTACTAAATTTAGCTGTGGTTTTGTGCATGCGCTACTATTTACAACAGCTTTCTACTTCGCTCGTACTTCACATACTATTTACTACCGCTTATAGGCCAGAGTCAGACATAGAATTGTTCTAGCAGGCAATATATGTGACCAGCTCACGAGGGAGCCCACAGGAGGTGAGTGAATCACTTGGTACATTTGTGTTTAGTGCAACAAGTGAGATCGGACAGAGAAGTTGGCCATTTTGGACGCTATACCTTTAGCCATACACGGATCGGAGATAACATCAGGTGATCGGCTCTCTGGGCCAAACGCTCTGTTGGCTCAGAGCCAAGACCCGGTGTCTCGCCGCTTGAAGTTGTGCGATCGAATCCCACCGGCGCTACGTATTTAATTTACAAGCAAAAACCGTTGTTATGATAAAATGAGGTTTTATCAACAACTGATGTCACAAAATAAAAAAAAAAGATCTAGGTCACTAGGTCCAACCCCGACACAATCGCCTGTAAAGCGAAAACCGAGACGTTCAAACAGGAACATACAAATAACCTCCTCTGCCGCTAGTTCCATGGAAGAGATACCTCCACAGGCCAGCACATCTAAAGAAGACACCGTCGAAGTTTCCCCTTTCTTCACGCCCAACACCTTTGAGGCGTTGAAAAGTATTCAAACTGATGAAATGGACGTCAACAAAACGCCCACACAGCCCAAGCCACCAGCTATATTCGTGCGAAATATTAATAACTTTAAATTAATGTGTACCCAATTGAATAAAATTGTAGTTACAGGCAAATACACGTGCCTCAATCGGTCCCGGGACACAAAAGTTTCTCCGGACACTCCCGAAACATACCGAGCAATAGTTAAATACTTAGGAGAAACTAAGGCAGACTTCCACACCTACCAATTAAAGCAGGAACGATCACTCCGAGTGGTGATCAGAAATTTGCACCCAACCACACCAGCTGACGAAATAGAAGAAGAACTCTCAGCTCTCGGATACAAAGTTCGTCAAATAACAAACGTGTTGCGTGAGGATAGGCAACAGGATGAAAAAAAAAAAACAGCATTACCACTGTTCTTTGTCGAACTCGAGAGGACACCTGGAATCGAGAAGATATACGACCTAACAAACCTGTACTACACAAGGGTACAGGTTGAAAACCCGTATCTCAAACGCGATATCGTCCAGTGCCATAACCGTCAGGCATATGGGCACACAAAATCTTACTGCCACCACCCTCCCAGGTGTGTTAAGTGCAGTGGGCAGCACAAATCTGAATTGTGCAAAAAGCCCCTAAAATCGCCTGCGGTATGCGTGCTTTGCCACCAAGGACATCCGGCCAACTACAAGGGCTGCGAGGCCTACAGAACACTGAAGTCCAGGACAGAACAACGTCGTCAGCCAGAGGAGGAAAAGCCAGTAACAAGAAGTGGCCCAGCCAGAAATTTGAGGCCTTCTGTCTCTTTCGCTGATGCCGTTCGCAACAGAGAGCAGTCACAGGCACCGCCCACTCCCTGTCCGCAAGATCACCTTTCCCAGCATTCCATTCATCCCGTTAACCCTCAAGCTCAACCCCATCCTCAGCCACACATCTCGCATATTCCTCCACCTTCAAGTTCTTCGGATCTCACCAGCCAGTCTCTGGGCTGTCTGTAAATATTGTATGAATAAGCGAGTGAATGATGAACTGTAAATATGGTATGAATGAGAGCATTTATCTTATTACTTATTGCCTTATAAAATGCAGATTGTAATTATAGCACAATAAAGGAGTATATATATATATAAATTTAGCTTTTTCATTCAAACCGAAGAGCGAACATTCTGATCCCGAGTCAAATTTAAAACCAAAACGTTCACCGTTTTGAATAAGTCTCTTCCATGAGTTGGTTCTACGCCGATTTTCTTTGCGTGGTCTCCGTTCTTCCTCCCTTCACACCTCGGCTAATGACCTGACTTCCACTCGCATTTCAAGGAGATTTGTCCCTTCCGGTTGCAAGAGTAGCATAACAACATCTTAAGTCCTAGGAGTCTTAGGGCGAAACAGCTTCCTTTGCAGATGGAGAAGCAGATTCAGTGTTCAATATGCAGATCGTTGGTGAGCCGGGTTCCCTGGTGGGGGGAGGGGGTAGTAGTGGCTTCTCTTGAGTTCTTCACATCCATTCCAGCTGCTCTTTCCGTTCCAATTGGCACTAAGTTAGGTTATCACCCTAACCACTCGGGTTGAATGTAACATAAGTTTCACTTCTGCCCCTAGGCTAAAACAATAAAATTTGTAAGTACGTACTCATTTCCACAGAATCCCACTGAGAGAGGAAAGTAGATTTGAAACTGCTGTCCCAAGTTAAACTGGGACCAAGAACAGTGGCGAACCACGATACTGTCTCACTCTCCAATGCATGGCTTAGAGCGACTGCGAGAGGTCCTCCCTGGTATTCTTCTTCTCCTAAGTAGCACTGAACGATGTTGCACCAGAATTTCGGGTTCGTTTCTTGCGCTTTAGGATTGAATTCTGGGAGTTTTATATCAGGTTTGCACTTACTAGTGTTTTGCCAATTGTCTAATTAGTGACTCCATAAACCGATTCTTAGTTTCTAAATGTTGGCTCTGAGTTTGTTGAGTATGTGAGCAAGGAAGTGGGATCCCTCAATACTTCGAATTGTACTGTACAAGTCATTTCCACGGAAAGACATGGATGAAGCCCTTCTGTTAGATAGTTTCAGGGTGCTCCGTTAAAAGAAGGTTTGGGCGTAGTCATTGTCTCCACACCTGTCAGTTATATCTGCCACTCACATATACAACAAATATAATTCATGATAATTATAATATTAAATTATTTATATATAAACCGTGAACACTAAGCAATATGCCTATTTTTTATTGCTGTTTCTATACAGAAGAGATCCTGTCAGATCGAAAAGCATTCTGGATGTCTTCAGACGGTCATATGCTTTTGTATGCCTCTTTCAATGACAGCCAAGTTGAGGAGTACAAGTTCTCGTGGTACGGAGTCGCTTCTAATGGCCAGCAGCTTTACCCGCAAATACGCAGCCTCAGGTACCCAAAGGTTTGTAGCACCCCACCTTCATATTAATTCAAAAGAAATTTGTTTCACTTTTTTTTTTTTTTAATTCCTTTACTTCTCAAAAACTAGGCCGGGACTACCAATCCTTTGGTGAAGTTGTTTGTTTCTGACATGGCTGATGTTAAAAATATCAAGACAAGAGATCTAAGACCACCCATGGCTCTAGATGCAAAGTGAGTGCTTTTTGTAACTTTCTGATTTATATTTATTTGTATTTTTCTCGATATTAATATTAGAACATGATATTGATAAATGAGAGTGTAATCGAGCTAAATGTAACTTTTATCAGGGACCACTATTTTGTTGCTGTGGCATGGGTCAGCTCGACTGAGGTAGCAGTTGTCTGGATGAACAGGACCCAGAACCAGGCTATGGTCACCCTCTGCAAAACACCCATGTGGCTTTGTCAGGAGGTAATACAAACTGTTACTTGATTGAACCTTATTCCTAATCTTAATAACTTCTCCAATTGAATAATACTGACATTGTTTAAGTGTTGACGATAAGTATTAAGGAATGGATACAAGAAAAATATTCCAATGCTTTAAAAATTCTTGAAATTGTCAATTTTACTTTATTTCAGAGAGAATTAAATGAGAAAATAAAAAAGATAATTAAAGTATTTTTCACCACTACCATAGCAACTTCAATATAAAAATTTAATAATGCCACTCTGGGGTGTAATAACCGGTTTCATGAGGTTCATTATTGTCAGTTTGCCACAGTGGTGTGCACAAGCACAAGCTGGAAGTGGCCAGAGAAAATTCTCCAAATCCTCAAGTTATCCGACCTTATTTAGTTTAGTTATCCAACCACAATGCAAGTTCGGATATTTTAAATAATGGTATTAGTTAATAATGACTTTGACTTCCAAATATCCTTTTAAATTTAGTTAATTAGTACCATTTAAATAATTGTTTACACCTCATCAATAATTTATTTTATTAACAGCTCTTTCGAGAGCCCGTGTCTGTCATCCTCAGGCTATGACAACTACACAATACAGCAAAAATTAAACAATATCTACAAATCTACAAATAAATATCTAGCACAAAATTATGATTAAACCTTAATAAAAGGTAGATCCAATTACACTACTAAGGGATAAAATGTAAAATGTGTAAAAACTTCAAAAAATTAAATACACCAATGTCATAGAAAATCAAACACTCACCATCACACAAAAATGCATCCCTGTTTAGTACAAAATGCCTGGAATTCAAAAGTTTTAATATTAAACCTACAAATTTTATTTGAAGGAAATAACAATCTCCCCTGAAAGGACAATATATAATCTCATTCATAGATAGATGAGCTCATTCATACACAATTTACAATATGGCATTCATTCTCTCATTCATTTACAATATACTAAGATACAGTATACGTAATGTATCTTACATAGAAAATCCCCCCATTCACTTGTAGAATTGTCACCTACCCGGATATGGCTCCTCACACTACTCCTGCAGCCCCATCACCACCGCTAACTAGGGGTTATTTATATTAACACTGCATTACTAGCTAGTTTCATCTCCAGGCCCTCAGCTATTAGGCTATAATTGTCATAGCCTGAGGATGACATATGTGAGGATGTCGAAAGTACTTGTACTAAAAAAAAAAGAGACTTGAAGGATTGGTGTTAGTTAAACTTAAAGTTCTAAGTAGTCTATCTGCTTAGATTATATCTAATGTCCCTTTCCATTGCCCAAATACAAAGAAAGATTTTTCATACTTGTATGCAGGTATGTTTCTATTGAAACATTTAGGGCCATTGCATTTAGTTAGAAACAATGATTTGATTTAAAAGCTGAATTCACTTCAACAGTTTTTAACGGATCCTGGCTTTATCTTGTTATTAATATAATTAAAAAAGAAACAGAAAAAATAACTTGGTGATGAATTATAAATTTTAAAATACATTAACCCTTTGAATGTGACCGTTGAGTTACCTGTTCATGGTCACAGATTATGGCACAAAGCTGATAAAAATAGGGTATATTTTTACTACACTTACACCTGAAAAGTTTTACCTAAAAAAAATGAGGTAGCTTTTTTAATTTATTTTTTACTCTTCTGCTAAATTTATTTTGATATAAAATGATTTATGAAAATGACACAAAATATTATTCTATAACTTACTTCAGGACCTATAAAAAAAGGAGGAGAAGATATAAACGTGAGAATTTTTTATTCTGCTGCCTCGACATAAGTTAGTTATTACCCCACCATTAGTCAGCTGGCAACTGTAACATGCAAATGGTTAATTATTAATCTTTAATTCTTAAGTTTCACAGGACAAATACCAGAAAACTTACAATAATACTAAATAGTTGCAATATATTGTTGCTGTTGTTATAGACTAGGTGTTTATTTGTTTATTCATGACTGATGTCTACCCCTAGACCCAGAGGTATAGCGATGGGAAGGGATGGGTGGACACCCCAGGAGCTCCGATCTTCTCCGCCGATGGAAACACATACCTCACCCTCAGCCCCATCAGGGACGGGAGCGCTGGCTTCTTCAGGCATGTAGTGTCAGTGAATATCCAAAAAAAAAGAAACATTCCACTCACTCATGGGCCTTATACTGTTTCAAAGATACTCGCTTGGGCCAATGATAAGGTGTAAGTATTCCATAAATATTTACACAGATTAAAAAATTATTAGTATAATTTCATTGATTTGAGTTTATTTTTAGGAATTTCCAGGAATAAAAACCATTCATTATTTAACAATATTTTAATAATATGATAATATTTTAAGATGATCCACGCATAGTATATTTATATGTTGTGTTTCTTACTAGCTAAATTTTCCTTCAGGGAGCCAGTAGCTATTAGCTTTCCGATTCCAATCGCTGTTCGTGCCAGTAACAAAAATTATTTTAATTGTTATGTTGCTCGGCGTCCATTTTTCTGTCGAGACCACATAATTGGTATGTTCCACTCCACTTCCACCTTCCTCTCCTATTGTATGTCGCGGCAAATAATGGTACTGTCATATTTTCAACCAGTATCATACACTACCACATCCAGCCAAAAGTTTGCTTTGAATACTTTTCTGGGTAAATCAGCCGTTATAAAATGTATACAGGATACCTAATTCTACGATATTTACAGGTCTAATGTAAACATTTAATGGCCGGAAGCCTTCGGTGTAAGTTCGTGTTGTAACACATGATTACAAATGAAATATTTTTAAAAAAAGTTTGTTGAGTGGACTACTTGGCTGTGAAGATGAATTTGGATATGAAAACTGCAATTAATCAGATATTTATGTAATTTAAATCTGAATTCATTACTATTGAAATGAAATCCATTGACTTGGTTTTACAAGGAAAAAATAAAGACATAGAAAACTGAGATTAAAGAAAAATATAAAAAATAACTTTATAAAGTAATTTGTAAATGCTTATCTAGAGATGTATCCAAATCGTATCGCTTCCATCATATCCCCAGACTCGGCTGTTTTCATGAATTATTTTCCGTTGCTGGCCATCTTCCTGATTTGTTCTCTTCTTTCCTTGGCATTTCCATGATACTTGGCACCCCGTTTCCTGTATTCCTTCTGCTCACCCATCATTTGCATAGAGAGGAGAGCAGCGAAAATGTTCATGAGCCTCATAGAAAAACAGGCATCGCCACTTCCAGACAAGGCAGCATCGGTCCCTGACAGGAGCTCGGTGAACTACCAACTCTTGGCAGTTGACCGTTCCATTGAGATCGCGACGAGTCATCGACAGACATTCGTCCAAATTTCCGGTAAGGTGGCACCATATGCAAGGCCTGGATCATTCTGCCATAAATTGCCGAACCAGTTCCTGTCCCTAATCTAATTAGGTGTACTATATGTACTATGTTTCTAGGAAGTTCGCTTATCTTAGCCACTGTCCGGCCCATTAAAGCCTTTTAACTATGGTAACTCTCATAATGTCACTTACTAAGCGTAGTTAGCCCCTAGAGCTCCAGGTTGCTGCTCTTCCTCCAGTTCTCACTTACCTCATTAGTGGACCATATTTTTTTTCCTCAAATACCAGTTGTTTTAGTTTTGTTTTTACTTGCTTCCACTTGTGATGGGCTTGTCACAGAACAAAAAGAAAGTTAAGGATAAAAAAAGTCACAGGATAGAAAGTTAAGGATATAGAAGTCACAGAAAATAAAGTTAAGGATAAAAACCATAACCAGCCTTTACATCCTAAGATATGTCGTCGAAATGAGAAGGTGCTTTTAAAAAAATGTCCTAGTCCGAAAATGTTCTTGTTTACTTTGATTATATTATAATTAGTATTATCTTCGCAGGCATATTCAAATTATTCACATTAACCTTTTAGCGGAGATAGACGAATTCTCAAGCCTTTTAAAATGTAGGTTTCTATGGTGATCTATTTCCATCATGTCTACCTTCTGACCAAATAACATCCACTGAATCTCACTTGCATCTATGTCAACGTCTAATTTCCTCAAGGGGCAGAAATGCTTATTTGATGTCTTCAAATGACCTTCCTACGATGATGTTGAAGATATAGCATCTGAATACTCATTTACCACCTTCTCTAGTGTAAGGCAAGAAATAAGGTATACCTAAGCATCACCCACCCCTCTTCTGGGAATAAATACCTCCAAGAATTCTCTCTGGAGACAGAATATGCAGTCAACATGCCATTGACTAAATCCTCTTTTACAAACTCCATATTTCCCAAAGCTCTCGAAGGTTAATAGATACTCTTAAGTTACTTTACTTCATCACTCTTACCATCTCCTTCTACCTCCGTGAACAACACCCTAACTCCTGTAATCCCCCCCCCCATCCCCTCACCCCCCCCCACTTTGGCTTTGGCTGTGTGGTATAGCTTGGGGGCATATTGAAGGAAGTCATGAACTGTTTCATTAGATTTGCCTTCGGGACTCCACGGTGCTCCTGTTTCTCCTATCTGTACGTCGATTTAAGGTTGTTTTTCCACTCCTTCCGTAGATAATATTTCTTTACCTGATACATTTACTAAACTTGCCTGATACTAAACCATTAATTCTCATCCTTCTCCTTATGTTTACAATCAAGTGCAGTTCAAATCCTCAGTATACTCCTATAACACAAGATAACATCTTTCTTACTTATATACTCCTTCCCACAGCACTGAAGCATTCTGGGGGTAAAATCTAATGGCTTAACATAACCATAACACAACATAACCAACCATTGTAAAGTTAATTGGCTGACTACTCAAACAATAATGAAGCTGCTTGTCTTGTTCAAGTGAGATGATTCCCATCTTTTTTGTCATATATTGTTGTGTCAACCTCTTAATTACCAATAATTAGAAGTTCCCCTCTTCTCGGGCCTGAAAATATCTATCTATGTTTCCATATTTTAATAATAAAGCTTATGACGTCAGTCAGAGAGGGGGTTTCCCCCCTAGTGGGGAAAACAGCCGCAGGTGGGGGAACCATCCCCACCACGGCTGATCTGCCTATATAGCTACCCTGTCTTAAGGTAGACGGGAGAACTTACTGAACCGGCACTTGGAACACAGCTCTCTCTCTCTCTCTCTCTCTCTCTCTCTCTCTCTCTCTCTCTCTCTCTCTCTCTCTCTCTCTCTCTCTCTCTCTCTCTCTCTCTCTCTCTCTCTCTCTCTCTCTCTCTCTCTCTCTCTCTCTCTCTCTCTCTCTCAGCTTTTATCCGCTTGCTTGCATGCCGTATGCCAGGCCTTATATGAGTGGCGTTTGACAGGGGAATCTGTCATGTTACGTTTACAAATAGTTATTTACCTACCATGTGGCATTATATTAATCTAATATCAAATAATGAACATACATCGTTTTTAGAATTATTAGTTGTGGTATTGATCTCACTATTTATGAAAAACTAATACATATAGATATCAGAAGTAAACACTTACATGACTAATTTACTAATTATATTTTATACAGTATTTATTTGTTCTATTATTCATTTTAGATTATTTATTTTCATGTAATCTTTATATGGTAAACATCTGTTCAGGCAGTAACCTACTTAGTCGGTTAATAAGGAATTGTATACTTGTACCCAGCGATGGAATCTGTGTATTATTTTAAAAATATTAATTACTTCATGGACAAAATATAGTGTTTTAAATATCTATATATTATAAATACATTGTATGTAGATATAGCAGTAATTTAAACATACTCTCTCTCTCTCTCTCTCTCTCTCTCTCTCTCTCTCTCTCTCTCTCTCTCTCTCTCTCTCTCTCTCTCTCTCTCTCTACACTGGCGCTTGCTGCTCTGCTCAAATCATCGCCTTCTCATTTCAACTACCTCAGCATCTCTCTCTCTCTCTCCTAGCCTCGCTATGTTTTAGTCCGGCGTTGTCAGACCCCACACCTTCCTAATGGGAATCTCTGCCTTCGTCTCGCTAAAACTAGCACCTCCTTGGGACCTCCTCGCGAACGACGGTTGTCGTGGCCCTACAAACTTTACCTAGTAACGTCTCCCACGGCTGCTTCTCTCCGGTTCACACTTGCCTTCGGGATCCGGACGGTTTTCGCCTACCCTAAGATACCGAGTGTCAATTCGTGGTCATTCCAATACCACATAAACTACCTGTAAACCTACCCTGTTCTTCTTCTCCTGAACATAGTGCCTTAGGGCTGAACATAGGGCCCACCTTCTAAGATCTTGTGGAGTAAGGTCAATCAGGAATTAAGCTGCCCGCCGACTAGGCCGCCAGCCAGGGTGAAAGACCACAGGCCCACACTTATCTCTTTCTTGGTAATCGTCGGACGGCGGCTAGAGGTTGTAGCGACCCTAGCCCGCGGACTTCCCGACACATATTTTATGCTGGGAATGACTAATCATTTGATACTCGGTACTCTTTTGGTGCGGAGATTTTTGATTTTTAGGTTAATGAATGATAGCTGTTTGGTTTTCATCAAATTTATTAACTGACAATGTTTTGTTACTATGTCTGTGAATGGACCTGATACAGACATTCATACAATGTCGAAAACTTGGCTAATAATAAATTTGAAGAAACCATAACTTTCATAAAACTCAATATTTTTTACAAACTTTTCTACTCATTTATATGAACATACTATTAATTTTCTATAACCTACAGTCATTTATATTGTGATAAATTCTATAGAAAGCTATTTATTTTTTGCTAATGACCTCTAATAAAGTGGATTGTTTTCCCCATTACTTTTATAAAATAATAAAGGTCACGGTAGGGCTCTATTTAGACTGTGCACATTAGTCAGGGTTCAACTGTCCCAAGCAGAGGTTTTCTAACCTCTATGACACTAGAAGAAAATGTTATCACTTAACGAATTCACTCCCTGTGCCATGTTCAAATCCTGCAGTTGTGCTTGAGTCTGGCCCTTAACCTTTCAGTCACATCAGACCCTTTAAAATCAAATCTGAATATGCACATTATGCCTATGGTAAACATTTATTTGTATTTACAAATTCCATTACTTCAGGTATTTTCTGGCAGTTCCTGAAGGAGCTACTGGCCAGATGCACCTTTATTACGCTAGTTCTAAGGACTCGGGTGTAGATAAGACATGTCTGAGCTGCCCTTCAAGACCAGGGCCCAAAGCAGAACTTCACAAGACTCACGGAGCGGGAGGAGCGGATTCAGAACAATCGCACAAGAAGAAAAAGGAAGAGGACAGTAAGATTTCCTTCTAATTTGTTCCTTTCATAGCTTTTAGAGCATTGATAATTGATGAATTAATCTCTGTTGGAATATTGATTTGTATAATGAATCTATGAGAATTTCGCTCAAGTTCATTTAATAACAAGGTAGGTTACTGGATTAATAGAACAATTATTCCACAATGTTGTAGTAGAACCATTAGAGATGATTTGGGGAAGTAAGAATCGCCCAATATCCCTAGCATCCATTCCCTGTAATGCAGAATCCTCTGCCATATAGGCAATGGTCCCTTCTATTTTAGTAACTACATCCTTACGTTCAACCTCTACATCCCTTTCATCCATGATATAGCAATCTCCCGTTAGCCAATTTCCTCCATTCCCTCAGTTTCCATCCTAATCCCGATGCGAATGGTCTACTCTCCATCCCATTGCCGACAACCCAGGCCTAAGGTGAAGGTTGCGTCTGACATCCTGGAAATAAACTAACATTGTGTTTTTAAGTGTGCTTATAAAATGAAGTCGTTTTGGCTAATGAAACTTCCCCCCCCCCAAAAAAAAAACTTAAAATTTTTAGCATTATCAAAATCTCTCATGCTTGTACAATTTTTGTGACGATAATTCTTTATTGTTTATATAGTTAATTTTATTGCAATGTAATAGCAAAGTATCCGCTTCCTAGGTCCTGATGAGTCTTTATACAAAGAATGCCTTTATCACAGTGCCATATTTAGTCCGACAGCAGAATTCTATGTTCTGGAATGCCTTGGACCGGGTATTCCAACGGTCGATCTCTACAGAACTCCAGCTCCAGGTACAAAACCGACTAAACTCATAACCCTACAGAACAACACAAGGCTGTATGTAAGTTTTTTTCTTAATTATTAAGATTTTCAAATTACCTAAATTTTCATATCAACTCCTTTAAATTATGTTTACATAATTAGATTTTAAAGCTATGCCTGTTTTTTGAACGCATATACCAGGTGTTTTTATAACGATCGTAAAACATAAAATTTATGTAAAATATTTAAATTTATAAAAAAAAAGGCTGTAGTGGGAGATTTTATTTTCTTGTGAAAATTGGACCAATAGTTAATCATTTTGAATAGGGGGAAATCTCAATATTACGGTCTTCAAAATTCGTGTGCTGGAGATATTAATGTTAAATATTCAGCTCTAAATGTTAGTCCTAGTTGACTGGTATAATATTATTAGTGGTTCTAGCCTTTTTTGCGTGGAAACATATTGAATGGCTGTAGGGGTGTAGAGTGTCGGCCTTTGCCTGCAAAAGGGTAAGCATCACCGCTTCGGTCCATAGTTAGTGGAATTCGATAGTTGTATGTGTGCAATAGTGGAAAAATAAGTGATAGACTGTGTAGGAAAATTCGCAGCACCAAACTGTGCTACTTTCGCAACGTTTTGATGTATGTGGTGCGGGTAATGAGCAGTCTAGGCTGATTGCGGAGTATACAAGCAGGTAACTCCTTATTACCACTCGCGGATCTTGAGTCTTTGCTACCAGTCATTGTGTCACCCCCTTCTCCACAAGAAGATGAATGGTGGTGACGGAGTGTCAGTATCGTTGACTAGGGATGTCAGCGGGGAGGAACCTGGTGATGAGCACCCACTGTATCTGGGCCTCCTCGAGAGAGCCTAAGACATCCCGAACACCATGGGTTGCCTTTTGGCCGATATACGGTTCACGAAAAGTTACCAGAGCATCATAAACCGCAGGATATATGTCTTGATAGAAGACATAAAAAAACTTGTAGCAGAACATACAAAGCTGAAGCGGTCCAGAGACTAGCAGCGGCAGCCTCAATAGACTTGGACCTCCAGGAACATCGCCACCCAGCTAAGGTAAAAAGAAGAAATCTGGAAGAGCTTCCGCCTCCGCAGGTTAATTGAAGAAGAACCTAGGAAGTAGAAGGACGATCTTAGCGACTGAACCAATAAGGTGTGGAATAGCAGGCAGCTGGGCCAATGTTACAAAACGGAGTACCTCCCCTCGGTCAAGGTTGAGAGCAAAGTGGGTCTCCCCTGACTAATAAAGTTCTCAAGTGCTATCAGGGCATAGCAGATTTCGTTCCAAGCTTTATGAGCATAAAAGAGCTGCAGACCTCAATTGTCCACAAAGCAGGGATAGAGATACCACAGTACTTGTCGTTCTCACCTGTCAAGCCTTGGAAGAAGCAAGAGCACGGATGCTTCACTCGATTAGCCGGTAGAGCTTGGATGAGTCAGACTTACTGTTGCTGCTTGACAACGAGGAGAATTACAGGGCCATTCTCACCTTTGTCCAGAAGTGGAAGGAGCTTCAGGGACCAGCGCACTTCGCCATCTCCAGGGGAGTGATGGAGGTTGAGCAACCGTAATATGGGAGCTGCTCATCAAGAAGGCATCATTTAAACATCATGGATTGGAATCCCTTTGTTTATAGCAATAAGTTAGCCTTAAGGGAAAAAAAATTGATTACAATAAAACCGGCTTAAAAGAACAAAAGGTGCGCTGACCAGTGCAATACACCCAATTCACTGGAATACGCGCACCACAGGCAACGAAACACCCCATGGTGCCGTTAACGGTGAGCGAAATCCATGAAGGGACCCCGACTGGGACACGGATTCCACCGTAGAATTAATCTAAAAAAAAAAAAAAGCTGTAGGACTGTTGATGTGTGAAATATAAATATACATGCTTTATTATACCTGATGTACAGAGGATGTTGTTCAATATGGCTTGTTTTCTTTCTTTGGTCAGCTGTAGACTGCAACCTAAAGGATTTTAGGTAAATACCCAAGAAAATGGTTGGTTCTATGGTTGATTGCTGTGTACGGTTAACTCAACCTACTCAAATTACCACAGTACAAGGCAATGAGGTACACATATTGCTGGTGGGGGGGAGAGTCCCAATTGTGCCCTATGTGCTTTTGCTTTTTGTCAAGCCGACAACTGTTGGGATACAGAGCCTTTCGGCTATAACTGATCGAAAATCTTCCATGGTTACTTGTATTAGTCGTCTCTTCGATGGCTCCTTCATGGTTGACGGCCCACGAGGACAATGGCAATGCCTTAAGATAAAAAAACACTATCCGTGAATTTTACCAATTTTCTACACTATGTACTTCTAACTGCTAATCACTAAGGTAAATTGGCTTCAAAACCGCAAATATATCACCTAGGGTTTGGGGAAACCCAGCGTGATCTGGTGGCTATGATAGAAGAAATAGCAAGATCTGTCAGTAATTTCTTGGGCGCAAGCTCCAGTAGTGCACTATGGATGGGCGTGTCTTTGTTAACCTCTGAGGCTGAGGGGTGGCCACACCTTGGAAGAGGACCTCACACTTATTCAGCCGATCAATGTTTGTAATGATCTGTGTCACGCCAGATCACACTTAAAAAAGAAAAGAAAATGAGCTGCAACGCTCATAAACAAAATACCGGTTATTTACTGACTTGGGTCCACCTTTGGTAAAAGCAGCATCTTTAGAGTAACAGCCAATAAACTTAAACAATTAACTATTAAAAGTAACATTATTAAACAATAGGTAGGGGGTATGCATTCCCTTCTGAAATGAACATAATAATAAAGCTTCAAAATATTAACAACTTACATGTTCATTCAGACAAAGATATTTGATTTGACCAAATGGGTAAATGAAACCATACCAAGGGCAGATGCTGAAGGTATGACAATTTTACTGAGAAACGTAAACAGAACCGTGTTGAAACCTTCTAGGGCCCGGCATGTAAGTTAGAAAGAGCGAAAACAACAGTGTATTTAATTCATGGCCCGAACAATCAATTGACCGGGGACTTCCCTACAACATGATAGGGTTCCCTACAACATGATAGGGTTCCCTACAATATGATAGGGTTCCCTACAATATGATAGGGTTCCCTACTAACTGAGATATTCCTGTTTAAATGAGGACCTTGCCAATATTAATTCTCTTTCACTACATTCTCGCAATGACTGTAAACATTGCACCAGAGGTAGCCAGCCGGGTTCCTTGCAGTCATTTAATTGTAAAGTTACCAAGAGCTAATTTGCCTGTGTTATAGTTTATATGATAATATTAGATATTAAAATGTATATATTTATATTTTCACTCTTGAGGTATAAAACCCACAAAGAAAACTGACAATGTCTATAGACATGATTTGCATAACATTTAAAACACGCTTGTCACAAACAGTGCTTCAATTCACAGATAGACAGATATACACATATATTAAAACTCCTAATATAAGGTATAAGCTGAGATTTCAGTTAAATACAGAAACCACAGCTACGTATTAAATTTAGTCCGTGTTAAAAAGGGTTAAAGTATTTGTAACTAGACCAACCTTATATTATAGAAAATATATAAAAAATAATGATAGATGACAAATAGACTTAGGAGGATTGTAATCATTGTAAACTACTTTCTTGGGCAGTCTTAATGATTTATTTATTACTTCCTATTTCATTTCGTTTATAATCTTATTATATTTATAAATAAATACTATTATTGCATGACTTTTTTATCGGAAAAAATAATGAAACATATTTATTTTATTTTAAATTTGTGCATTAAGCAATAATTATTTAATAGATTATTAAATGTTTAGGAAAAGGTTTCTAAGCTGGCCCTACCTCAGGTAATGACTTTCCCTGTGGAGGTTACAGGTGGTCACCAAGCACAAGTGCGGCTATTCCTGCCACCTGGCCTCAGGGACACGGAAATCACAAAATATCCTCTTCTCCTTCAAGTGTAATGCAAGCAATATTTTTATCACTATTTCAAAAATAATCTCATATGATATATGAAAGTTTTTGATACATTTTATATTTAGATTTTTAATTGGCTGGTGTTCTAAAAATCTTATTCCAGTACCAAGAATATTCTTGTTTGTTTAGTCCTCTTATTAGAGGACACACTGCCTATTCCGGGTGTGTATTGATATCAATCAGGCTGTGGAAATCACTCGTGCACTATTTAGTATTGCCGTTATACTCAGTTCTCGATATTTCTGTTCCTTTCGAACCATTCTGCTGTTGAATCTGTGCCAAGAACCTTGCTCTGAATCTTATCCAGATTATCCCCGGGCAAATCTCCTACATCCCCAACTGTTATTCCCACCATTCTTTTCCATCTAGTGGTACCAACTGTCAAACTAAAAATAAACAAATTTTTAAAAATAATAAACTTTCATAGCTTCTTTAAATTTACAGATGATTATATATAATTATAGATCCTCAGGCTCTATGGTGATGGGGCTCACCTTTTTGATCAACCTTAAAACTAACTTACATACTAATTCTTAACCTAATTTTTCCCCGACAGTCTGTTGCCATCGATGCGGGAGGGGTGGTGGGGTCATAGTGTTAAACACTGGGTTGGTTAGGTGCTGCAACAAGTCAAAAAACTTGATGTGTCTCCGGAATAAACGTTTATTCATTGTTATTGTTTTAATGAATTACACAACAACAGAGTACGTACGAAAGGAAGCGGGCTCCCTCAATACTTCGAACTGTAGTGTAGTCACCACCACAGAATGACCTGGATGAGGCAACTGCTGGTGGTTTTGTGAGAGTTCTTTCTCCTGTTAATCTCTCGACCTACTGGATGGAATCAGTAAAATATGGAAAACCTCGTAAAGGGGGGAACCAGAGATTCAGTGGGCACCGGTGCACTTATTACACTTTAGATCTCTACTACATCAACCAAACCGTGCGTCATTGTTAGACGCCATTATGTCTGCAAGGTTTTACCCACTGCATTCATGAAACTGGTAATTTTGTGTAATAATAATCGCCCAATAAACAGTACTCTAAGGTACGTCAGGAAAACTACAAATTAAACTGTAGCTAGTAGTAATAAATAAACGTCAATCAAAACTAAACATTGGAATAAACAAAAAGTTTGTTGCATTGAGCTAATGTTTCAATAACAACATATTTCAATAACAATAAATATTGAGCTAATAAAATAAAACTAATGCTTTTTTTCCTAATATATATATATATTCCTTTATTGTGCTATAATTACAATCTGCCTTTTATAAGGCAATAATAATTAAGATAAATGATCTCATTCATACCATATTTACAGTTCATCATTCACTCGCTCATTGATACAATACTTACAGACAGCCCAGAGACCTCCCAAATCCACATGCGAAGAGAAAGTGGAGTCTTGGGAAGTCTCCCACGCTCCTCCGTCAGCCGCGTCACCGGGTACTAGCCAGTGGAGGCTGACCAAGAGCGCGAGAGCTACAGACGCTCAGGACATGATTGGAGAAACTGGCCATTGCCAGGACTCCCACTGTCACGCGTTTATAGCAGGTCACGAGGTCACTGCCGTTACAGTCTCCGAGGAGGATTATAGGAATGAGTGGTGCAGTGCAATGACTGTGCTACAGGATTAGGGTGGTTGGAAAGGCTACTGTGGAATTTCATAAACTTGGAAGGGATGAGTTCTAGAATGTAGGGTATATTAAGGTCGTTGTGAAGGGTTTTGTTGCTGACATAATAAGAGGCATTTACTATTGTTCTCAGGACTTCGGGTTGAAAGGATTGGATACGCTTGATGTTCGACTTTTTTGCTGTCCCCCATAGCTCTATTCCGTATGTCCAGATTGGTTTAAGTATGACTTTGTAGATTAGTAGTTTATTTTCTATTGAGAGATGGGATGTCCTTCGAAGTAGTCTGTACAGTTGTCCAATGCGTCTGTTTAGTTCTTGTCTTTTTAGTCTCGTATGTGGGTTCCAGGTCAGTCGTTTGTCGAGATGAAAGCCTAAGTACCGTACTGTCTCGAATACAGGGAGAGGAATAGAATTAAAATAACCTAGTGGACAAGTCTTGCGACAAAGGGTAAAGGTAATGTGGGAGCATTTTGCTTCATTAACTTTGATCCGCCATTGATTGCACCAATACTCGATCTCGTCAAGGTGTTTTTGAAGGTTATGGGATGCTATGTCGGGGTCTGGGTGGGATGACGAGACTGCAGTGTCATCTGCAAATGTGGCCAAGAAGGTATTGGGAGTAGAGGGGACATCAGCGGTGTATAGGTTATAGGGGATGGGGCCTAGGACACTGCTCTGTGGAACTCCTGCATTTATGGGATAGTAGTTAGAGTAATCTAAACCACAGCCGACTTAGAAGAAGCGGTTTGAAAGGTAGGACTGTAGGATTAGGAAAAGGGTCTGTGCTAATGTCTTTTGAGCTTGTAGAGCAAACCTGCGTGCCAAACCCTGTCAAAAGCTTGAGCTATATCAAGAAAGGCAGCAGTGCAATACTGTTTGGTTTCAAGAGCTGAGGAGATGTGATCAACAACGTGAAGGCCTTGTTGAGCAGTGGAATGTCGTTGGCGGAAACCAAACTGGTGTGTGGGAAAAAGGTTTTTGGATTCAACAATTGGAAGTAGACGTTTTAGTAGGAGTTTCTCAAATATTTTTGAGAGAATAGAGAGTAGGCTAATTGGACGGTAAGATGAGGCGTCATTGGGTGGTTTACTGGGTTTGGCGAATAGGACAATAATGGAATGTTTTTAGAGGAGAGGAAAGTGCGTCGTTCGGATAATGCTATTATATATATATATATATATATATATATATATATATATATATATATATATATAGGTTATGAAGATTATGGCTTTAGGAGGAAGTTGTTTGAGAATTTGAGGAGTTAGGAGATCATATCCAGGAGATTTTCTATAAGGTAAGTTTTTCAGAAGGTATTTGACCTCAGAGGGATTAACGGCTTTTGATGGAAGAGAGAGAAGAATAGGCGAAGTGAGGAAGTCTTCCACAGTTGTTCTGTTAGTATGGTTTTGATGTGAAAGGTGAGGTGTGAACGTATGGGTAAGATGCAGAGCAAATTCCTCCGACCTATCTCCATCCGAAGCCGCCCAGGACCCATCACGACGGAGTGGATGTGAAACAGGTGGATGCCGGGATCTTTGCCACACTGTTCTGGAGCGGCGTTTGGATTGGATTAGATCTTTGAGATGCTGAGGTAAACGATTATGATTATGGATTTTTGGGTGACGATGGGGTGACGATGCCGCCCAAGCCGACCCCTGGATCAGAGTAGTGAAGGAATGCACTGCATGATCTAGGTCTTGGGGTGTTTTCAGAGGTACTTTGAGGTCTACAGAGTCTGTAAGAATCTGGCGGAAGTGGTCCCACTCAACTGGGCCCCTAATAAATGAAGGAGGAGGCAGTTTGTGAATTGGATTATAGGGAAATGGTTAATAATAAGAAGCTATGGTCGGAGGAGAGGTCATCGAGGTGCTTGTGTGAATAGTTTAGTGTTCCTAAACTATTGTAGAAGAAAAAGTCAAGGAGATCTGGATTTCGGTTGGGATCTGATGGCCAATAGGTGGCTGTGTCAGGAGAGATAGTGGAGGAATGTCTCCGTGTGGGTGCAGACAGCAAAGCACGTCCTCGTGTTTTGTGGATCTTGAGATCTTGAACACCCAGTGTTGGTGCTTTGCGTTAAAGTCCCCACCCACAAGGAAACGATGCCCGATGGAGTCTAGAAAGGAGATGAATTTGGAATCGGGGATGGATTTATTGTGAGGGCAGTACACTGATGCTAGAGTGAGGGGAAAAGTGTGGGTGGTGATTGACACTGCAGTGGATTGAAGGAAATCATGTGCTACCAGAGGAACTATGTGGTGGGATATAGAGTTATGGACAATGCCAGCGGTACCTGCATGAGATGTTCCATCTGGGTGATCAGTTCGATAAGTCTGGTACTGTCGAACGGTAAATGGTCGTTTACTCGTAAGTCTTGTTTCAGTAATAAGAGCTACGTCGATGTTTTTGTCATGGAGTAGTGCTGTCAGTTCGTTAGTGTGGGTGCGAACACCATTCGCATTCCAAAGGAGAATGGATAAGGAATCGGAAGGATCCACTTATGGATTTTGTTTAACGGGGATAAGGTAGGAGACAAGATTTGTAAGAAGTGAAATGAGAGGGGTAATTAGGGTTCTGAACTCTGTAAGGAATGAGGTTAAAAGGCTGGTGAGATCTGAAGAGCTTGAAGGTGGCGGGATATGCGAGATGTGTGGTTGAGGATGGGATTGACTTTGCTGGTTGCTGGGATGAGCGGAGTGTGGGAAAGAAGAACTTGCGGAGGAGGAGTGGGTAATGCCTGTGACTGCTCTCTGTTCCGAACGGCGTCAGCAAAAGAGACTGAAGGCCTCAAACTTCTGGTGGGGGCGCTTCTTGGGCTACCTGTGGCTGGCGTTTCTTCTTCTGGACGACGACGTGGTTCACTTCTGGACTTCAGAATTCTATAAGCCTCACAGCCTTTATAGTTTGCCGGGTGGTCTTGCTGACAGAGCACGCATACAGCAGGTGATGTTAGGGGCTTCTTGCACAATTCACTTTTGTGCTGCCCACTGCACTTTACACACCTGGGAGGGTGGTAGCAGTATGATTTTGTGTGCCCATATGCCTGGCAATTATGGCATTGGACGATGTCTCGTTTCGGGTAAGGCTTTTCGACCTGTACACTAGTGTAGTATAAGTGGGTAAGCTCGTAGATTTTTTCCACTCCAGCTGTTCGCTCTAGATCCACAAAGAATAAGGGCATTGGTGTCTTGATACTTGTATCATTTTCTTGTCTTTCCTCACGGAGCACATTCGTAATTTGGTGAACCTTGTACCCTAAACGTATCAGCTCCTTTTCTATCTCGTCCGCTGGTGTTGTGGGATGCAGGTTTCTAATCACCACCCGCAGCGATCTTTCTTGCTTTAGTTGGTAGGTATGAAAGTCAGCCTTGGTTTCTTCTAAGTATTTTATAATTGCTCGGTATGTGTCTTATGGTATGGGCTTTTATCTCGTCGATCGGTTGCATGAGATCGAAGCCGTGGAGCAGGAATTTTTTGTTCTGCTTTGTGCCGCGGGGGGAAAACGTGTGAAAAGGGATATTGAGTTCCCTTAACACAGCAGCTGTTCTTTGGTGGTCGGAGACAGCATGTCACAGGACTTTAGTGTCCTGTTGTGTTTGTGAGATTCTAAAGTTTCTCACACCATTTTCAGCGAGTAGACGGGTTAGGTCGTAACTGTTTATACGGCCTAAAATTAGCTTGGTTTGTGAGAGAATTTAAAACCGGTTTTAAGTCCCTGTTTTTGGTCCTAAACCACCTGTTCTTAATATTGTTACGCTGTCTAATCAGTTGTAGGATGTGATCCGGAGGTTTTCTCAGAGAAGGGGGCTTCGGAGAAAATTTAGGGATCGATGCATCGGCAGCTCGTTCGATGACATCCTGTAGCTGATAGATAGCGTGATCTATGTCCCAAGTGTGTCTCAGGGGCGTGATAGTGGGCAAATCGGTCTTGATGAGACGCTTGTAGAGGTCCCACTTGGCCTCATCGACCTGTATCTAGAAGCAGGCGGCTCTGGCATGTCGCCTTCTAGTTCATAGAGAACAGGCCGATGGTCGGAGGTGGTGAAATCTAAGGCGGAGCATCCGGTGACCTGGTGTGGCTGTTGTGTCAGGAGCAGGTCAGGAGTGGAGGTTCTGCCTGGGTTAGCGAAATGACGGAAAGTCGGCAATCCTGGGTGGAGTGTCCGGAAAAACTTTTGTGTCCCGAGATCGATTGAGGCAAGTGTATTTGCCTGTACCTACAATTTTGCTCAATTGAGTACATAGTAATTTGAAATTACTAATGTTGCGAACGAATATCGCTGGTGGCTTGGGCTGTGTGGGTGTTGTTGTAGAGTCCATGTCCTCTACCTCAATATTTTTCAACACCTCGTAACTATTGGGTGTGAAAAAAGGAGACTCATGAGTTATGGTTGTTTGTTTTGATGTGCTGGGTTGTGATGGTATCTCTTCCATAGAGCTGCTGGGTGCTGAAGAATTTACTGGGATATTTCGATTAGATCGCCGCTGCTTACGTTTGACTGGTGACATAGTGGGCGTAGGTCCCAATGATCTTGAGCGTTTTTTCTTATTTTCTGATATAACCTGTTGATAGAAACGCATGTTTCATACTCAGTGGCACTTTTCAGAATAATAAATAATTTTTAATTGAATAAAAAATATTCAATATAATGTAGCCTCGAACGCAGGTATTTGTGTTAAGAGCCTACGACGTAGCAAGGAGCCTTAAGAGAGTGTACTGAGGGCCAGCCGGACTCCCCATTCCTATCCCCACTCTCACCACAGCCACTACCGCTTCGCAATATGGCCGCCCTCCGTATGAATTGTGAGATGAAAAACTTACGTTGGAAGTAATGCCCGCTGTTACTCTTTCCACTCACCTGTAGACAGTCCACCACGAACGGTTCACCCAAGGGTTGGTTGGAACAGTTTTACGAACTAGGCACTTCCTACGAACGGTAACAAAAAACAGTTTGTTGCAGAGCGATATGAAAACGACTTCTATAGTTAGCGCAGGCGCAGTACTCAAAACTAATGCTTAAAAAAAAAAAAACTTAGTTTATATTTAATTAGAATAAACTAAATTCCTGAAGTAAACAACTAAAACTAAAAATTGGAATTTTTATTAGAAAAATTATTATTTTTATATTACTGTTTGTTAATTTAAGAATAAATGAATTATTAATAAAAACTGAAATCTAATCCAAACAAAATTTTTATTTTATTTTTACTAAAAGTAAATGTTGTTTAATCAGCCAAAATTAGTGTCGGAAAAGGTGAACAATTGTTGGAGGTCAACAATTGTCGGGGGGCGTCACTAGGGGAGTGCCTGATCACTCTAGCCTTGGTGACAAGTGTGGATTGTTGTAGTTAATAACATGGACCATGTTCCATGTAGGCGTTAATATCTGACTCCATTTATTGATAGGGATGTGTCCCGACAAGACACTGTGTTCAGGATGAGGTTATAGGTTCATAAAGAATAAGACCAGTTTTCAGAGTTCGAGCGAGAGATCGGCAGCGTAATAGGTACAAGTCATCAGAGGTCTGCTAGAGGCTGTGAGGCAAAGTGCCATCGTAGAGGTGTGGCATAGAAAGAGTAGACTAGCGGAAGGCTGAGTGGGCTTACCCCCAGGGCCCAGGGGCCCTGGCGTATCGCGAGGTAATGCGGCTGTGGAGACTAAGAAACAGAGTGTCTCTTCAGGGCGAAACTTACTGATATAAATATTGTACCCCCCTCCCTCGTGGAAGGCGGACGGAGTCTGTCTGCAGGTGGTCTGTTTTATTATACCGTTGGTCCAAAAGGGTGTGCTTTATGATGTCCCCTCCCGAGCTACGTGACAAAACTGTTCCTGGCATGATATTATGACCACTGGGACGTGACTGCAGGTCTATTTTAAGGGGCGGTGTGACCTACCCTAGGTTTTATTGCCGTACCCTCGATGTTACTTGTTTACCTCCGCCGATCCGATCCCTCTATGATTTATTACCTGAAGTTACACAGATTTGCATTTCTATTATAATACATTTTGAACCAGAGTGTAGGGTAATTTACATATATTTAGCTCTTCGCTACATTAGTTTTAGGTCATTACTGGGTGGCAGTATCACTGAACGTTTGTGTGTAACCGGTTTGGTTTATCGTAGGTATGGAGGCCCTGGAACCCAACTTGTCACAGAGAAATGGCGACTGGATTGGAGTACATACTTTGCTGCCTCACAAGACATGATCGTTGCCCAAATCGATAGTGAGTGTCATTTTATTTTACGCACCTGATGATGAAGTCAATAGAAGCCATTAAAATAAACTATTTGGTATTAGATTTATCAATTTAAGGCTTGTAAGAACTATTGAAAATGCGTTTCTGCTGTAATAAAATTGCTAGTTGTTCCTTAATAACTTAAAAATGAATTTTAGGTCGTGGCAGCAGCGGAGGAGGGTACAAATTGTTACACCAGGTTTATAAGAGACTGGGAACCCTCGAAGTGGCCGACCAACTAGAAGTAACTGAGTGAGTTCTCTTTATAACTTATATCCTGCAAAATAAATTATTATAATAATTCTATTGTAATATTTTGCTGAACACTACTTATTAGGTATTTGCGAGACTATCTACACTTCATAGACGGGAGAAGGGTTGGAGTCTGGGGCTGGTCCTACGGAGGCTACGTTGCAAGTATGCTTCTTGCATCAGCCAACCAACAGGTCTTCCAGTGTGGTGCAGCCATCGCCCCAATTGTATCATGGAGACTTTATGGTAAAGTTGATAACAGTCAAAACTTCTCCTTATATTACACCCTTATAGAAGTAATTTAAACTAAGCTTATTTATGGAAGATAGACTCCAAATTAATTCATTGAATGTGGATGGGATAATGGTAACCTACAGAACTCGTACATGAATATCAAAAACACTCCTTACTTTCTGTTACCCGACCTTCCTCTACTACACCAGCCTCCATTCCCATAATTGCTTTTTTGTTTTCATTCTTTTCCAATCTTCCTTCTTCCCTAAAAACTCTTTATATATTTAGACATCATGTCATTATTTCTGTACATACTTTTATTCCATTATAATAACTTTCTACTTCTAGAACGTCGTCGTTGGGTCTTCCCACCCAGACACTGGGTCTTCCAATACTCCTCAGCATGTCTTGTTTTAACCACCTCACAGTGGGCGGAATCGACACCAAAATTGGGCGATTTTCATTTTATGGGGTGTATATTACGAATTTGAAGTGCAATAAATAGTAGTGGAAGATTCAACAAGGTTTTTATTGTCAAGAGATCATCAATTAATTGATTCTTTGAATTCAATATTGTCAACCTAGCTTGTACTACGTGATTCACTGAGCACCTGTTACGTAAATTCCCAATCCCTGCCTGCCCATTACTATGACTACTATCCTCTTACATTTTGCCAAAACCATTTTCTATACTATCGAAACAAGGTTTAAACCCTGTATTCCATCCTCACCTGTCTCTCTCCCCTATTATACCTTTCTCCATCATGATCGGGTTCGATTGCATTCCTCACTCTGGAGTAGTTATCATCTCCTCCTATCATAATCCCATAACCACCTCCCGGTTACTCCAACAATCTTCACTAGCTTATATCACAAGTGACATTCCATTATTGATCAAAAATAATTAACAGTCCTAATTTTTCTAGAGTTCTCCAAAGCGTTCGATATCATATACCACTCGGTCCTTCTTTCCAAGTTAAACTTTTTCTTTTTGGCCACCCCTTCTAGACGACGGTCCCTCACACGGGGTTTCCCTGCGAGCCCAAGATGCAGGCTCGGGGATTGGTTCTCCAAACCCTCGTAATTCGGGGTTTCCCCGCTAGTCTGTGAGGCAGACTCCAGGAGCTGTTTTTTATAACTCTGGTCCGTGTATTCCACTGCAAATGGGATTAGCGCACCTTAGGTAATTCTATTAAACCGTCTTTATTAGTCGTTTATTCACTTTTACAATACATTACTCTATTTACTATCTACTAATCCTCCAGAGTTACGTGATCCACATTATTTTAATCCACATCCTCAGATCGGACTTCGTGTTTAAAAAAATCAAATAATTATCTGTAACCACCGCCTGACATGTGGGACTGGTGTGCCTGGGTTCTGCTCTCGCCTTTGTACTCTCTTGGGCTCACAGTGTTCGACTGTCAAAATGAGTATAAATACACGAAACAACGGTGTTGATGACCAGGAAGTTTTTCACCAAAATATATCTAACCAACCAACCTTATACGATCTGTACAGGACATTGTTTTTCAGTTTCATCTTTTGTGTTCAACCAGAATATTTTGTGGCTTACCAGCTTTTTTTATCAACAAAATATGTTATCTCTTAACATTTGTGTTAATAATATTTAATGTTAACTGTCGGATTTAATTAGGCGCCCACCGAGGGGCTAGGATCTCGTCAACCCGGCCGCTGCCCGGCGGGCGTCTAGAAAGAGATAAAGTGGGCAAACCTGTGGTCTTTGACCTTTGCTGGTGGCCTAGTCCGGGGGCAGCTTTATTCGTATTGATCTGACTCCATAAGATCATAAAAAGTGTGCCCCGAGAGTGCACTCCGTTCAGGAGAAGCGGTACAGGGTACGTATTATAAATAGTTTATGTGGCCTTGGTATGACTACGAATTTAAACTCGGTATCTAAGGGTAAGCGAAAACCGTCTGAATCCCAAAGGCGAGTGTGAACCGGAGAGAGGCAGACTAGATCGCTGGGGGAAACGCTACTCGGTACAGTTTGTAGGGCCCCAGAGCCGTCGGCCGCATGGAAGAGATCCCTTCCAAGGATGTGCTAGTATAAGCGAGACGAAGGCAGGGAATCGCACTAGGAAGGTGTGGGGTCTGACAGTGCCGGACTGAAACATAGCAAGGTCAGGAAAGAAAGGTGCAGAGGTAGTTGAATAAGAAAGCCATGGTTCGAGTAGAGCAGCAAGCACCAGTGCAGAGAGAGAGAGCAGTGTTAACTTCAGGTACTGGGTTGCTTTCTTTGTAACTGATTACTATAAAGTCGTGAATCAATAGTTTAACCTTCTGGAATGAATTCATAACGATTAAGCCTTCGTAATTCCAAAATACAGAGAGCATTGTCTTTTTTTCGAATTGCCCTGCCTTAGTGACTGGCACAGCAAGGTGAATTCAGTCACTGTGTCTTTGCCTTAGGGTTCCTCCAGTATATTTACTTTTCATGGCAGGTAAGAATCCTTATAATGAAACCATGGTCATTTGGGTTTTTTAAAGTTGTTGACAAATTTCTACTCGACCTCGTAGCTGCTTAATGGTCAACTCACGGGGAACCACTCTAGATGAGCGATTCACTTTTCCCAAGTTATGGAGCCCAGGATTTATGGTGTATTAAGGGAACTCCAAGCCTTCTTGCCAATTCCCGAGTACTTTTCATTGTGTTTCCATCAACCCGCAGAGGTATCTTCCAAGGAGCTGCTAGTTTTAGCGATACGAAGGCAGAGAATCCCACTAGGAAGGTGTGGGTTCTGACAACGCCGGACTAAAACATAGCGAGGTTTGGAAAGAGAGATGCAGAGGTAGTTGAATAAGAAAGCCATGGTAAGAGTACAGCAGCAAGCGCCACTGCAGAGAGAGAGAGAGAGAGAGAGAGAGCAGTGTTCTTCAGGAGCCGGGTTCCAAGAGTCCTAGCCCTTCCCGCTCTCTTAACTGACGCCTTTTGAAGGTTGTTATTATTAAAACATGGAGACATAGGTGGATATTTTCAGGTCCGCGGAGAGGGGAACTTCTTTTTATTCGTGGTGAAGAAGTTGACACAACACCATGTCTAGAGCAGAAGTTGTACCCATCAGTGGGCCGAGACAAATTATCAAAACTAAATACAAAATATGATGAGGGTAACGGAATTACAATAGGTCATGATGGAACATTGTTTCTAGATTTGTATAGAGACCACATACTCGACCTTTGTTGCTTGCTGTCGTATCATAACAAAGTGCCTTAATTTTTACGATAGTACCCCACTTCTTTCATCTACTATCTACTACTTGGTAAACAACTTATCTTGAAGATGTTAGAAATTAATTGATGGACTGCCAACCATTGCTTTTGGTTCACCAATAAAAGTTACTATTATTACCAATCAATAAACCTTTTCGACGCCTGTGAGTCCTGGGAGTAGCTTTCCACCCCCTTTGCAACATTAATTATTGACATTCGTTTAGGTTAAATCTTTGCTGTATTTCTGTAAGTCTCGCTTTGAAAACAAGTGAAATTTATTACCAGGTTATCAGTATCATGTTTGAATCCTTTTGCAGCAGCCATTAATGTGTAACCTGTCAGTAAATTTGCATATGAGAGAGATGTGAAAAAAAAGACTGCAATGTACCTAGAGTTGCTGGAACTATCCCTGCTGCTGCGATTGTTGTTGTTACTGATATATGTTAATCGATGAAAGAGTGTCAATGTTCACAGTTGTCACCAACGCCACTGTTTTGGCTGCTTCAGATTAAATCATTAGAGTCTAATGTAGCAAACTGATGAGTATCAGTTTACACTTAAAACTTATAAGTTAACACCTAAAACTTGTCGATTTGAGGTTAGTTTGGCTTCCACGTTTGGAAATGTAGCCAACATGAGACACATCAAAATCATTTCTATATATTCTATATGTGAGATGAACTACCTGAAGAATTTGATAGCATTTTAAAGGTATAGGAACAACACTCCTCAAAATTCACTTTATACTTTATTACACATAAACAGTTCTGATAGAAGAAAAGTAGAATCAGGCATCATATTCGGTTACAAAATAAGTATACAATGTACATACCGTTATAAAAAGAGAGAGGTTATAATCATGGGTTTCCATATTTATCAGGGCTACCAACATGACAAGGGAAGATATATGATATATCACAATGTCACAAAAAAATGAACGAGTACTTATTACAAATAAAATAACTTTTATGTGCAAAAGCGATAACCCTGCCCTGGTTATACATGTTGCCTTCCTCTTTATTATTAATACCATTCTTATTACTGGATTTTTTAACATATCCTTCTAATACCAAGAATAAGTTTGAAGATTTTTTTAAATTTAAGAAAAAATTGTGTAAGAGATAAAAAAATGCGGTCTGAGTCTACTCTTGGAATATAAGATCCCGTCTCTCTGACCTTTATATTCCTGCCCATAAAACTCCAGGATACGATCATTCCTTCCTCGCTCGCTTCACTACTCTCATCCACCATGCTTCCATCTTTACGACCCTCCTGTTCCAACAAATCCTCGCCATCCAAAAGGGCACCATTTAGTTTGGTTACGATTCATTATATTATATTTTCATACTTTTATTCTACGCATTTGTCTTACCATTATCACACATTTTGTGAAATACTCATTTTTGTAACATTCTCTATTCTGGTTTTGCACATCTATTTCGATTACCCATTTCCAGATGTTAACTATGCTAGTTTATTTCATTTTGTGTAAGTGCTCTGTAACCAACTAGGACCCCCCTTTCATATTTTCATATTCGTGTTCCTATCTATATCTGTTTTATCGTTTATTAATATTCTGTAAATTCAAATATATTGACTGTTACAAATTTATTTATTGTCCACAGTACACTTCAATCTATTTTTTTCTCTTTCTTTATTTGACATAAACAATCCATTAATAAATTTTAGAAAAACATCGAGCAACTCTCTCCCCATTTCCCAATATACTCTTCCCCTAATTTATATATTCCATGGGCAGCAAAAGACTCAAAGTAAAAATTAAAAAGGGATTAATAAAATTATTAATTAATTGAAAATTACTAACGTTTGGGTAAATGTATATGAGACTCTGTCATAAAAGAAGTTGGGTACATCCTGCCTTATTTTTATTTATGGTAGTTAATTGAATATGTAATTATTGCATTAAAAAAAAATTTGTTGTGGTGCAGATTCAGCTTATACAGAAAGGTATATGGGGACTCCAAACATCAGTGATAACTATGCTGGCTACGAGGAGGGGGAACTAACACGAAGGGTTGCCAACCTAAAGGACAAATGGCTGTACCTGCTCCATGGAACTGCAGACGACAACGTCCACCTCCAGCACAGCCTGCAACTGGCGAGAGCACTCAGTGGTGCAGGAGTCATCTATCAACACCAAGTAATCTAGAAAATATCACCATCTTCTCTTTTTGTTCAAGTATCTATTTCGCAATTTACTTATAGAAATATCTTTTTAATACCTTTATCGTAACTACATGCTACATACATGTCAAATGTAGCCAACCCTGTGCCCGCGGGCACCATGCCCGTTTTTTGTGTGCTCCACAGCTGTACTAGCACGATAAAAAAAAATAGGTTTCCAATAGAATTTCGTTAGTTAGAGAAATATACTCGGGTTTATTTAAAATTGTTTATTTATTTATATTACAAGAATTTAATAATATTTCTTCTCATCTTCTTTAACTGACTTATAATGAGGCAGTTATTTGATATTTATAATTACTCCTTAATAATTGTGTGCATGTGAAACAACTGGGAATATAATAAATTTATTGTAACTAGGTAAATAAATGTATTTATTGAAAAAGTTGGTCACAAGTTCTAAAATTAACATATGCTACTTCCAGAAATCACAGACAATTGCAACGACAAAAATCGTTATGAGAATTTTTCACGCTAACTTAAATAGAAAACATTATGTTCAGTGCTCACAATGTTCTGTTCCAAGAAAATAATACTGTTTGAACAAAAGGTTGCCGAGTTAAACAAGTCCGGAAAAATCTTTAGGACGAGACAATGGAAGTTGATCTAGTACCCAATCCAAAGACTGGTTGCAAGGAGTGAGCGGAACCGATGAGACTGCAGACATGCTTTAAACAATACCACCACCGCCGAATCATGGATGTTAGCACCCTGTCCCCCCCAGTCCATTCATTACCAATATCAAGTTTGCAAGTTACATTAAAAGAGTACTGATTGACACAGGAGCAAATGTAACCTCGTTGAAAGAGCCAGTTCCTGGGGTCCCAGTGGAACGGGAGGCGACAGCACCGGAGACACTGGACCTAAAATGTTTGCCAAAGTAGAAAGAACCTGTCTGGCTATTGGATATAACGATATGAACGTGTATTCTGTATTTAGTCATATCGTCTGGATTGTCCATACGACGATAGCATTACCACTGTTCTTTATCGAACTCGAGAGGACACCTGGAATCGAGAAGATATACAACCTAACAAACCTGTACTACACAAGGGTACAGGTTGAAAAACCGTATCCCAAACGCGATATCGTCCAGTGCCATAACCGTCAGGCATATGGGCATACAAAATCTTACTGCCACCACCCTCCCAGGTGTGTTAAGTGCAGTGGGCAGCACAAATCTGAATTGTGCAAAAAGCCCCTAAAATCGCCTGTGGTATGCGTGCATTGCCACCAAGGACATCCGGCCAACTACAAGGGCTGCGAGGCCTACAGAACACTGAAGTCCAGGACAGAACAACGTCGTCAGCCAGAAGAGGAACAGCCAGTAACAAGAAGTGGCCCAGCCAGAAATTTGAGGCCTTCTGTCTCTTTCGCTGATGCCGTTCGCAACAGAGAGGAGTCACAGGCACTACCCACTCCCTGTCCGCAAAATCACCTTTCCCAGCATTCCATTCATCCCGTTAACCCTCAAGCTCAACCCCATCCTCAACCACACATCTCACATATTCCTCCACCTTCAAGTTCTTCGGATCTCACAAGCCTATTAACCTCATTCCTTACAGAGTTCAGAACCCTAATTACCCCTCTCATTTCCCTTCTTACAAATCTTGTCTCCTACCTTATCCCCGTTAAACATAATCCATAAGTGGATCGTTCCGACTCCTTATCCATTCTCCTTTGGAATGCGAATGGTGTTCGCACCCACACTAACGAACTGACAGCACTACTCCACGACAAAAACATCGACGTAGCTCTTATTACTGAAACAAGACTTACGAGTAAACGACCATTTACCGTTCGACAGTACCAGACTTATCGAACTGATCACCCAGATGGAACATCTCATGCAGGTACCGCTGGCATTGTCCATAACTCTATATCCCACCACATAGTTCCTCTGGTAGCACATGATTTCCTTCAATCCACTGCAGTGTCAATCACCACCTTCACTTTTCCCCTTACACTAGCATCAGTGTACTGCCCTCCCAATAAATCCATTTCCGATTCCCAATTCATCTCCTTTCTAGACTCCATCGGGCATCGTTTCCTTGTGGGTGGGGACTTTAATGCGAAGCACCAACACTGGGGGGTCAAGATCCACCAATACACGAGGAAGTGCTTTGCTGTCTGCACTCACACGGAAACATTGCTCCACTATCACTCCTGACACAGCCACCTATTGGCCATCTGATCCCAACCAAAATCCTGATATCCTTGACTTCTTTTTTTACAATAGTTTAGGAACACTAAACTATTCACTCACACGCCTTGATGATCTCTCCTCTGACCATAGTCCTTTATTATTAACCATTTCCCTAAGACCAATTCACAAACTGCCTCCTCCTTCATTTATTAGGGGCCCAGTTGACTGGGAACACTTCCGTCAGCTTCTTACAGAGTCCGTAAACCTCAAATTATCCCTGAAAACATCCCAAGACCTAGACGATGCAGTGCATTATTTTACTACCCTGGTCCAGAGGTCGGCTTGGGAGGCATCGTCACCCCATCATCACCCAAAAATCCATAATCATAATCGTTTACCTCAGCATCTCAAAGATCTAATCCTATCCAAACGCCGCTCCAGAACAGTGTGGCAAAGATCCCGGCATCCTGCCGATCGCCGCTCGTACAATCAGTACTGCCGATTGGTAAAGCGGCGATTGGCATCCTTCCGTTCCGATTCTTTCAATTCCTACCTCTCCTCTCTGTCTACCAGGGATAACTCCTTGTGGAATGTAACCAAAAAAATCCTAAAGTATCAACCTGTTTCACATCCGCTCCGTCGTGACGATGGGTCCTGGGCGGCTTCGGATGGGGATAGGTCGGAGGAATTTGCTCTGCATCTTACCCATACTTTCACACCTCACCTTTTTCATCAAAGCTATACTCACAGCACAACTGTGGAAGATTTCCTCACTTCACCTATTCCTCTCTCTCTTCCGCCAAAAGCCGTTAATCCCTCTGAGGTCAAATACCTTCTGAAAAACTTACCTTACCGAAAATCCCCTGGATATGATCTCCTTACTCCTCAAATTCTCAAACAACTTCCTCCTAAAGCCATAATCTTCCTAACCTATATATATAATTGCATTATCCGAACGACGCACTTTCCACTCCTCTGGAAACATTCCATTATTGTCCTATTCACCAAACCTGGTAAACCACCCAATGACGCCTCATCTTACCGTCCAATTAGCCTACTCCCTATCCTCTCAAAAATATTTGAGAAACTCCTACTAAAACGTCTACTTCCAATTGTTGAATCCAAAAACCTTTTTCCCACACACCAGTTTGGTTTCCGCCAACGGCATTCCACTGCTCTGGTCAAAAAGGTCTTCGCGTTGTTGATCACATCTCCTGAGCCCTTGAAACCAAACAGTATTGCACTGCTGCCTTTCTTGATATAGCTCAAGCTTTTGACAGGGTTTGGCACGCAGGTTTGCTCTACAAGCTCAAAAGATATTTACCACAGACTCTTTTCCTGATCCTACAGTCCTACCTTTCAAACCGCTTCTTCCAAGTCCGCTGTGGTTTAGAATACTCTAACTACTATCCTATAAATGCAGGAGTTCCACAGGGCAGTGTCCTGGGCCCCATCCTCTATAACCTATACACCGCTGATATCCCCTCTACTCCCAATACCTTCTTGGCCACATTTGCAGATGACACTGCAGTCTTGTCATCCCACGCAGAGCCCGACATAGCATCCCATAACCTTCAAAAACACCTTGAAGAGATCGAGTATTGGTGCAATCAATGGCGCATCAAAGTTAATGAAGCAAAATGCTCCCACATTACCTTCACCCTTTGTCGCAAGACTTGTCCACTAGTTTATTTTAATTCTATTCCTCTCCCTGTATCCGAGACAGTACGGTACTTAGGCTTCCATCTTGACAAACGACTGACCTGGAACCCACATACGAGACTAAAAAGACAAGAACTAAACAGACGCTTTGGACAACTGTACAGACTACTTCAAAGGACATCCCATCTCTCAATAGAAAATAAACTACTAATCTACAAAGTTATACTTTAACCAATCTGGACATACGGAATAGAGCTATGGGGGACAGCAAAAAAGTCGAACATCAAGCGTATCCAATCCTTTCAATCCAAAGTCCTAAGAACAATAGTAAATGCCCCTTATTATGTCAGCAACAAAACCCTTCATAACGATCTTAATATACCCTACATTCTAGAACTCATCCCTTCCAAGTTTATGAAATTCCACAGCAGCCTTTCCAACCACCCTAATCCTCTAGCACAGTCATTGCACTGCGCCACTCATCCCTATAACCCTCCTCGGAGACTGAAACGGCAGTGGCCTCGTGACCTACTATAAACGCGTGACAGTGGGAGTACTGGCAATGGCCAGTTTCTCCAATCATGTCCTATTGTATGAATGAGCGAGTGAATGATGCTGTAAATATGGTATGAATGAGATCATTTATCTGTATTATTATTGCCTTATAAAAGGCAGATTGTAATTATTGCACAATAAAGATTGTTATATAGATAGGTATCAGGTACGATTGACGTTGGCAAACGAGTTGTCTGTTCGTCAGGGTCTTCTAACCAGACCGTCAGAACTGGAATAAATGAGGATACGAGAGAGCCATATCTTGGAGCTATAGGGCACAAACAAAATAAAGAAATCCGTCTGAAAACGAGCAAGTCCTTCGCTGGAGTGTAGGGAGGTGTTTGTATTCCTGGTTTTAGCAAAATAGTAACAGTAGCGAAAATAAGGAAGGGAACGGATGTACAAGATGTGTTGATTGAGCCTTTCCCCCTTCCCGGAGGACTGTTACGCGTCACAAGAGCTATCGTGACTCCTTCGGAGGGAGGCAGATTGTTGATTAAGGTGGTGAATCTTTCACAAAGAGATATCCATTCAGGAAACGGCACTGTTGTTGGAGAGACGCAACCCTTTGATACGAGTGTGGGCGAAGATCAATTTGTTTGCTCTGCTCAGGGAGAAGAGGAAGACCTGACAGGAGTGGTAGAAGACAAGCTTTGATATAGAGAGAGAGTATGCCATTGATGTAAGAGACGGGCCGCCAATCACAAAGTGGCCATACAGAACTCCCCATTCTTTGTAACCAATGATGAAGGACTGATTCGAGATCTACTATAAAAAGAAGTTACTCAGCCCTATACCAGTCCTTGGTATGCACCCATTGTCATCGTGCAGAAATGAATCTGAGCCGGGAGATATCGGGATTTTTTAAGTCAGTGGAGATGGTGGAAACCAATATGTAGTTTATAGCGGCCCAGAGAGAGGGAGAAAATAGGGCGTTTTCAAGGTAAAAAAACCAAAACAGTTGCAGCAACGACGAAGGAAAAAACAGGAACAATCCAAGTTTTAGAGGCAAAAATAAAGCAAATCCGATTATTTTTTCTTATTGTCTTAGACATTATTTTCCCCCTGGGTCAAACAAGTAATAAATCCAAAAAAATCATTTCATCAAAATGTGTGGGACAGTCGAATTTAAAAGAAAAATGTGAATTCTCTTTATGTAGAAAAGCCCAATAGGTTCGAGTAGATTTTAGCAATAATACATTGAAAATGCAGTATTCAGAAACCACAGTATTCAGAAGATTGAAAATATTTACATAACAAATTTTCCTTTTAGTTTCAAGCTAGATACAGGAGCTGAAACCATTAAATGCCAAGAACAGAAGAAAAGACATCAACAATGATTGAACCGTTTGGAGAATATAATATTAAACCTTAGGGATACTAAGTGTTCAACTAAACATTAAATGTAAGAATCCGTCTTGTAAAGCATTGTTTATTGTAGGTGCAGAACGAAAGTTCACTCCTATTTTGGGACTGAACAATTGTATAGATTTGAACCTTGTTAAAAACGTTAATATTATTACAGAAAACCAAGTTTTTAATTTTATGTCGAAGTATCGTGATGTATTTGCGGGTGTTGGCTGTTTTCCTGATGTTGCAGATTGTAGAAAGCTGGTGTGGTGTCGAAAGCATGCGCAGCTAACAGAGTGTCTTTCAAAATCAAGCATAAACTGAAGACAGCATTGGCGAACTTAGAAAATCAACAGATTATCGAGAGAGGGGCTAGTCCAGGAGAGTGGGTAAATAATTTAATGTGGTGATTGTCAAGAATATGCTAAAACATGAGAGATATAAGCCAGGCGACCTGCGTAAGAACAAGGGCTCCTTAAGTAGAGCCTTGCATAGAATCGAAAAAGAAATGAATGGAGAGTAATTCTGCGGGAACAAGGAGCGTATAGGAAGTGACAAAGCGTTCTGATGGATTTCATTTGTTGCCGGTGAGGAGGGAGGGACTACTTTTCTACAAGCAACCTGGCAAGTATAATATGGTTGCCCCAAAGCCTTTGCGCCCTGTCTTTTTACGATGGATTTATGACGAATCTTTTGCAGGGCGTGGCGGGATAAAGTGGAAAATTCAACGTGCGGAGCAATGATTGTTAAGTAAAACTCAGGAGAGACGTTAAAGATTATTTTCAAAAGGGTAAAACTTGCACCTGAAGGAAATTACTCACTGAGCAAGCTCCCGTTCCACGCTATCGCCCCCGGTCAGTTATGGACATTTTATGGCAACCGCTTGCTCCTTACTCTTGTAGTTGATTTCATCTCATGCTGAGGTAAATTAGAAAGCAAACCGCCGAGGAGGTATCTTGGGCATTAGTTGGAGGGCATTGTTCTACACCATGGAACCCCCCAGCTGCTAGCAGTTTGGAGGTGTTCTAAATGGCTTGTATAGCGTCTTCCAATAGGGACTTTTAAACTTTGTCAGTTGATAGCGGCCACATTGTTGAAGCTGCATCGGTCAAA
This sequence comes from Acanthosoma haemorrhoidale, assembly GCA_930367205.1. Lineage (NCBI taxonomy): Eukaryota > Metazoa > Arthropoda > Insecta > Hemiptera > Acanthosomatidae > Acanthosoma > Acanthosoma haemorrhoidale. Next base: position 105,451,756 of record OV884009.1, on the reverse strand, counting down.
TTGGCTGTCATTTATTCAGTCTATTTTGCCAAATCACCATGATGGATATAGCGTTCAACAACACGTGCAAATGATAAAATTCTTTTATCAATATGGGTGTTCTGTTCGGGCAATGTTCCGCGGTCGTCCTACTGAGAGGACTATTCACAGTGTGGTGGATAAATTTGAGTCCACTGATTCAGTAAACAATCAACCAACATCCGTACGTCGACGAAACGCTAGATCTGACAAAAACATCGCCGCTGTCCGTGAGAGCGTGCAGGAGAATCCGAGGCAATCGATTTCGCGTCGCTCACAAGAACTTGGTCTTTCGCAGACCACAACTTGGTGAATTTTGCTTCGTGACTTGGGCCTGCACCCGTACAAAATTCAACTGACCCAAGAGCTGAAGGTAAACGACCATAGACAACGACGTGTGGTCATCTCACGTGGAGGTGATGTGAACTGGCCACCGAAATCGTGCGATTTGACCCCGTTAGACTTTTTTTTTGTGGGGTTTTCTTAAGTTGTAGGTCTATGCAAATAAGCCACAAATCACAGTGGTCCTCAAAGCCAACATAACCCATGCCATCGGTCAAATTCAGCCTGATTTATGCGCCAGAGTCATGGAAAATTGGACATTTCGGATGTACGCCACCCAGCGAAGCCGTGGTGAACATTTGCACGATGTTATATTTCATACATAATGGCATCAACAGGCTTTTCAAACGAATAAAATATTTTGATGATATCTTACACACACTTTATGTTATTTAAATTTAAAGATAGGAAGCGCCTAATGACAGACCCCACACTAAACTGGTTATCCGCAAAATCCAAACCACGGCCTATTGGCCCAACACACAATACCCGCTCTCTCTATCCTGGTGACCTAGAATTTGTTTTTCTTGAGAGGGACCCTATAAAGTTCTAGGTAAGACTACTCCTGTAAACTAGTTAATTGAAAGGTGCACATTTATCGACTTAAATACTATTAGCCACCATCATCGGACGAATCCTTATAGGACGAAGGTCATGGATGGATGACTCAGATGATGAGTTTATCTACCATCCCTCTTGAGCAGACAATTGGTCCCAGCATTGCAAACACACGTAATAGGCCACTAACCCTGAACTGGCCTAGGAAGTCAATCCAATGAAGAAGAGCAGAAAAACGAAGCACCCGACCCTTTGCCCCCACCAGCCCAAGACGACAATCAAGACTAGGAGGAAGAATATGAAAAATCTATGAATGGAGAGGCCACAGATTTACAACCGGAAGTGGAACTAACTGCACTAACTAATTGAACGTGTTTAACCACGATTTTCGACCCCTTTCTTCGCCTTGTCAAAAGATCACCTTGTGAAATTTATCCACGACACTCCTTGCCGGGGGACAACACGAGTTCACAAAGCACCGAGAAGATTTTCTCTCAGGAGAGGGGGATGGAACCCTTCTTTTTCAAAGAGAGGAGTGATGTGAGGATGTGCCTTGAGTTTCTTTAGCATTCTACTGACGATGTGTAGAGAACAGTAGAAAATTTATACTAAGTGATGAGTGAGGATCCGTGCTGACTGTCAGGAGAATAGTAATTTATGAGAAGACAGCTGCTTTCCTCCCACGCTTCATCATTAGCGGCACGCTAAAGCCTGCCACTTTTATCTCCTGAGTGGTCCTGTTACTTGCATCCTTATTTATCTTTATTTTAAAGAAAAAATTTAAAGTCAGTTTTAAATGTTAATTTATAATTGCCGATTTTGTATTAACATTCCCGAGAAAACATGTTACAAAATTGTTATTATTTTTCAATTCATTGGTTTATTATGTTTTTGAAGCTCATCATGCTTTATTATTATTTCCCGACACCCATTTTACACTAATATTGTTAGAAAAAAATATATCTAGGACTGACCCCTGCTTTTTGTTAAAAAATTAACTTGTTGCCCTAAAGTAGTAAGCTACTTGTTTGCCCTAATGGTACATACAGAAATGAAAGGCTTTAACTGTTTTAGCTGGGAGCTTATTCTCATTAAAACATCCAAGTATAGTTTGTAACCAAATCAATGATCATCGTGCATATAGAGTGAAACATAAAAGATTACTTTTATATGTAGGCTAGCAAATTTTTTTACATAAATAAATTTTATTGACTGAAATTCTATTTTATCAAAATATACCTATTTTTGATGAGCTCTCAAAGAACTATATTTTTTTATTTGTTATTATCTTGTTAGTGTGTTAGTGTTGTTCTCTCTCTCGTTACTCTCACCAATAGAGTGGTCCTTTGTCAACCTAATCTTAATCTCAGCCCATTATTATAATATTTTTGTCAAATACTTTTATGTGTTATCTTAAGCAAAAAATACTAACAAATAATTATTTATAAATGTTTCAATTTTTTTTCAGATATACCCCGATGAAAACCACTCTCTAAGTGGCGTTAAAAAGCATATGCTTAAATCTCTTGTCAATTTCTTCCATGCTTGCTTCAAGAAACAAGTTCCCGAGGAAAGCAAAGCTGGTCTACGCAACGGAGGTTCAGAATGGTTGGTATTAAGTTTAAATTAAGTATATAAATTTCCAAAACAATCTCTATAATCAAGTCTTTAGCCGCTTTTCTCACAAAACAAACTGGCAGAAAAAAAATGATTGACTGTAAACTTATCTATTTTTAGTGTGTTTTTTTTACTTTATTGATCCTGTTTTTTTGTTGTTTTTTTCATTTTTATTATACATGTTTTCATAGGTATACCACCTCCTTACTAGAGCCTACACCTGTAAGTAGGTGGATTTATTAAAGAAAATGATGTACTACAAACAACAATGGTTTATTATTATTATTCTGGTAGTGGATAGTTTTTCACTACCTACTTGATGCTTTTGGTATCTTAAAAAAATAATTTTCAATGGCAAACTTCTTACACTGCGAGTCAAGAATGGGAGAAAATCATTTAAAGTCAATGTTGAGATTTTCTGCAAACCAGAGAAATTTTAATCTCTTTAAAATTATAGCACATATCCAAAATAGTATCGATGACAGACTGTCACATACTTTCATATGACTCGTTCCATGGTGAAGTTAAACTACACAAGTAGGTTCTGCTTGGTCACACATCCTCCAACCACTATTCACTCACAGAGTGTTTTATACCTTACCTCTGTACTTACTACTTTCAACTGAAATCCTTACGAATGTAACAAGCTTTTTTAGAACTCCAAAATCAAAGAGATGACTAAATAGTTCGTCTCTTTCAGCCTATGCTTGCCATGAACTGACCTTGCATGCCCACATTCAATTCACTGGTCTTCTATAGCATCTGTCTAAAGGAGAAGATACTGTCAATCGTCAATCTCTTCCTTCTGAAACCACCTTGCCTGTCATTTAACACCCTCTCAACATATTTAGTCAGTCTCCTGTTAATAATTATCGTAGGCTTTTATAAGTAGTGAGATGCCCCGATATTTTCTGGAATTGAATTCGTCCCCTCTGTTGTAAACAAATAATTGACATCAACCAATTCCATGACATACATTCTAATGTACACTCATCCCATTTAATCTGGTACACTTAGTTCCATAGTTATTCTCCTCCTTAATCCTGTAGTTCTTAAAAAAGGTATGTTTTGATTGTATGTGATCTTGATAAGAAAATGGTCGGAGTTGCACTCCTGCATGAGTGAACACCCAATGTGAGGACATGCTTCAATGAGGAGGACTTGATCAATCTGATTATTTTTAATCCTGATGAGAAAAATATGTACTGCTAATGCACATTTCTCTTGACATCAAAAATTTTATAACCCATAGACCATTCTCATTACTCATCTCTTTTATGCTGAACTGTTGCACTGTGGATCTGAACCCATCTTATTTTCCTATGATTCTCCTTACACTATGCCTAGAAAGTCCTTCATATATCTTGTTGACTTGTTGTAGTGAATTTGTAATTGAATGTGGTTTTAGAGGAATGGGTTATTGGCCCACTGCTCTCAAGTTGGATGTTAATCCCCACTAGCTCTACCCATCAGTTAGTCCTTGCCGACAAAATAGATCCCATAACTGGAAATTGAACATAAATTTGTTTGACATTTCATTCATCTGGTGTTTTCATTACTTGATTAACATGGGACTGTCAAAATTGTACTTTAATACACACTTGAATAAACGTATTGATTATATTATGTCATATTAAATAATTCTTTTAGTTTTATTGTGTATTAATTTTTTAATTATTTGTTGACAGTGATGTATGTGCATCATAAGCAGCCATCCATAGATAAAAATTGATCATAATTACAATCGTATGTTTCAAGATTTCAAGACATATCTTCAACAATGGTTGTGCTTTACCGCCAAACAAAAAAATAAAAATAAAGTAAAAAATAGAGGAACAAAAAGGAAACTATAATAAGATAAAACATTTAAATATTATTCTTTAATGTATTTATGTTTTTTTTATAATCATAGTATTTGTTAAAGTATGATTTCTTAGGCCTTCTTAAATTGACAAATGGTTCACGCAAGTTTTAGGGAAAACTTTCAAATTGTTTGTTGGAAGTCTACTATGCTTTTGATTCCAATTCTAATTCAGAAAAAGAATATATTAGGCAATTGTTCAAGCATGACTGATAACAAATATTCTACACTCTTATAGAAGAAGTGAACAGTCAAAAAGTGATGACAATCGATGATGGAAAATTTTGCGTAACCATTTAATATTTGGCCCTGAATCGCTCAAATTTTGTAAAACCTAAGAGCAAACTTTGCAAGGTTCGTTTTCAAAATATTGCTTTGCAGTAAAATTTTAAGTTCATCCTTTGCATCTTTTTATTATTTATAAAAAAAAAATTAGTTCTATTATAATATGAAGATAAATAACTCCCATTTAGGAAATATATAATTAACTAAGGAATGAAAAAGTCCTTTTATAAATATCACAAAAACTTACTCGTTTTCATGCTTTTTTTTTCTGTGGCATTTCATGCTGATGGCATAACTTTTTTAGGACAAACAATGGTTTAATGTATTTTTAGAATATTCAAATTGAGCATACATTTTAAGATGAAAAAATTATAGAAAAAAGATTTTAAAAAAGTAATTTCTGTATATATGTACATATCACGTTTTTGGATTCTACCTCTTCATAGTTTCTTCTGTCTTTCAAGAAGTTAAAAACAAAAAATAAATAAAAAATTTATATACGAATAGATTTAATTTTTAAAAGAAAATTTATTTATAAAATAGTCAATAGATAAGACTAGACGCTTCTTAAGAGAGACTTGTAGGTTTGCAATTGAGTGAAATATAAATTGGAAAAATTATTCCTTCAACTAAAGGAACACATTACTTATAGTATTTTTAAGCGCTTTCTGTGATATAATATTTATTTATATATATATATATATATATATATATATGATTCTAAATATATATATACATATATCGGCAGGATGTCAGAGATAATATCAAAATTTTCTTTCTACAGAAAATAGGTAGTACAACAATAAATGCACATTTGAAAGAGTACAATACTACTTTTAAAATACAAGATGAAATCAATTATGTTAATCCAAACTAAACTACTAACTGTTGTTCTAAATATTACACCAATATTCTAAAGTAATGGATGGATTTGATATAGATATAAAATATTTATGTTTCTTCTGATGTTAGTAAGAAAAAATCATTATTTTGAAATAATATGATAGTAAGACTTTATTAAGGGCTGACAGCATCCAGCTGTCATCACTGATTTCCTATACAGTAAGAAATAAAATTTATGGTGCCCGCCACCTGCTAGACCGGTCTGTAATATTGGCAGGTAGCTGTTGGTGAAAAAACAATGTGCAAATCTGTTTAAATGGCAAAGATTTTGCCTCTGAAATGTATAAAACTCCTTTTCTTATTCTAATCCAGTGAACATATTGGAAATAGAAGTGTGTTGTAAGTATGCACGTTTAGACAATAGCCAGTCAATATTACTTAGACATCACAAAAATATTTTATCAATAGCCTTATATTTTTATTATTTGGTTATTAATTGATGTATGCATATGTCAAATGAAGGCTAGGGAATGTTGAGGATGTACTCACTAGGTTTCTTATATATGCCTAATTTAACGATGCGGTCTATAACAGTTTTTCAAGTTATTGTTGACAATTATCACTATCACTAATAAATCTTGATGATCCTGACTGCCACTTGTTGTAACAATAAACACCAGTAATATAGTTTAAGAGGATTTTGTTAATATAGGTTGTTGTAAAATTGAAAATGTACAGTAGATTAATTATTTTTCTGCAAGATTGCATAACTGATTGAAAGTTAAGGAGGAACAATTTAACTTTGAATCCATCATTATTTCAGATGCTACGATTGCATATTAACTGAAATAGGCTGTACCATTGACTTTTTCAAATTACATTAAAATAAATAGAGATGAGAACCTCACTAGCAAGATGCCGATTTTAAGTGGCCTGCATGTAATTCTCAACTTGGTTTCTATTTCAATTGTTAACGTACATAGAGGCTGTGAGTGCTTTTGCCCTATTATTAATAGGAATAAAGACAAAATTATGTGCCATATATCTCTTCCATGTGTTAAAAGTCGCTTATTCAAAACAATCAAAATGTCTTATTGACATCTCTGCAAGATATTATTTGATGCTGTGAAAATTGAAATCATCCAAAAAATTCTCTTCTTTGAATGTTTTTATATTTTCTCTACATCCTAGCATTTCAAAACTTAAAAGTCTCCTTTTTAATTTTTTTTTTTAAATAATGATAGATGATAGCTTTAATTAATATTAAAATATTTAAGATTAACTCCTCAGGTAGATTATTCTAACCTCAATTCGATTTTAGATTTAAGCTAATAATAAGCTGAGCGTGGTATTTAAAAAAGCATGGAACATTAATACTGTGGCTCGACTGGTATCGGTATAGTTTATCCAAAAGCATATTGTGGGAAATTTGAACTGATTTGACATTAGACAATGTACCATTGACCTTTTCTTACTATAATTAAATGATTCCATTCAATAAATTACTAAATAAAAAAATTTAAAAAAACAATTTCTATGAAAGTATAATGATAAAACAAAAAAATTATATAAAAATTGTCTGCATAAGTAAAATAATAAAACAGAAAAAAATTGATTAATTTATCACCAAGTTATTTGATAATGTATTATTTATGAAAGAAAAAGCATTTTTCATAATTTTCTTCTAAAAAAAACAACACAAAAATGCATTTTTGTCAATTACTTAAGGTATTTGTCTATGCAAAATAAATTAAGCGTTTTGAATTAAAGACCACACCATGACATTTTCAGACTGATTAACCTCTTTTTGAATGAATAAATTTTTAATGATTTTCAGGACTCAACCATTGAATTTATGTAATGTCATATTGTGAAATCGCTTCTCAGTTATATTTATTTTTTTCATTTAACAGCTATCACTTAAATGATTCAGTATCAGTCAAAATTTAGACCATAAAGCAATGTATTTTACATTTAACATGTTTTTTGGGAGAGGATGAATAGATGAAAAATTTTCCACCCTGACAAAAAGTAAATTTGCCTTGGTCCCTTGGTTGGTGGACTCCCAGTGTGATCAACCAACCAATGTTGTTCATTGTACAACCAATGCCTTTAAAACAAATGAATCTATGAGTTAATAAGCTTATTCAGTAAACTCAATGGTTTTAACCTCATTTCATTAACTGATTCGCATATTTTATTGCATTCTGTTATGCAGGTTACCTATTAAGAAAAAAAATGAAAATTGTCTTCATTATCTTATTACACAGAATATGAATTGAGAGCATTTATGTTGGTGACAGTTTTTTCATCCCTAATGGTTTGCTATTCTGTTATTGGCCTTTTATATTCATTATGAGTGGAGTTTTTTATTCTTTCTAATAAATAATTGTAGTGAATATACATTGGTCTAATCGTGGCCTGCATAGGACGACTTGGTCTTTGTCTTTTCATGTTGTCTTTTATTTTTCTGGGCCATTGGAGTTTTCATTCAGGCCTGTTGTCCTTTCCAGCTGTTAAAAGTTAAATACAGGTGGGGGGAAAAAAACCCTGAAAACTACGATAACGTCTACTGAGGTTGCCACCATAGTAAGTATTGCCATAGTAAGTATCAGTAGTTAGATTTGTACCAGCATGGCCAGTGTTGGGATGACAACACATAACCTTTGTTCCTTTATTATAGACAGGATTTACTACTTATTTATTTAAGTAGTTACCCAGACTAAATGAACCCTGACCAGACCCACTCACCCAATGTTACTTTTAATTTATATTGAGGATATCAGAAGTTGCATAACTCATAGTATACAGAATGTTTTAATTTAGTAACAAAGTAAATGTGATATGTAAGCGAGGATTGCCTTGAGCTACAAGGTTTTATTTCCCTATCAGATCGACTTGATAAATATATTTAATTATATTTCTGACATTTAACTAAAAATTAGTTACAATAAATTTATGGAATAATTATGTTTATACATGTTAATGACTCATCCAATTCAGGGATCTCTGAACAAAAAATCTTATAGCATTTAGTTGGTTGCATAACTAACAGCATAGACAAACACACTTAGAAAATATTCTAACCATGATTGACAATATCAAATTTGATTGAGGTTAGAAGATATTTAATTCTAACATTATTATCTCTTTGAGTGAATACCGATAACAATAAATTAATTTTAATTTTTTTTAAATTACTATTTAATGAAACAAAAGCTAAAATTATATTTAATAAACTAAACTATAGTTAAAGATAACCCCTCAACAAATTTTTAGCTTTATTAGATGAAGGATTATAGCTTTATCAAGTAAATTTATTTTTATTAGACAACACTTGAAAATTCACTAATATAGAATTTTAGCACTTATAATCTGTCATAAAAATAATTTAGTAATGAAAAGCCCCATTTTCATAAAAACACTTTCCATGTCATAAATAGTTCTGAGCTAAAATAAAAGTTTGGATAATGTTTTATAACTAGCATACCAAACTTTTTTCTGCCATATTTAATGCTATTAAAAAAATATTTCTCTTCACTTTTATATTAAATGAGTGACATGCATTACTAAAATATGACTTGTTAAATGGTACTGACATCTACTATTGGCTTAAATTTCATAAATTTTTCGGTAGATTTTTTTTTTCATTTTTTCTATTGTTTTGTTTTCAATTCTGTAATTATTAAATTGAACTACCAATGATGAAGACAACCTTTATTTCTCTTAACTAGTATGATGGATAAACAATTAATTTCATAAATTTTGTAGACTTAATTGTGATCTTCCTAATTAATTTGAAAAAAATAGTAATAATTACCAAAAAGATCACAAACATGAGATTATCATGTTCGATCATAGTTGCCTTTGCAGATAATAGTAGTTTTGAGATAGGAGATGTTGATTTTTTGGGTACAATGCGGACATCCAGGGATTGCTCTGCCTGTGAAAATTGATAACAAATTCATCTTGTAACATAAATTATTTAGTAATGAAGGTCTGAGGAATAGTCAAGTAAACTTTTTTGAGTACAGTAAACTCTCCCAATCCGGACTAGTGTGGCGGGACAATAGGACAATACAGATATTGGAGAACAATTTATTTATTTATTTTTAATACAAATAATTATATGTGGTGAGACGTATTAACTTATTTAACATCAACTATATGAATTCCCATTGAAAGTATTTACATATTCCAAGCCATGGTCCCTTGAACAATTCTTGATCATTTACCTGAAATTATTTGCAGTATATTATATTGCAGAATTGGAAGCCAAGACAATTAGAGCCCCGCTAATACTTAATTGTCTAACTCTACTCCAATGTTTGGATAACTTTCACTAGTTTACAAAATCATTGAAGTGTAAGCCTAAGGTCTTGGCTAAGTTTGTGGTCCTATATTTTTTTGATGGACCAAAATTGAATGGCCTTCACCCTCAGTTGAATAAACCAAAATATAAAAGGCCTCATTGATTTGTCAGTAAGCATGTTTTTTAATAAGTTTAGGTTGATAATACCTCATTCAATTGCTCGCTTTTTTTATGTACGGTGCATTAGTTTCTTTGATTTCTTTTAATCATTCACTTGAGACCAATACCCCAATATTAAGTACATCTGATTTTTTTTTTTATGTTTAGTTTCCCTTTTCTTGACTTGCTGGATTGCTTTGATATTTCTTTTCTATTTCCATGAACAATCACTTCGTTTTTCTAATTTATAAGCACCGTACCGGTCTTAAAGAAGAACCACTATTGAGGGAAATTCATACCTAGGTAACTGAAACAAAAAGGGGTTTCATAGCAAAAATTGAGCGGGGTGTGGGAGATCCAGATATGGGAGTGTCTACTGTATGCTACATGTATAAGTTATGTTGCCTTATCAACAGAGCTCTAGATTTTCACAAGTACCCTATACCATCTATAAAACAGCAAATGTCTTGTATAGCAATAACATATTTTGATTTAAAATGAAAATTAGAAAAAATAACTTATAATTGCTGCCCTGCCCCTTTCTTCAAAAATAAGCAGATAAAGATATCTTAAATAATTTTAGTTAAATGACTAATGCTGCTTTTAAGCTGTATCAAATTTCTAATTTTTGCCCTTTTTTATTATAAATTATGTATGCTACCCAATAAAAAATTATTTATAAAGCACTTGTTCTGAGGGTTTCAGATTTTGTGAGTGTCCTATTATATTTGAAACTCTTGTAATACAATATAGTTGTACCTAATAATGAGTAATAATTAATTTTAGCTATATAATGATTCCTAGTCAAAACTCATTTTCTATGTTTTAAGTAGATGCTCACGTTTTCATGTTGTAAGTTGATACCCAGCCCATGCTCTAATGTTCATGAATGGGATACTTCAACATTTACACAGATCACTCTGTTTTTATTCAATACTCCAATTTAGATACTCATTTTTATTTTTAGATTGCTTAAATTACAATTTTAAAATTTGAATTTTAAGTAATTGAAAAAATAAATGTTTGCCTTATAATTATTAAGAATGCCTTTTCTAAATTGTGGCTTAATTTAAAAATGATTGAATTTAAAAACAAAGCAAACACAAATGCATTATATTATTTAATTAATACACTATTGAAACAGTATTATTATTAATAGTTATATTTACTGTCATTGGCTTTTCTCTATGCCTTATGTATGATCAAATATTTGTGTTTAATTTGTGACTTTTTGGTAAGAATGATAGTTCAACAGAATTTAATATTTCTAGTAAAAGATTAGTTGTAAACATTAAGATAACACCTAGATCTCACCCCCCCCCCCCCCATTAGTTTAATTCAACTAAAAAATGTCATATGCTACTAGCAGAAATGTTAGGCATATTAAACAAACAAAATTAAACCGACAACTGCTATCTCAGAAAAGATTTAGTATCTATTGAATTTCACCTGGATCTATTCAAATATTGATACAGACATGACTTATTGTACGAGGAAGAACTACGATTCACTATTTACTTATTTGTTAGGTAGTTTGTAGAGAAAACTGTTCATTTATCAGCTTTTGCCAGTAAGTTCCTTCAGTAAAATAAAATAACGCAGATATAGTCTCTCAGCAGTTTTTGATTTTTATGTGTGCTTTTGATTTAAAAACCATTTTTAGATTATTAAAACAGAAAACAAAGTAACAAAGATTTAATAAACTAATTAAAACAAAAAATTTCCTTCCAAGTATGGTTAATGAACATTTATAAACTATTTAAAGTAGATAAATTTGTACTGCTATTAAAGAACTGGATTTGTCCCTGAATAGTTAATGGTAGTATGTTGATTTAAAATTAAATTACTTCAGATAAAAAAAATATTTTCTTCTGTAATTTAGAAAGATTATAAGTTAAAATAACTTTGTTTTTATGTCCAATTCAAATCGATACCACCGGTTTTAACACTCTCAAAAGTTGCAGCTACTATGTAAAGATACTCAATATTGCGGTAAAATAAAATGAGAAAATCTATAACAGATTAGTAAATTGTTTTGTTGCTACCTAGTTTTTCAGTCATTTAGTTAAAATTGTTATTTACTGCCATGAAAGAGTTGAAATTTGGGCGGCTATTTATTGGTAGCCATTAGCCTTCCTTCCAAAACATTCAACCGGAAACTTTCATAACAAGAACTAGTTATACTAATTGCTTTGCCATATCAAAGCTGCAATAGATTTTTTTAAACTTCTGATAGAAGGTTTGTATAAATTTTGCTAAATTACATTTCATTTTATTGAAAAATGTAAATAAGTAGTTTTGGATCGTAAACTTTTATTTTTTGTTTTTATATGTTCTGTGTATGTAATGGTCTATATATACATAATTATTGCATTTACCTAGTTTGATTTTTTGGGTTAGAAAAAATTACAGCATGTACAATTTTAACTTTCATATGGTCATAGTTTTTTTTCTCATAGCTTTTTGGTAATTAGTCACAAATGAAACACAAATATTACAAATAAATTTTTATAAATATGTCTCACACTATTTTCACACCTTAGGGACCATTATTGTTATGACTAAATATAGTAGTTAGTTGATTAGTAAATTAATTGATTATATAGATCTGTACAAGAATTTTATAATTTTAGAAAATATGAAATGGTAGTAGAAGAAAGAATGTTAAAATGTTAAAAATAAATACTACTAAAGAAAATGATTTAATAATAAGTCATTGTTTGATTTTTGAATACTTTAAATATGAATTTGTTGTTATCTTATGTTATTGTTTTTAGAGAAATAAAAGTTACTAAGTTGAAAGGCTTTTTCTAACCATAAAATTAAGTCAGTAATAAGTTAAAAAAAATTAAGTAATAAGATTAAGTTGTTTGTCATTGCACACCTGCAAGAAACATAACATACCTCAAAAAATTGTAATTTTTCAGGAGAGAAAAATATTATTTATTGTTCAAAGCAAAAATTAAGTAAGTTTTTTTTTACACAAATGGCTTATGACAAGATCCGTATAGGCTCGGGAGATATTTGTTTTATGATTTTTCATTGGTAATAACTTGTATTTTAAAATGAAAACAACTCTGTCTGCCCACTGTGTATATTTGGATTTATAAGCATTTTTGATATGCACATTGCTATTATCAAGTGCTACAAAAACCCCCCCAAAAAATTATCAAAAATAAATATGATTATGGTGGTGAACATAAATATTTTATTACAAAACATTTTTAGTTACAAGCTAACATAACTTAAATAAAATATCACCGTATACAATAAATGTGGAGGTTTACACTACTAATATTGGTATAATTTATATTATACTGTTCTGTACCATGATTCTCCTGATAACAAAAATATGGTTCCATAATCTTTTGAGGTGTACTAAACACTAATTTGAATTCATATAGACTCTTGACAGGATGAAAAGGGCCACAGGCCTAGTTGTCGGAGCCCATTTGTATGGGCCCCCCTCCAACATCTATATATCTAAGACTCTAAAAGGCTCCGGTTTTGTAAACATTGTATTTTGGTGAAACCTTCATAAAAAAAAAATTATAAGCAGCATGATTTTGAAAGTATAACCATTTATTTCAACAATAAAAAGAGTATGAGGCTGTGTAATTATTTTGAGGAATTTGTAGCTTTTCGAGACAGAAGTATACACTCACATGGACTAACTTTATACCTGGCTCATGTTGCTGAAAACATTTGTTAAATCAGTGGACAGGGAAGGAGGTTTCTTGTACTTAAAGGAAAAATTGAATTAATTGAGATAAAAGCGGGGATTTTTGTCATGCCACAAGTCTGGACTCTTTTCAAGGACTCTACATAAAAAAGAAATAGAGAAAAAAAGGATTGGACTGCATTTGAAAACATATGAAACAGCTTTTGTGTCAAAAGTTGACAAAACTTTTTGGCCAACAATAGACCAAGAGTTTACAAAAAAATTGTTGAAGAATTGCGCTCTGTGAATGATTTTGTGGATGACGTTTCTTTGGGATATGAGATGGTATTGGAGATTGTTTCTTCGGGTTGTGGGATGGCAGCACCTCAATGAGGAATTCCCCCCCCCCCCCCATACATGAACAAGGCTAAATCTGTACTAGCATTGTAGCCGCTGGCTGTAAGGGTAAGTTGAATATCACTTTGTGAGTTTGTTGGTAGTTTTGACTATCAGGTTTATCCAGTGTTGGTACACTCTCATGGGAAGATGGCATATCTGTTGACACAAGCTGGTTGGTGTTTCAGAGTACACCCAGAATCCAACCATATGCGGTAATGACAGGAATCCAGGCAGTGGGCTATTGTACCAAATATCCACATTGTTGCTGTGTAGGCTGGCTTAAACTCTGTCCCCTTCATAAAAGCCAGGGATCAGAGCCAACATCTGGAGTGATTTTTGTTGTATGATTATTTCAGCATTGATCTGCTTCAATTTTAAATTAAGCCCTTTGATCCAATCTCAGCCTAGCCAATTTCTGCCTAGAAGGACTTTGTAACCAGAGAGTACAATGTACAGTTCAGAGGCTATGTGTTTTGTCATGTAGTCTACAGTTACCTGTACTTTCCCTTTACATCCTGTTAGTCTCAAACTAAGTCCTTTGAAAAAGTTATGAAGCTGATATTGGTGGGTGTGATCTCTTTCTTAATAATAAACTGCGGTAATCAGATTCATAATTCACCTGTTTGGTGTCCGCATTTTGCCATTCTGGCAACGTTTTGATGGATACTTTAGCTACATGGCCCTTGGATGAACAAGATCGGAAGTATGGTTTATTTGCATCAAGTATGGGAGCTCCTCCCCCATCGGAAACAAAAATTCTCAATATCACATATTCCTGATACTGTGATATTGAATGGCAGCATGAGCTAGAGATCATTGGCAGACATTTTTTTATTACTAAGTAATAGTAACTCTTAATTATGTTTTATATATTTGGAAATATTTTTAATTTCTTCGGGTGATAAAATTGAATCTAGATATAAAATTTCATGTTTCAGATCAAACAGGGGACTAAAAATCGCCAGGACATACTGACACACAGGTGAAATCAAGAGTTTCTGATATTGAAAAAAAATCGACAAAACCCTAAAACCAATAAATTATATCTTTTTAATTGCTGCTAGTAGGCTACCTGGAAATGCTCTTAGGGTTGAATGGTATACACCAAAGAAAATACATACAAATTATTTAACACTGTAACCTTATATATTAAAGACAAAATTATACCACTGACTGTAGGGGGTTGGGGAGAAGATGCTGGTTCTCTTGTTACTGGGCAATATCCATCTTCATTAGCAGGAATTCAATAGCATCCCATTATGGCTGGCAATGGGTCCTCTGGTCTACTGGTAGCTGGAGTAACGACTTGTTAATTATGTTAGTCAGAAGCTCATGGGCAACTAAACAACTGTACTGACTGATCACCTTGGTGCCCAAGGGATAACTGAGAGTGAGTTTTCCAGTGCTTGCAGATATAGATAAGAAATGTGGAGGACAGAACTTCTTTAAACTACAGCTTTATCTGTCTACTACATGAGGGAATCGAATAACTAGAGCTGTGAAACTTGATTACCTTACATTGATTATTATTACATAGCCAGTACTTTCTGGAACAGACTTCATTACTAACTAATAAATTGAGATAAGGGTTTTTATATATTTTCTGGGCATAACAACCAAATACCATTTATCACATTGAAATACCTTAAATAGAATAAATATATATACAGTAAAATTTAGTAATGTTATTATACTTTAATAAAATTCCTAGCTAAACATTAAAAACGAGTACAAAGACAGATATACAAATGAATAAAATACTAAAAACATGATGAATAGGTCATCATAAAAATGAATAAACAAAAACCAGAATAAAAGAAGGGGCTATTCACCTCAGTTTAGTATGCCTGCTATAAGTAAGAGTGATGTCTGACTTAATTACTGACCCTAATTCTGTTATGGTTTGTCAATACAAGTGAGAGTGCATCTTCTAATAACACGGTTCATATAAAATTGTGTATGTTCCCATTATTTACAGATGTGTTTATGAACTAAATAGTGCAGCATCTTATTAAGTATGACCGTAGCCCATTATCTGATAAATAGTCCATAGGATGAGAGATGTTTATGGTGTGTTAATATTATCTGGGGTTATAAAAGTGACATCACGTACTTAAAAAATATTAACTATCACATAAAGTTTACTTCAGAATTGGAGGAAAATGATTGCGTCAATTCCTTGGGCATGACGATAAATAAGAATGAATATCAATTTGAAATATATATTATTACGTTTTTTATATATTTTAATTATATATTTTTTATATAATTTATTTATATTTAACTTTTACTTTATCTTTATCTTAGGTTCTGTTAATAAAAATAGGAAATTTCTGGCAAAAGGAACAATTGCTTATTATTACTTTTCTTGTTTTGAAGTAAACAATAATTAAATATTTATATTGATATTATTTTTATTATAAATATTAATGGTAGATTCAATGCAACGAATAGTGTTCAAACATTCAGGAATCGTGATTCACGGGTCGTATATTGTTCATTAATGCCCGCTAATTTTGAGTTTATATCAAAAGCACCATCAAAAATCACCACATCAAAATATCACAACAATATATAGAAAATCCTCCAATAACAACATAGCTATACATCATAATTCTTATCACCAACCCAACCACCTAATAATGTTAATGTAATGTATGTTATAAAAATGTAGCAATGGTTCAATTTCTAATTTACCGATTTAAATAGCTTACTATTTAAACAGGAGCAGTATGACAATACCTTATGAGAAATAGAGCCCTTAGTCAGAGCAAATGGATGCCTGATAGAAATGATATTAATGAACGTTTATGACAAATTGAATGAGGTTTAAGGTACAACAAGGTAGGCTAGAAAGAATATTTGAATTTGAATTATTTGTTTATATTGAGGATTTGATACCATATATATATTATTATAATAGCTCATCTTGGCTAAAATTCTACAATAAGTACTAAAGGAATATTATAAAAAGTTTATAATGACTAATAATTTACTTTACTAGTTTCATTTGAGATAATTTCAGGGTATTGGTTCTAGATAATATTTCTGGTTATTTAAATATTTCATAAAATATAAATGATTGCAGGTAACTTAGATATAATAAAAATAATATTTACCTAATTTTAGTATTACATACAATGATAAATAAATAAGCAGATACATTCTAGATTGCACTGGCTGGATGGATTTCTTCAACTTTGTCATCCTTCTCTCTTCATATCTGGCTTCTAACCCCTGCTTTGCTGAAACTAACTTCAAAACATCTCAATCTATCCTTTACTGTTCTCGCACACTGACTTCTACCTGTTCTTGGAACACCCTCTCTTCTCTCCAACTATCCTTTGTACCTCGGGTCAATTCATCCCTTGTTACTCTGGTTACCGAGATTCTAACACTGAACATTCTTGCATATATGCACGTGCATGTGTGTCTATATAAATTTTTCTAAGTTGGTATTCGTTTTTTGTTAACTTGCAATTAATGTTATGTAAAAAATTTTATAATTAAGGATATTTATATTCATCAACTTGTATTTATGATTGCTTTTTTTTTTTGGTGACAGCCATAAGGGCTTGTAAATACAAGTACACATTGTGGGCAGACAGATTTGGTTTCATAATATTCAAGAACAACTCAAATTATATTGTAACACTTGTCTTCTGAAGTGTCACTTTTCCTTTTACAAATTGATCAATTTTTTCAGTTATGAGAGTAATAAACGAAAATTGTTTGCATTTTAGGAATTTTTATTTGCAAGGTATTATAAAATTGGCATCATAAATTATGTAAAGAGTGAATTAAAAATACTTATCTTTTTAGGTGTGTAAGAGGGAGCTTGTGATTTGTACAAACATGTTGGGATATATTTTCTCTTAAATGTAGTCAGTTCAACCAGTTTACTGTCTATTTTTTTATTAACACAAAAATATGAATCATTATCCTAATAAATTTTTCAATGAAATTTTATTACAACAGTTTATTTGAACCCAAGAGCTTCTGGTTTTCCTCCAAGTACTCCACTTGGAGAAAAAACAGAATTATTAGGTATGTTTAAATTACTGTTATATCTACATGCAATGTATTTATAATGTATAGATATTTAAAACACTATATTTTGTCCATGTAGTAATTAATATTTTAAAAATAATACACAGATTCCATCGCTGGGTACAAGTATTCAATTCCTTATTAAC
Organism: Acanthosoma haemorrhoidale; assembly: GCA_930367205.1. NCBI lineage: Eukaryota > Metazoa > Arthropoda > Insecta > Hemiptera > Acanthosomatidae > Acanthosoma > Acanthosoma haemorrhoidale. Next base: position 105,433,505 of record OV884009.1, on the reverse strand, counting down.
CGACTAAGTAGGTTACTGCCTGAACAGATGTTTACCATATAAAGATTACATGAAAATAAATAATCTAAAATGAATAATAGAACAAATAAATACTGTATAAAATATAATTAGTAAATTAGTCATGTAAGTGTTTACTTCTGATGTCTATATGTATTAGTTTTTCATAAATAGTGAGATCAATACCACAACTAATAATTCTAAAAACGATGTAAGTTCATTATTTAATATTAGATTAATATAATGCCACATGGTAGGTAAATAACTATTTAGGTCCTAGTATGCGTTGGTTACAGTTGGAGACTGTCTATGACATATTGGATAACTGCATATCCTTACAAACCCAATATCACAATCAATTCATCTACTCAGTTATTTATTTACAGGTAGGTATGGAGTTTTAGTATAATTCTTTACTGACCATTTCACATATACTCATTTCTCTAAACATTTTTTTTAAACCTGAGGAAGGAGTTTTAGGAAAAATATCTATGTTTTTATAAACACACCAAGAAGTGAACAAACTTTAATAACATTTTGGCAGTGTTAAAATATACAAGATAATGAGATTTTACAATTATTTTTCTTTTTTAAATATATTTTTACAACATATAATTTATTTGAATATATATATATATATATATATATATATATATATATATATACTATAGTATAAAGAATCAAAGAAAAGCTTTTTATTTGTTGGAATTATTTATATATATATATATACATATAAATGTATATATAGTTATTTATTTATATAAATATATGTATATACATTTATATTTATAAAATTAATTTATTCATTATATCATTGGTGCAGAAGGAGTTGCTCAAGCTCATCAGCAGATCTCAACAGAAACGCTGCGGATTCTCTGAAAAACAAATTTATAATAAAAAATTAAAGTATTTATCATTTTTATGATACATTTATTATTGATGAATTTATATTATTCATAATATTTGTTATTTGTGGTGCAGTATATTTTATATAGTGTGTAATTTGAGGAAAATAGTAAAGTAAGGAAAATAATATAATTGATAATAATTTATTGATTCTCCATCCACTTTCTTTTACGATCATTCTAATCTGATTAAATATCAATGTTAATTTACACAATGCACCCACTGAATGTCAATAGACAACTTAAACTCACTAAACTTGGTAACATGTCCCCTTTTCAACAAATACTGTATGCACAAAAGTGGGACTCCCCCTGTGGGACAAGATGGTACCCCTGACATAAAACATATTCTACACTAAAGATAATGGTTATTCTAAAAACAAGGAAAATTAACCAATTAACTGAAAATAAAAAATGATGTCTAAGTGATATTAAATATTGTGACTGAACAATTATGTATCTGAAAGAATTTGACTAGCTAGAAGTGGTTTTCTGTCATTAAAAACAAAAGAACTATTACTCAATGGCTAAAAAAAATGTGCAACATTTTCTTCTCTTTGTTGACGTATAAATGTTGCTTTAAAATGAACTAAATTGGTTTGAAGTGCTGCTGTAAAATAAAATCAAAATTAAGAGAGTAAAATATTAAATAATTTTTTTTTACCATTTATTGAAAAATGCATCTTTTAAAAAAATTATTAAATTATTGAGTTATTACTATCTAATTCTGACCTATATCCTGCCACAAGCCTGCGAACAGAATTTATTTCGTGCAGTGATAAACGTGGTCTCAATGAAAGGTCTGTTGGCTCCAGTGGTCGACCAGGGCCTTCTGGAATATTCCTATACAATGAACTGAAACAAGAAATTACAATTTAGTGTTGTTCTTTCAAGGTTCATAAATATTTTAAGTAAAGAAATAAAAAAATGTATTTAAACATTAAACAAATTAAAATAATAGCTAGACTGTGGCTTGAACGGTGAACTCCTGGTTTACTTGGAGGTGTGCAACCAACTGATTGAGGCACTGTGTTGTGTTACCGAGTGTCATAAACCGGGAGAAACTAGGTTCTAGTCTCCAATTCCTAACTCTCACCTGATCCCCGTTGTGTTCACTCCCCTATGTTCAGGCTGTCTTGGGGTTTGTGGTTCTTTAAGCATATTACTAATTGGAGGGAACGCCTTCGTTTCTGCACATAAGTTGGCTGGTGAAAAATGTTCTGGGAGGATGGGTCTTTGGTCCGCCTGACAATAGAAAATTATATTATAAATATGAAAAGTCAGTAAAAAAGTGTAAAGTACATTTTAAAGTTATGTGACTGACTCCTGGTAGTATAGGCATAGGTTGTGCTACAGGTTCCAAACCAAGCCTCATCCTTTTGGCATTGTGAGCTTCATTTTCACACGCTGAAGACAATATTTGTTCTGCTTGTGCTGAAGTCAAGTGTGCAGGAGTTGGTCTTGTCTATAAACAAAACTGATTTATTACCATTTCAAAATTATACAACATTTTGGAAGGTTTTTAGGTACTCTTTTACTCTTACAGCTTCAAAAGATCCATCCCGTGATCTTTTATTTCTTCTACATGATTTGAGATAAGTACGAATCCTTTTGCGAGCCCTCTCACCAAACTCTGGGAACTGTCGGTTACAAGAGTCAATTATAGCCTGGATCTTCTCCTTTGGTTGCTTTGATATCGGCACAATCCTGTCTAAGTTCTCATCAACAAAAAGTCTCACAAACATCTGAAAAAGATATATATAATATCATTGATAATTGTAAAAGATAATGAACCGATTGTACAAGTGTACAAATATATCTCTAAATGATTAGATTAGAGGTAAGAACAAAATAATATTGAAGAAGAGAAAAACAAATTAAAAAAAATAGATTTTTTGGAGTAAAAAAAAAAATTATGGCAGAATTATTCTTTGTTAGTAGTCAAAAAGTTTTTTGGGAAGCTCATAATGAATTCAGCCAGAACTATCCCTGTAACTGCCAGCTCAATTTTGAATCAGAGTCTCAACAGATTTCCGTTGTAGTTAAGTGGACTAGTTGCTATACCCTAAGGGCTGTGAAAAGAGACATTTCAATGCTAATAGCAAAAAATAAATAAATATATATTGATAGAAATGTGGATGGCGGTGGGCATGTTATAAAATAGAAAAATCAGAGATATAGAGTGTGTCCGAGCAAATTTAAGTAATAGACACAAAATGGAGTTATCCTTCAGAGCAGGTCTGGGGAAGCAAATAAGAGGCGATTAAGGGGACAATTTAAATAACTACCACCATCATTTTTACAGGATAGTGAAATTTCTTAGTCATATTATTATTGCAAGTTAGACAGTCTAATTATCTTTGCACAGGGAATGAATATTTAAATTTAAACTTGTACCCCACCTTTTTGACAAACTATTGTCCGTAACAAAAGAAAAATTTGGTGGTTTATAGTCATCAATAAATATTTCAAGCTGCTGAAAAAACAACTCACACAATAGAACAACAAAAATATTATATGCAGAATTTGTAATTTTCATACTTGCATAAATTAAAAGAGTGTATAAGTAGCAATTCTTATAAAGTATTTCTTTAAAATAATTTAAGGAGTTTTTATGTTCCAAATTTTCCACACGGAAGTATTGTATAGATCAAGGTTATGATGTTTTTTAAAGAAAAATTTATTTATAATTTTGTTTATAAAAATATTAATAATAACCAAACTTTTTCAAATCTAGGATCTAACATAAATTCCAGAAAATTAATTGTGACCTCCAAGAAACAGTTATTTCAATTAACATTCTCTTGGAAAACAATCAGGAAAGTACCTATGGACACAATAGAAAATATTTTCTTATCTTGTGACTTGCCTACACTTTAGAAAGTTTTGCAAAACACCTATTTTTGGCTTGAACAACACAAAATAATACATTAATCTATAAAAAAAAAAAAATGTAATGCTACATGTGATACTTACATTGAAGGCTTTGAGACGCTCAGGGTCATGGGGGATGGACTTAAGGTCGTCTGAGTCATCTTCCAGGTCATCGTCGTCATCTTTGTTGCCAGATGAAGACGTCTCGTCATGAGTAGAACCAGTCTCATGCAGAGGGCTCTGAGAGGAAGTAAACAATATTAAGCACAACTCTTACGAAAATTAGTTTGTCATCATGAGGAGTAAAATAAAATAAACCATGTAGTTCTGACATCTCCCTATCCTCCACAAGCTTCAAGTGAACTGGGGAAGGAATCTGAATACATGTGATTTCACAAATGTTTTCACATGTTACAGAATGCAAATATCTCTAGATCTATTTCAGATAAACATTGTTTAAAACAATATCTGATGAAAATTAAGAATCTTCATTCATCACTCTATGCTAATTCCAAATACAAAAACTCTCATTTTTAAATTACAGGTCTAACCATTATTTCTTCTCTTATATAATGTCATTCTAATGAATAGCAAGGCGGCGAGGAGGGGGTGGGTAGGTACTTTTCATGATCCTCACTAGGGCAAACTTACTTGGAAGGACTAGCAACTGAGTCTTAGACTTGTGCACTTGAGCAACAAAAATATACCAAATATATTAATTCTAAAAACTGGAAGATATAGGATAGTATTTAAAACATGGTGAAAATACAGCTATGGTGACTTTATTATACCAATGTAGGAAGTTAAAAAGTTTTAGTTTAAGGTGGGAGTTCACTGAGGGAAAATTATTTGTCTTAATAAATACATATTATATTTTCTGAGACGCAAGCTGAATACAAACAAATCATTTCTCAATAACGACAATGAACACTTAATATGGTATCAATACATACTCCATTATTGACTATATCTGCTCAATATATAGGAATTGAGATAATCTCTGACATTGACATTTTAATTATAAAATTCATATTTGGTAGAGATATATCTACACAGTAAGTAAACTGCTAATTTTTTTATATCAATCTAATTATCTAAATACTATTGTCTAAATAGTGTCTTTATACACATAATTATTAAATCCAATATTTATATTTAAATAAGTACAGGATAATTTTTCAATTAATTTGCTTGACTAGAACAGATAGACTAAAAATAATTTTTTTTAAATTATAATTTCTCATAACAATCCCAGAAAAAATGAAGTGAGGTATCCACGTCAAGTATGAGTATACCAAGAAGTTATCTTGAAAACAGTATTTGAAACTTAGCAATAAATAATAATCTTTTTTGTATTTGGATTTAACTTACTTATGCATTTTACCCTTAATTGAATGGATATTGTGAATAGATCAATATATTTGCCAAAGTAACTAGAAGATAGTGCTTTCTGCCAATTGCCTCTTTCACTATTGATGCTGTACCCAGCCATACATACAGCCAAACATAGTTAATCTTGATTAGAAATCTCATGGCCAACAGTAAATTAAGCTGATTTAGCCTTGACTAACCAGTTTTTATTAGTTATGGATTTTTAAACCATGATTAACTATGGTTTAACCAACAATCTGTCATCTGCCTTTAATGGCAATTTTTTTAAGATGGGATTTTAAATTTCAGGGTGGATATGAATATTTATTATTAAGGGAGAAATTATAAAATCAATTATTATTAGCCAAATAAAAGATATGTTGGCATGGTTGGGGCTTTAACCCAGTTTTTACAGAGATAAAAAAACAGTTGCCCTATCAATATCAAACCTCTCCACATACTCATAAATTGTGACTCACTCATTGGAGGGTGGAGTCTGATTGAGGAGCCTTTCATGCAGTCCATTAGTTAAATAAAAATAGTTATAAATAATCAAAACGTTAATATAAAAAATCTATTTAAATTGGGTGAAACAAGATTTAATACCACCTAAGAGTTCATTATTAGGCTTGAATTGAATGAATGGAATGTTTGTTAGGATATTGACTTGATATTGAATACTTGATTTATATTTTAGGAATACTTTTGAAATTATTTTTGTGTTTCTGTTTTTAATGTATAATTAACATATGGAAAAAATCGGAAAATTAATTCTTAAATATCTTCTCAGCAGGGACTCGAGAAATCATATAAGTTAGCAAAACTTTTTTTTTTTCAATTTCGTGTCCTATACTCCGTGTTATTGTAATTTAGCAAAACCCCAATTTAGCAAATTTTGATTTACTGTAGAATATACTTCTAAAATTTCAGATCAATTAAAACATTTTTGTGACTGCCATCGCAGAACATACATACAGACAAAATATGACCCCTTTGAGGCTCGGCAATTATATTGTGAGGTGACAGTTGAATACTATACCCTCAATCATTTAAAATGGAAGAAAATCCGCAGTTTAAATAATAATTATATAAATTAATGTTGTTTTCATAAAGATAAAATATATTAATTCTATTTAAACCAGAAAGATAAATCTGTGTATTTTGAGGTATTTTTTAAAAGAACTGTAATGAAAGTAAAACCACTCCCTCCCATCTCGGCAGTTGATAAAAATTTGTTTTCAAGATACATTATTAGGTGACCAAGAAACACCACAATTTCAAGCTATTTTCTCATAAAAAAAGACATATCTTCTAATATTTATTTGTGAATTATAGTGGGAGATTTATACCATGATCTATGCCACTGTGAACATTACCTACTGTACCATATATATCCTTACCAAGTTACTCACCGATAGTTCTCTCGATTGTGGCGTGCCTGGCTTCTTGGCAAGGGAATAGCACCAATCGTCCCTCTCTTCTTTCACTTCACCATTTTTCCCTGTTAATAATGAATTTATTATAATAGATCTAGCTAATCTTCATTATGGAATAAAAGCTTTAAAATGTCTCAAAAAAAAAAATACCTGTGTTGTAGTCTTCATTATCTATGTCAGGTGAAATCCGCATCTCCTAAAAATGGTAATTTCAGAACTGATAAATATATGTATTAATCATTTATTTAATTTTTGTACATATATAATATAGCGTCTGAAATTTCATCATAGCCAAAGAAAAAATATACTGGCAGGATAAGGACTCAAATTTTTTTCTTTGCCTGGTAATTATTAATAGTTGGATTTATACTCTGACTAGAATCGACAACGCTGTATTAATAATAACAAATATGTTTATTTGAATGGTAAACACAGCAACAATAAATTATGTTACCTTTACACAGCCATGGGTCATCTATGTGTTAAGTTGAGTTATTTATTAGCATCTTGAATAATAATTTAAGACATTAATAAATAATTCAGTAAGTCAATTTAATAATTCATCTATTCTATTCACAACCTTCATCAAAAAAAATCTTTAATAATCAATTAATGTTGCCAATCATCAAACCAACCATTACTCAATCAATCAATTAATCAATCAATTATTAAACTCTGTTATTATAAATTTGGTGTATAAAGGAGGCAACCTTAAAAACTAATTCAAATTTAGCACTTATTTTTTATGACATTCCCATCAACCTCAAATTTGAATAATTGCTTAATTATTCAATTCAAATTAAAATCAACCCTTCCTTATAATTAAATGAAATTTAGCTTCCTTAATTTTCTAAGCTATTTTTAAACTCTTCTTTTATATTGCTAAGTTGATTTCGTTTTGTGTGTTGCGCTACTGTGAACTACCTGGGGTAATTTTTCTACCCCATGTTTGTTTACAAAAATCAACTACTTTTGGGACCCAAAATATTTGTTATGATGCCATATGATCAATTATTGTCCTTGGGAATCAAGGTGACGAAAATTGCGTATTTTTTTTAAATGAAGTTTGAGGTTATTACTGAAACATTATCTGGATCTGTTTCCTAACACACTGTTATGAGAATACCTGGATGTATTAAATAATTTTTGCATAAAAATTCCTGATCGGTCGAATCCCAACATACATGTGTTCCATTTCAGTAAGGGGACTTTTTCACTGATCTTAGTGAGACCTGACCAATTGGAAGCCTTACTCATGACTAATAGTATTTTGTGCCCCCTTTGTTAACAACAGATACATTTCAGCCTTTGTACAACGTTAGGGGGAAGACGTTCTACTGTCTGTGACATCCCTTTTCCCCCTGTTTTCACATATCTTCTACCTTACCTGTTAGTTAAAAATGGTTATTCTAATTGGAATTTTAAATGAATGTTAGCTTGCAGCTGGTTCTCAAAATATACTGATTCAATTTTGGTTACAATATCGGCGAGTGTATATAAAAAAGAAATTATCGTGAAAAAACTGGAGCTCGTTTGGCTAACTTTAAAGATTTATAAAAGGTTAAGGAGACGTGTGGCATATTCCGAAAAGTGAAGTATTGAGAGGACACAATAGAAACGGGGCCTTTACTATCATTGTAGCCAATGTCTATAGGCTTTTTATGTTAGATATTTAACATTATTTTATTTGCTGAAACCTTCCATCCCTCCAAGATTGCTACCGATGGCAGTAACCGTGATATTTGCGTGGAGTTGCTCCATCAAAGCCTCTCCATCTCAATAATCCTTTCTTTTACCATCCATTAAATCATTGATTCGAAGGGTGGAAAAACCGAAAAGGTGCAGTTATTTTTTTTTCAATTCAACAAGTACTACCGGTGATGAATCCATTCGTAACTTTTAATTTTAATTCCTATCTTAGTTTGTTTTGTACATAAAAGAATTTTAACATGAAAGATTTGTTACGTTAATTAATTTTTCTTTCAATTTAATTAAAATAATTTTTAAAAATGAACCAATCGATCTATGATTTTATAATGCCCGTTGTGTGGTATAGTATGATGATTCACAATAGGGAGAAATTATTGCTGCATTAGTATATTGTGGTGAATTTGATCTGAACTAATGTATTACTATTTCCTGTTTATGTGAGTATATTTTATTTTCCAGTCCGGAGAAGCAGGTCCTGGGAATCGCCATAGTGTACATATGTAGGCAGGCATGTAGTACGACAGTGACTGGCACATATGCAAATATGGAGGTGCTGGTGAGCTGTGTAGTTGGAATAGCTAGAGCACTTAGGTAGTCCTTTGTGAATGGGCAAGTGTGCGGGCGAGACGAGCCTGTTGCCGGCCAGACAAGAGAGAGGATCGATGTGTAGAGAGAGAGGTTGCCAGGGTGTGTATGTGCCTGCTCCCCACGAAGCAGATATCGAGCGGTGGGGTCTCGGGTCACCTCACTACCCACTACCCACTGCCCAGTACCCGCTACCTACTAGGAGGTAGGCATGGCTAGATACTAAAATAACTTTTGTAGCTGATACAGATTTGAACACCTGTTGTAACCAACCGACCCTTGACTCCTCTATAACCAATGTTATAAAATCTGTAGCGAAACATTGCGATTACAAGAACATCCAACGAAATATTGATGGCGGATTGTATCAACTTTCTTATCACGTTCTCTAAACTATAAACTTAACATAGATCATAAATCTAAAATATTTTTAATTCAGAGTCATAAATCGAAATGTATAATTAATTACCTTTCATTTTTATTTTTATTGTACTTGTAAAACAAAATCGCATTCATTTGCATTTAATATTTAGTAAAATGGACATTTAGTAAAAAATAATAAAACAAATAATTAAAAAGGTGCCAAACTTAATATTTAGATGCAAGCTTAATTTTATTAGGTAGTTAATATGTGTTAGAATTTTTCTTATTATTGCAAGCTAATTGCAAATCACACCTTTTTGAAAAGGAAGATTTGAAAAATATTTTCAAATAAATATGTACCTATTTAAATAGTATTTCAAATTCCAATTCTACTGTAATTATTGTTTGGTTGTAGATATATTTTAACCAAAATAACACATTTTTGTTCTTATCAACAGTGATTCGAATTTGTTTTTTATTTTATGACCCTCCTTTGTCCTATATTTGTTATCTGTTGAAAAAATTTACTTTAGTCCTGAAATATTAAGTGTTTTTAAGACATGGTGAGAAATTGAAGAATTGACGATGAGTCAGAATCAAAAGGGTCACACATACGGTTGAATCGGTGAGGATAGGATCCTGATCCACTCTGTGTATCTGCTACTGTTGATACTGTATCAACGGCAGTTGGAGCCGATTCACGAAGCAGTGCCCACCGTGCTGGATCTGTTGGATCCATGGATGGAGAGTCTATCAACTACTCTACGTATCTGTCAATTTCCATTTTGTATCAATGGCAGCTGATTCACGGAGTAGCCCTCACCCTACCGCCACTGCGACTGTTAGCATTCGAGTGACTATCTGTTTCTTTTTCATTTTCACTGGATCAACTCCTTGTATCAACCACTTTTCAGTACCTGATACAAAGTATCTAATTGATACAACCTTACCCATCCCTGTCGTCGCCGTCATGAAATTAGACACATGGGATGAAGGGGCTACTTGGCGAGGCGTTGCCACATACGGGTGGCCGGGCGACTACACACTAATTTGCTTATTACTTAATGATAGAGATTATCCAAGTAAAGGGATTACGTGGATAGAAGAGAAGTAGCGCAGAGAGCGGCCACGGATGTCATTTATTGCGGGTTCTCACTTTTCTAATTTCGTGACAGTAACATTAGGTACCTAGTATGTTGCACAGCAAATCGGCTAGTTCCTACTCACCAAATCGGCCCATTTTGAACCCACATCCTGTGGTTCAAAGCTGGTTTGAAACCAACTTTTTATCACATCCCTACCACTCGACCAACCATTCCCCTAACTCTTGGGGATATACTCGTATACTGGTTCCCCTTCCTTATATTGGGAAAATTGTTACATTTTACTTTTTCAGTTCGAATTTGGTTTAAACACAAAAACTCTTGTTATAACAAAAATAGAAATATTTTATTAAAAATTTTGTAAATTTTAATAAAGGGTGTCCCAGAATTATGCAAGATTTGATTTAAATAGAAATCACAGTTTATAGTATTTTTGTTGTTATTTTTTTATTGAATTATAAAGTAAATAGGATAGGGTGATTTATGGAATAACCCATCGGACAAATGGCCTCCACGACTTTGCTGGCACATACGCACACTTTTGTCGAAATTTTCCATGACCATTTGGCATAAATGTGGTTGAATTTCGTTGATGCAGCGTTGAATTTCCTCTTTTAATACACAAGTGGATGTGGGCTTGTTTACATACACCTTTGACTTCAAATAACCCCATAAAAAGAAATCTAAAGGTGTTAAATCACACGATCTAGGGGGCCAATTCTGATCACCGAAACGAGAGAGTACACGACCTGGAAATGTCTCATGCAGTATTTGAATTGTTTCGTGGGCTGTATGGCATGTGGCACCATCTTGTTGAAACCACATATTGGCCACATCAATATCATCCAATTTCGGCACAAAGAACTGTGTTTACGACGCCGAATTGGTGGATTTTCAACAACACTCTCAGGCACTGCTTCGATATTGACATTTGAACGGCTTGTTTTGGGACGACCAGTGTGTTTAGTGTCTCCAACTGATCCAGTCTCCCTAAATTTTTCACTTAATCTCTTCACAGTTGATGAAGTCCAAACACTATTCCGACCATATTTTGTATGAAATTTTCGAACTGCGGCTGCCAAACTTTCATTATTTTTGAGATAATGTTCAACAATAAAGACAGGTTGTTCTATCGTGTAACGCTCCATTTTTACTAACCCTGAACTGTCAGCTGTCAAATTTTTTTTTTTAGGGTTGCCAGCACTTTACTGCACAAATGGCGGCAAATTCAAGTCGTGCGTTAATTCTGGGACACCCAATATAACCGGCTAAAATTTCGTGTGACATGACGTTATTAGATTACAATTGTGCGAAGTGAACTAACCAAAACGTCAAGGCCGACACAGTTTGGGTTTAAACCAAGCAGGTAGAAATCTCCCGATCAGGATTTGGGGAACTGTTCAGTCCGTCACCTGTCTTAAGGCTTCCCCAGCCACAATGAGGAAATCCTCACGGTTTGGACTGTCTAAGCCGGCAGCTCTAGGATTTCCCCTACCTTTCATTATCAAAGCAGGGGCTTAGCCATCCCTGCTCAGCGACCATTTTAACTTTTAGATATGATTTCCTTTTTGGCATTGTTGTAAAAACAAATTAAACATTTATAATCAGTTGCTAATATATTAAGATACAAGATATTTTACGCAAATTAAGAACTACTCATGTTGCATAGAATACTTATTAATTTTGTTATTAGCATTTGGTGGATCTATCACCCACTCCCTTGGCTATACCACTGGCTACCCCCGGCAAATGTTGACCAGCAACATCTTAAACATCGCAGATTTTTTTAAAATCAGAAGCGAGATATGAGGATCCTTCGATTTGTATATGATGAAGACAAGGAAATTATAGACTATCTCTATAAAATACGAGTAAGTGCCTAATATTAATTAGTTGGTATTAAAAAAAAATACGTTTTCTATAATTTTTGAGCAGAGCATAATCTTGATGTTCTGATTAACAATATGTAATTTTCTTTCAGGTTTTTGTCATACTATAATCACAAAAAATTCATTAAAATTGTCATGAACCTCTTGTTTACAACTTCAACTCAACCAGTATTTTTCCTAGAGGGGTGACATTTTGCATAGTGGTTCCATTGAATGGTTCGATGATGCTAAAACTAAAACCAGTCCTATGACAAATAATGAAGTTATTATTAATAGAAAGATAAATTTTTTTCCATGATATTGAGAAGGGTGTTAAATTAAATATTTCCACTGCCTGATTAGTGCATTGGCTCAAAGTAAAACTGTTTTCACAAATGTAACCACAATTTTATTTTAATATAATTTCGAATAGAGGGTATATTTGCATGAAAGTGCCCCAGTGGTAATAAAAACAAAATATATCTTATAAAAAATAATGAAGTATCAATTTTTAATCCATTACTTGTAATTAAAAGATGAATATTTTCCTTATTAAGTACGGTATTATTAGCATGTATTATGTGTTGGGGCTGTTATTGCAGAAGTGATTTTAATGGATTTAGCATCAGTAATGAATGTTAAGGGCTCGTGTCATGTATTACATTTGATTTAAATATATAATTTTTAAATGGATTTCTGGAAGTCTACCCCCGCAGCCCACCACCATGCACGTGTTATCCTCAGCGAATTTGACCAGCGCGTATCAACACCTTTAACATAGCTCACTTTTACGTACTTGGGAGTAATTCAGCGCGTTTGTTCCTGATGGATATACGTTCCTTTTTCGTTCCTTGGCCCACTTTCTTCAAAGGGAAAAAAATTGATATTTTTGCACAAGTTTAAAGAACGCAATTGAGACTGTAATTTTCGGCAAGCAGCCCAAGGGGTGGTTATGCGTGGGATCGAGCAACAGGCTGTAAGGTAAATAATCACAGTCGATCACAACTACTCGTGGTTTTTTTTATTAGATCCGGTGACGCGGCTGACGGAGGAGCAAGGGACACTTCCCAAGACTCCGGTTCCTCTTTCCCATGCGAGGGAGGTGACAACCATGTGGATTCGGGAGGTCTCTGGGCTGTTTGTAAATACTGTATGAATGAGCGAGGGAATGAAAATTGTAAATATGGTATGAATGAAAACATTTATCACAATTACTTATTGCCCAATGAGGCACATTGTAATTTTATCATAATAAAGTTGTTTTATTATTATTATTTTTTATTAGAGCGAAAAACATTTTAAATCTATTTTGTTAAGAAAAAAAAGGTATTTTTTTGTGTATACCCCATAACTGAACTTGCCCTGTACCCAGTCTAGCTCATGTGCCCATGACAACAGGTCTACGCTCACACACGGCTCATTGCCATCTTGTCATTAATCATGGGTGGAATATTCTCATCTAGGGTTGGGATTGCTGGAAGATGGAAATATTTATCTCGTACTCAAAAGGAGCCGTTGATTCAGATCAAAGAGGCTCTACTTACGAGGACATCCCCAAGGGGTTAGATCGAAGACCCGCTTTCGATCCCTGGTTCGTCCAAAAAATGTTTTTTCGTTTTTTTTTTTTTGGGGGGGGGGTTGGTCTGTTCGGGGTTACCTTCACCTCGTGAGGGTAACTGAGTAGCTGCTTGAATGTAGAAGTAATGAATCCCATTAAAAAAAATTGAAACTAAGATTGAGAGGTGGTGACAGCCTTCGGTCGGCCCTACCCCTCTGTGTGCTGTATTAGCATGTAATTATTTATTTATCAGCTCTGCAATAATCAGTCCACGTATTTGAGCTCACCATTCATACACGTGTGGACTTTCAGTACTGCTGTTTCTTTTTGTCTCCCTGCCCTGCAGCACTGGTCATCCATCATCTCACACATGCTCAAAAATTATTTTTAATCTTAGTTTTAGGTTTTCAAGGTATTATTATTATTTATTAAACCATTTTTGTGCATTTGATAGATCCGGATAAGGCAAGTCTACTATGGGCAGGTACTAAGTACATTGGTTATGACATGCTAGTGAAAACATGTACAGCTGCTATGCACACTGACATCCTCACATATCTGACAGGCGATTGGCCTCTGTCTTCGGCATCTACCATAATAGGTCAGTATCCTTCTAATTTGGATTCAAGTAGGCCAGGTATATACTTTTAATCGCCGTTATCAGATACAATCGTTTGTGATCAGTATCTGAAATGAAATTCGATGGGTCTATACAGAAGATCATCGATACACTATTGCTTAGAGGTCAGTTCAATTTAATGAGGAGAAACTTTTATTAGCGTTCAAACTTTAATTAACAAATAATATTTTTGCCTGTCCCGAAGGTGAGTTTCTTAGCAAAACTTAACCCTCAGTATCTCCCGATATGGTTTCTTACTTTATAGGTTCTTTATTTTATTTGCATTCATTAAAACAACAATCAAGTGAGTAAATATATAATAATCACATCATGAAAATAATTCAATTAAACCAAAATTTCAAATGTATATCCCAAATTGTAGCTCGAAATATAGTAATTAGTTGTTGGTAGAAATACAATTACACGAACCATTCAGACTCATAAGAAACCCGCAAGATAGTACAACGTGTGATAGCACTCAAATTTCGAAATTGTACACAATACCTGCATCAAATTTGTTTTATCCGTCCGAGGTTTTAGGGGAAAATATTCTAGTTTACTAATTACTGGTCAAAAAAACTATATACTGTCAGGGATTGGGACTCGAAATTGTGGGAGCTACCAAGTAGGGAGGCTCTGCCAACTGTGCTAGCCTGCACAAGTGAAGACTGGCTGGTTATTTATTTTTTTCTTTAGCTAATAATCATTAATGGCCTATAAAAATGCACCATAAAAAAATTAGAGCCACACAAGTGTTAGCACAATTATATACCCCGACCTACTGCTCTGAAATTGAATCCTCTAATGTCCAAAGTGCAAACAATAGTTGCTAATCAATGATTAATATAAATCCAATTTAAGCATTTGCTCTTATATACTTGTTTTTTGTAAATGAGTCGATCTAGCCATAGAAGAAATATATTTTAAAATAGCAGTTAAAATTGTGTAAAAAAAGGTTTGCGTACATATACTGTTTCTGACATGATATTCGTAATCCTTTGGCATTGTTCTCTTCAAATGAATTTTCGTTAGGTTTTAATCAAATGTATTGATGGACAACGTTTCAGCATACTGCAAACGTATACACATTAGGTGCTAGTGTGTCATGGTAGATGTCAGAAACGCTGTTCATTAATAAACTTAAAAGCACTCTTTCATCAACCCAACTTGAGCTCTCTACAAACTCATGACTCATGACAATGAACTCACATTATAAAAATTGTATATAATTGACGGAACTTGATCTTACATGACTTGAGGCAGAGACAAAGTGTACCATTATAGCTCCAGCCTACCCAACTATATTGCTAATGGTCACATTTCCCAGGCCTCAATTGTTTCATTAAAGCCGTCAAAGAACTGTTGCACTACATTCAAGTACCGCACAAATGCCCATTCATGAAATAAAATACTCAAATCCTAATACTGTTTATTATTACTTTCATTACGTGTTGATATAGCCTTGTTTTTAAGTAGTTGATATTGTTCGTTCAATACCGACTCAGAGAAATGGGGTTCGTATGAAAACAAAACAAACAGCAGGAATCGGGATATCCTTTTACAATGATATTTGTGCGCGAGTGCACGTGACAACGGAGATGATATGTATAGAAGATTAGACAGTTACCTTGATGGGCGGTGATTTCCTCTTTAAGGACATATCGATGACATAAGGCTCAGTGCACACCCATCTCCAGTTGGTGGCCGACTGCCGACATGGGAGCCGCAGTGGTGCCAACCCCCCTAACTCCCCCCCCACTTACTCCCCCGTCCTAATGAATTAAATATCCCGTATCGACCCTCCCCTAGCCCTCTCGCCCTCTCGCTCCCTCGCTCTCCACAATATACTACAACAATTCCCCACAATGCCCCCTCTGTGTTAACCATAGCATTTTTATCAATTAAGTACATTAATAGTTGATCCAAAAACCTTTTTTTTTCTCATTGTAACAAAGATTATTGTGGGTGTTTTTTTTACCAACTGAAAGTTTATTAAAATATTATGAAGCAAACAATATTGGAAATATGTATGAACAAAATCGAGTGATAGCTCAGATAATTTTCTGTGTATCTAGTAATTTTGAAAACACTATTCGGAATTTTAGATAGAAAACTCTAAAAATTTAAACAAATAATAACAGACGGTAAATAGATAAATAGTGAGCAAAAATACAATACTAGTATAAGTAATCAATTAGTATGTAAGTTCCCATCACCTTCATTAGAGTCAGTTCAGTCCAGTCACGTATAATGTGTATCATTATACTTGTTTATTCATTATATAATTTTATAAAATAACAAAACCTGTATATAATGTAGCGATGCTATAGGAAATACAAAAATAATCTGTAAATAGATTCGCCTGAGGATCTATAATTATCTGTAAATTTAAAGGGGCTATGGAAGAAAAATATATATATATATATGTAATAACTATTCCTCTTGTTGACAATTTGTTTTTTTGTGATTCTTTTATTTATTGATAGAGGCTAAGCCGTATACAAATAACGGGTATTCTTGCCGTCTTTAGCCAATAGGGAAAACAGAGAACTATAGATTAAAACAATAAGTTGATAAAGGACAAAAGTGAAAACGATGTGGTTTGTTGATAGAAACTGACCCGACTTTTGTTCACGTTCAGTTGTATCCCCCGCAATTATAATTATTACACCTTAAGCAAAAGAATCACACAGTAACCCGGGGTATTGTAGATACCTTTGAAATTACAGGTGGATGGGAACCAGAACGTTCGCTATCCTAATACGGCAACATTTCAATAAAAGTCACATAAATAGACGAAAGACTTGTTTGAAAGTACAGCCACTCTCTTTGTGACCCAGCGACTATTTGTGCCTTCGGTGCTAGTCAGCCTCCCCCCTCCTCACGGAAGGGTTCATTTTGTTTTTGTTGGTCAAAGTCACTACTTATTTATTCGAGTAGGTAATTATTTCCCTTCATTTGGCTAAGTGAACCCCGACTAGATCCATCTTTATAGAGAAATAATATCTTTGGCAAATAAATTAAATCATAAAAATTGGTTTAATAGTATGCTAGGAATGAACCTTTCAAGCAATAATATTATTTTGAGAGATTCTACTAATTACAGCTATTCTTATCTCATACGAAACAGCTAAAGTATTAACATCAATTGATAGCACATTGAACGATATTCCCAACTATTTTCGAATGAAACTAAATATTCTTTATGAATATAGCCCTATTACATTTTATGATTTCAAATGGAAATAGGTAAGACTTATAGCTGTGGCCGAATCGATAGAAAGGCATTGACTCGATATGTGACGGTAAGTATGAGGGCCAACGCCCCCATGATAAATATTTCTGCTAAGTTGCCACATGGCGAGGGCTATTGTGCCTTGAAAGGAATATGATAACTGGAGTATGTACCTCACATACGATTGCTTATTAAAACATACATGCGGTATCTAAAATTGACGATGTTCTCGGCTGAATTATAGAATATTACTATGCTTCTGCATGACATTAAAGGCCCTGAAATTACCTGATCTGGAAAAATACATGCTAATTGAAACATTGGATGAAAATGGAAATGACCAGTATTACTAAGTAAAAGGACACAGGCCTGTCAACACTCATTCTTAAATCGTTTTCCTAAAGTTTCACTTTTCTCATTCTGGTTCACTTTTAGTTTTCATACTTGTTCATTATAATATAGATATTTACCGCAATTTTTTTTTCTATTGGCTACGAGATTTGGAAAGTGGTTCAGCGGGAAATTGGGGTTTAAATGAACTCTGATACGTTTCAATTGAAAATGGCAAGGTGTCCAACCCGGACCTGTGAATATATCTTTTTCTTTGGTTAGTATTCTATTGGTTAGTATTCTATATCGTCGTTGCTAAAAATACATGTTATTTCATCGACAGTCCTATATAAATAAACCAGATAGTGGATAGTTGAGATTTGTGACATTGTTGCTAAGACAGACAGGTTAGCCCACCCTCACTTCCGAGGAGCAGAAAACAACCCCCTCAGAAAACAAAAAAACAACCCCTCTACAAAAAAAGCGGGATTGAGACCTGTGAGCTTAGGGTGGCTGGCCGACGGGGGGCACTCCTCCCTAAACCTGAACTACTATTATTTAGCGATTTTCGATTAGATATAATTCCTAATATTATTAATAATTAAGAGGCAACTCGGGAGCACCCCAACATCCAGTCGTGCCAACTGTTTGCATAAGCATAGGATCTTCCAGCAATCTTCTTCGGCAACTGCTGTTGCTAACCCTAATAGCTGTCACCCCCACCCTGCTCTACTATTCAGTGTGACCAACTATCACTTATCAGAACTAGGAAAATAACCTATTTTTTTAATAACGGACACTTACAATTTTTATTAAATATTCGTTAAAAATAAATAAATAACAAAAACCCTAATAAAAAACAAGATAATGACTAGCAATATAACTGCTCACATCACACACTGTTAGAATAGAAATGAATCAGACAACAAGAGATATGAGTATATACCGTTAAAGCGACAAGGCAGAAATGTAAACTTATTTTAACCTGTAAGTCTATTAAATGTTTATTTTTGTTCAGCTGGCCACTCTGGTCGGTCTCAAACCGACAAGTACTCCAATTAGGTTCCATTTCTCTGACATTAAGTTTCCTTAATTCAGAGATGATAATTAATTCAAATTCCTGATATTTTCTTAAGGTCGAGTAAGGAAACTAAATTATATTGGCAAAAATAAAGCTTTGACAGGCAAGAATAGAAATGATTGTGTCCAGTTGTTCTAGCAATGTGTTTCATGTATTTATTTAACCATTTTCGATGTCCATGGTTTGACAAATAGAGCCGGGTGCCTTTGACAACATTTGATTTATATTTGAGTAAGTTTTCGAGAAATGTTCACCGTCTAGGGCTGAGGGGGTGGCTCTCAGGCTTTTCTATCTGCCTGTCTTTACGATAATGGTACGATAATGGTTGTAAAAACTAGACTCTAGCAATCTATCTCAATGTCATGTATTCAATGTGGAAAAAAAGTCTACCTCGTCATCTATTGACTAAACCCGCTTCACATTCTTAAGTCCCACTTCAGAACCTTGTTTACATTTCAAGTTCTCTTTTTCCCCGCGGTTAATTACACATTAACGACGATAATAAACGAATTTCAAAGGTGTCCAAAAAAAATGAGAGCCGACTGTACAAATGGCTTCCCAACTAGTTTTTAAATATTTTTTTCTTAGTTTGTCTGTGTTTTTATAAACCAAGATGGCTATTAATAATAAAATTATGTGTTTATTTTTATAAATACCCTAATTAGAAAAACACTTATTAGTAAAATAAAAGTTACGTCACCCAATTACGTTGGTTTGCCATAATACACAGCGTACTTTATCAATTTGTATAAACAGTTTTTAATTAAACTACGATATCCATACCTATAATTAATGGATCAAACAAATAATCATGGGATAGTTCAAGATTGTCAGAAAAAACAAATAACGAATGTTATGAAACGAGATGGAATCGTCTTTAGTACCCTGCGTGGTATATTTCAATACCCGCTTCAAGGTTGATTGACAAGCTGTAGGAAAATACTACCAAAAAATGTCAGTATCTCCGGACAACGGTTGTACGAATAAATATCAAAGAATGAAAATAGAAAATCCGAATTGGCCAAATTATTGACTAGAATCTACTTTCCCAGGTTGAAACTGACCGGTAAAACAGATTCCTTTGTGACAACAGTAATGAACAGGCTCTCGACCAGTTACTAAAGGGTGTCCCAGCATTAACGCAAGATTTGATTTAAATAGAAAACACAGTTTTTAGTATTTTTGTTGTTATTTTTTTATTGAATTATAAAGTAAATAGGATAGGGTGATTTATGGAATAAAACATCGGGCAAATGGCCTCCACGACTTTGCTGGCACATACGCACTCTTTTGTCGACATTTTCCATGGCCATTTGGCATAAATGTGGTTGAATTTCGTTGATGCAGCGTTGAATATCCTCTTTTAATGCACGAGTTGATGTGGGCTTGTTGACATACACCTTTGACTTCAAATAACCCCATAAAAAGAAATCTAAAGGTGTTAAATCACACAATCTAGGGGGCCAATTCTGATCACCGAAACGAGAGAGTACACGACCTGGAAATGTCTCATGCAGTATTTGAATTGTTTCATGGGCTGTATGGCATGTGGCACCATCTTGTTGAAACCACATATTGGCCACATCAATATCATCCAATTTCGGCACAAAGAACTGTGTTTACGACGCCGAATTGGTGGGTTTTCAACAACACTCTCAGGCACTGCTTCGATATTGACATTTGAACGGCTTGTTTTTGGACGACCAGTGTGTTTAGTGTCTCCAACTGATCCAGTCTCCCTAAATTTTTCACTTAATCTCTTCACAGTTGATGAAGTCCAAACACCATTCCGACCATATTTTGTATGAAAATTTCGAACTGCGGCTGCCACACTTTCATTATTTTTGAGTTAATGTTCAACAATAAAGACAGGTTGTTCTATCGTGTAACGCTCCATTTTTACTAACCCTAAACTGTCAGCTGTCAAATTTTTTTTTAGGGTTGCCAGCACTTTACTGCACAAATGGTGGTAAATTCAAATCTTGCGTTATTTCTGGGACACCTTATACGTATGCCATTGTAGACAACTGAACAGATCAACACAAAAGTTAATTAAACGGTAATATTGAAAAAGTAAAGCATGGCTTATTCAGAATCAGAGTTTAATCAATGACCACCTCAAAGAGTTAGACATTTGTTGAGCTCATAAGCTACAGTCGATTACCAAAAGTAATGTTAGTTTAGATGTGTGTAACATATAAATAAATGAATACCTACTGGATTGCGTTAGTTCGTTATTTTTAGATTATAAATGCCCAACAAAAAAATACAAACTTCATATTGGTTTGATGCATGTTTATTATGTTTATTAATTTATTATTTACGGAAATCAACAAATGGGAATATTTGTAAACCTCTTGACTCCATAAATAGTTTAACCCTTGAATAGTATTAAGTTTCTAAGTAATAATACAAATTAATCATCATGAGAAAATGAAAGTTCCAATGTGAAGGCAAAGTCAATATTAATAATTTATTTATACTTGCTAATAGTGATGAGGTCTTCGAACACACCTAACCGGCTAATGTTCATATTTATGTAAGTGTCCATGTGCTGTGAGCCTAAAGATAATTTACGCCAGGGCATGAGATCAAGGAGTCCACTCAACTATCTCATTCAGATCCCCAGGCTCTAACCCATTAACCCCTAACAAATAAATCCTTCTAGCTCAAAGTTATTGCAAGAAATGAAAATGGATTTTTTTAGAACATGCTAATATACATTATTAATATTTTATATAGTGTGTAAGCCATTGGTTTTTTCCATAACTTCGACAAATGTCAAAAACACAAATGTATTTACATTTTTGAAGGGTGTAACGTTTACTCAAAATATATTTTTTTTTTTTTTGGATGGTTTATGGTAACGCCTCATGAAGTGATAAGGCCCGACCGAAGATTGTTGCCATAGTTGGTAGGTGCTAGTGTACCATAATTATATAAAAAAGTAAATGAAGGATATTTGGCCCAACTTTATCCCTTTATCCCTAAGTGTGCTCAAATATTAGGTTGTAACTTACAGTTTATGATGTAGAATACCTAGTTTTACATTTTTAATATGGAATAGCTTTAAAACCATAACCTCCAACTTTGGCAGGGATATGCTTCCCTTTACATTAGCTTCAGTACGAATCCTGTTCCCCCACCACCTCACCCCTCCCCTACTCGAATATATTCCACTATTTGCACCAAATTCGGCATATACTTATATGTAGCAGCATATTGGGGTTTAGTGTGAGTAGGCGGCAGATGTTGATTGTATGTTGTCTCATTAGCAGGACTCAGATTAGTATATGTTATATAGACAATATACAGGCAATGCCTGAAAATGCCAGTATTTAATAAAGTAAAAATTTTTGATACATATATCGTTTTCTACCCGAGTGTCCCCTCCCTCCCCGAGGGAAGGGACCAGGACACTGCCCTGTGGAACTCCTGCTTTTATGGGATAGTAGTTAAAATATTCTAAACCACAGCAAACTAATATATATTAAGCCAAAATGTACCTCATTTTTTTTTAATCGCATTTTATTGGGTTTATCTTAAATTATACATAGATTTTTTTCACAATTTATATATAACTTTAATGTAATACTGTTGACATTTAAATTTTTTATTGCAATTATAATTTATTAAATAAAAATATTAATTTCATTTCATTCGTTTGATAACAAGGTACGTATTTTAAATAAATCCTTTATGTATGTATTAGGTGTAATTAATTTCTGCATTTACACAACTTATTGTAATACGATTGTAATTTCAATGTTTAATTCCGTTTCAAAATCATAAACTAAAACTAGTGCCGAAGAATAAATATAATTAATTTCCGGGGTTTCTCATCATATATATCTATATGTTGCCAGAAAAGTTATACTAAAAAGATTCTTTGGGTTGTTACTACGTATTAAAATGAAAAATCATTAAGTCAATTGTGGTGTGAACTTAAAAGATTTTCCAGAAGTTTTAAAAGAAGCTTAAAATGTCCTAATACAAAACATAAATATCCCAGGGTTTTTCGTATGAAAAAAGCGTAAGTTTTTTACGTTGAAATTTCCGATTTTTAAAATCGATTTCTCTTATGGCCTAATACAACAGAGGTAATATTTTGAAGGGTAATTTCATATTATGTGTCAGTGGTTGGAAATATAAAAACATCCCCGAGTGCCCGGCCTTCCTAGCAACGTATTTATAATTAATATGTGGCCTGTCCATCTTCCAGACGAATTGTCACGTCCCTCAATCAAGTAATACTCTCACCAACAGTAAGTTAGAATTTGCCTGTATACTGCATAGAAATACGGATTCATTATAGTGTTCATGTCTTAACTCCAACTTTCTTGTAAAGCTTGTAACAATGTTTAGGTCCGCTGTAACATTTGAGCAAAAAATATTTCTTAATAATATTCCAAGGAGAAAGCACTCCAAAAAAAAAATTGTCTTTTAATATTTACATTGCGTAATAAAATCCATATATCAGTGGTGGTCGTGAAAAAGCAGATAGTTGAAATAATTTACTTAAGAAGTGGACAAATGAAGGTACTGAAATTAAACCAACAGAATTCAGCTACCTTAAATTACACTTTGAAAACTCTTCCTCGTGTAACGGAGCCAGACATAACCCATTTTACACCACATAAACCAAAAGAGACCATTTTAGTCTCATGTTTCAAATACGTAACTCCACTTATCCAGTTTTTCACGTCAGCCATAGATAAAACTATAGCTAATTGTTCACAATTGCGGAAAATCGAGCCCTTCTACCAACATAATAATATTCCAATGAGCAAAATGGAGTAAGAGAAAAGCTACCAATTGGTGTACAATAATTTTAATATCATAAATAAAAGATATTTGGAATTTTTTTGGGGCTTTTTGCCAAAACGTTTCTCACAGTGTTAATATTTCTCGAGTTGTTATTATTGTTTGGCAAAAGTGGGGTTAATGTGCAATAAGAGTGGGACGGACAAGAGAGTGGGGTACTTACCTTGGGATCGGGTACCCTAATGATCACCTCCTCGTCGGTGGAGGCGGAAGAGTTGGAGGAGGCGGAAGACGGTGAGAAGGCCTGAGTCACGTCCGCTGCACTTGGCGGCGTGCAAGTGGGAACGGAGAGTCGAATCACGCAGGACCTGGTCGTCAGGTTGATGGGCAGATAGTCGTCTGTGCGGAGCCTCTTGGGTGTAGATGTTGAGCAGCCTTCGTCCTGAAGCCGTCGCCTGCAGTCGGGACATCCCAGGAGGAACCGAGTGACCGCCTCTCGTGGCAGGAAGGCCCACCTCTCCGACACCTGCAACACCCAAAAAGCCCGAATCAGTTTGTAACCCGACGGTGAGTCCCATCACCGAATACCCTTTACATTATATAATTCTTTTAACCACATAAAATATTGTTAGTTTTTAAGTCATGCACTCCTTAAAATGCATGCAATGCAGTAAAAGGAGAATGACACATTTGTGAAATTGTAATCAATTTAACAATTGATGTTAAAAATAATTATCCTAAGGGTTAAGGAGGGAAAAAAACAAAACGAATCAGTGAAAAGAATTTTATTGACGCTTTTAGTCACTTTTTGTTCCAAGAAATCTTATGGTCAACTAAGACTGGACCACATACTAACGTATTCAGCACTTTAGTCATAGCAATATCAGCATTTTTAACTTCAAAAGATAACTGTTTTTTGTATAATCTACCCTCCTTAAAATCCATGCAGTGCAGTAAAAGGAGAAAGCCTCATTGTAAAATTGCAATCAATTTTAATTAATTAAAAAAAATAATTACCCGAGGGGTTTAGGAAAAAACAAAACAAAAAAAAAACAGCCCGAATCAGTGAAAAGCAATTTCAAATAATCCAAAATAACGTTCTGAGCATAATACTTGACAAACCAAGGTACACTGGAGTTGTAAAGTTGTGATTGTATTTTAAATATTTTAAAAGCGATAACCACAAAATGCATAGATAACTGTAGACAAAAAAACTATTACTTGAAAGTATTGCTAACAAACATAAGGTATTAGGGCATAATATAAAGTATTGCTAACAAACATAAGGTATTAGGGCATAATATAAAGTATTGCTAACAAACATAAGGTATTAGGGCATAATATATTATGAAGAATTCTTTTTATATTAGCATCTAGTTTTTATTTATTTATTTTTTGACCTAAGTTATAATTTTTGTGTACTTCAATGAAGACAATGACGGTAGTCTTTTGTTTTGAGAATAGATGCATAGCATATTAGCATGTTTAATTTTATATGTAAATATTGGAAATAAATTAATTATAAATTTTAAAACTAAGGTTGGTCTGTCACAGTAACCGACTACGTGCGACACCCAACTACTGACCACTTCCTCTCACAACTTGAGCTCTCATTGGATTCCTTTGTCTTTCTCAGGGTTGTTTTATCTGAGTAAATTTTGAGTTTTGTAGGTTTTTTTGTACCTATTTAAATATTTTGAAAAGATTAATGAGTTGTTTAATATTTGCTTATTAAATATTTTATATAACTTGTATATTATGAAAGTCTTTTATATATACTTGCTATATGTTAATTATTATTTTCCATAATGTGAAGTATCATGATTACGATATGAGGTATCAATGTTTAAATTTAAGTGTCATTGCTTTTTATTATATAAGTGTAACATCTCACTCAAATGTGATTTTTTTCTTAAACTAATTTATATATGAGACATATTAATAATAAGACGTACATGAGACATTTTAAGTTTAAATTTAATGTTTTTTATTGTAATTTTTTTTCTGATTATAACTAACTGTTTATAATGATTTATCTTCTATATGTATATTCTATATTCCCCAGACTCCATTTTTACAGTGGTTAACGCTATAGACAAGTTAAACTAACAATTATTATAAATAATCACAGCTAATAAACAATTCTCTACACTAACTAAACACAATAGTTGTGTTGCAATAATTATCTTTAATTAATAAGGCTAGGAGAATCATCCAATTCGATTATTTCATAAAAAAAAAATAAACTCATGAAAAAGAAAAAGAATTTCATCAAGGTGCAAAGTGTACATAGCCGGTTCCAGTCAGAGACCTAATGCCGGGTTCCCACGGGAAGTGAATCACGAAAGTGAGGATTATTTATACACTTATTAGCTAAGGAAATTTATTACATTAAAATTAATTTTGTCTTTACGATCCATGTAAAATGCCAAATCCTGTGAATGGTTCAATTTTAATGTAATCAATTTCCTTAACCCGTATTAAGTATAGGAAATATTTATTTTTTTAATTACATGTAATTACTTATTAATTGGCCTTTTATTATATTTTACGAGTGGGCTTTATTTTTAATATCTCCGGGACATCAACTAAACGTTCCATAAAAAATATCCCTCTACACGAAACTGGGGTGAAAAATGTCAATACTCTTTTGATGACAGTCTTAATCATTTTACGTAATTATCATTCAGTTGAGACCCAACTCATGTAATATATTACTTAATTATTACGTCAAGCTCTGTAGCTTGAAGCTGTAAACAATATCATACAAATATAAATTTTTTTTTTGTAACTAATTAATTTATAAATGACCTCGTTAATTTTACATGGGACTCATTTCATTTTTATCATCGCATGGCCATCAAATGTAGCCACACAAAATATTATTCAAAATCAATAATTAATTTGTGTTTTGTTTTAAACCACAAAGTAACTGCAACCAGTGTTTTGTTTCATATGAATGCTATGTGAAGATGAAAGAAGCAACTCACAGCCCTGTATGTTCTTTTCTGGCCCGCGTGGTGTCCGTACTTGGCCCCCTGGCCTACGTGGATTCCGTAGATTATGTTGTAGAAGTCCTCAACGACAGCCACTCGTCTCAAAGGCCCACCCTGCATTAGCATACGCATAAGTAACACTAGCATTTACATGTAATAAACAAATTAAAATATCTACATAGAAACTTATTTAATTTCACAGAGGTTAAAACATAAATCACTGCAAGTCCAGTGGTCAAAATCTTATAAACACAACAAATATTAGGATAAAAAATGTTCAAAAGAATATATGATATGAATAAACACACATAATGAAAGCTGTAGCGATCACTAAAATAAACTGTACACTAGTTGATTTCTCAAAATAGGTGACTTGGATTTTTTCCAAGTTTTGACAAAACATCTTTTATTGAATCAAACATTTTGCAGTAGCATTCAGCTGCCTCTAATCATGTGCCCTGTCTTGTAACTACTGGCCTAAGTGTCAATCATATGTCTGGATAGTGTGGATTTTAATAAAAGTCTCCATGTAAGTGCTTTGTAAACGGATTTTACTTACAAAAGAGTGCTTTAGTAAGCACCGAAGCTCTACCAGTACACTTTTCCAAGAAACCTTTGAAACGAGAATTATTAATTTCATGGAAGGGGACATCGGCCCTAACTAACGCACAAGTCTCCATTAAAAGTTGATGTGGGATCACTTGAAGATGAAGTTAAGAAAGTTTGTTGAAACTTGACTTTCTTTCCTTGTTTTCTTTATGTTCTGCTGTACTAATATAATAAACTACTTGGATACGTTAGGCAGTCTAAATTGGTTTATCACAGAACAATATAAAATTGTCGCATCACGTTAGATATTTCGTCAAGTAACTCACAAATGTACTCGGCAACTAGATCTCTTCTTTTCGTCGGCAGTTTTGGCATTGTTCAACCACTTTACACGTTTATTGTACAAAAAGAACTCTTACACCCAACTAAAAATGCCGGACAAGCAAATTGTAATTGTTGAAATAAAGATACTACAAGAGACATAGAATATTGTATAAAATTAAAACTTGAACTCAAGAAAGAGCTCAATACAAATTATGAGTGTGGGAGTAAGGGATTGAGTAAATTTAGAAAAGTAAACCCAAATAACCCAAGAATCCGACACGAGGTTTTTCATTTCTCCAAAACTGTATCTTTTAAAGTAGATAACACGCAACCTAATTATCCTAGTAAAAAAGTCCCAATTCCATATAACAATAATATAGTCCTGTTCCAATCATGTAACACGCAGATTATCATTTTTCGAAACGTCTCATCTTTCAATTGAAATCGATGAATTAATTTTAATTTTAAAAAATGTACGTGTAACTCCCAAAGAAATATGTAAAAATGTATGTAAAATAAGATTAAACTATATTCATATATGATTTCTAGAACTGTTTTTGATTTTAAATATTTTTTCCTGGTTTCTGTCTATTCCATACAATGTAACGTTGATATTACTATTTAAAATTAAATAAAAACTGAAAATATGTATCTTCATACTCAAGTAAGATCTAGTGAATGAAACATGCTCTAATAAAATATTTAAAGTTTATTATTAATCATCAAACAGTTTAATTTAATTAGATGGAGATTCACTTAGCTCACAGTTATGCGCTCCTATGAATAAAAAAAGGTCATTCCTATATATAAAAATACCCTTATTGGTTTATTTTTAATGAGTGACAATTCATTCAATAAAAATAATTTAAATGTTAATTAAATTAAAGTTATTTAAAAAAATCCTTGTGACAAAATTTAGTTTCATGGATATCCACTAAATTGTACTACTGTGATGTGAGGCCTTGTGACTTGTAAAAATAAAAATTGTACGTGGGTCGGTTGGTCTAATCCACAGCTATCCCACGGTGGGGCACCTTTCGACCTCTCTCCGGCCGGCAGCATCAGGAGATGGAAGGGTTGGTCCACATCTTGCTCCCCGTCCACCCTTTCTACCCTTGCTCTCTTGACCTCCGCTTCATCCTCTCATCTCTCACTTTTATAATATATCAAGAAAAATAATTATAATAATAAATAACCCGTGCAAGTTAACTAGGATGAGCGAGCTTTTAATAAATAGAACTAATTAAATTCTTAAAAAATTGTAATTAATAAATGATATTGAAAAAAAACTATTTTATTTGTTAATTCACCCACATCACTGAAAATCGCTAGATAAATAATTAGATATCTTAATTAATGATAAAAAAATCTAATTCGGAATCAGACGATAGTGAACATTTTAAATTTCAGCTTGGATTATACTCGTGAGCACTAAAGTACAGGCGAAAGACCATTTCTCTGCATTATAACACTAAATCATCTTCGCTCAATACACTATTATTATTCACATAGTAATAATAAATTAATTTCTTTTTGATTCAAATTATTTGTTTACAATAAATATTTAAAGCTGTATTAAGATTAAATATGTTTACATCTCTCTGAACTAAATGACACATAAGATATGGAGAAAAAAATTTAAAAATTGAGTAGGGCTCTTTTGTTCACTGTAATTTACTCGTATGTTTACTGATAGCTTTAAAGTTCATCGAAATAGAAAAAAACTAAAATACAGAATTAGATGTAGGTGCGTGTACAAGGCAACTCTAGCTGGACTAATAGATTAAAATAAAATATTAATAAATAGCTTCTGAGCAAACAGTTAATGGAACACGGCAAAAGAGTTTACATTATTTCCCTATATACGACATTTTACCAGCTACAGGTTTCATCATATACTTAATAACATAAAATTAACATAAATGCATTCAATAACTAAAGGAATACGCAAGAAATTTACACCCCCTTGTTTCGTCAAAAAAAGTAAAATGATAACAATGGGGACGGAACGATTGGCAATCTAAATGTTATCAAGTTACCCTTCAAAAAATTGCCCTTAACTGGCAAATTAATTAAAATTGGCACCCTCGTCCATCTTTCTACAATTAAGTAAGTGAACAATTATATCCTGCTTTCATGTTAACACGATCCATGTCATGAAAACAGAATTTTATTACAACAAAAAATGCCAAGTACTTAAAAGCCTAACCTTAAAAGAGAACCAGCTAAAGTGTGGTACATGACTTTTTCTTTTATGTCCCTTCTACAAATTTTTTTTGCCTCTAAAAAAACAAGGAAATGCTAGAAAAAACTGATTTGGTTATTTAAAGAGAAAGTAGAGCGGATATCAAGTACAGATATTAAATCCCTATTAATACATTTTAAAATTACTTGCGTAAATTTTATTACAATAATATTATCCCAAAGAATTATCAGTGCTCATTTCTTTATACTTCAACTCTATTGAGGCAAACAGTAGTTTTACTACAGTAGGTTATTTTTTCGTTTATTTGTTTTATTGTATATTTATGCTACACTTGATCCATCTATCTGAATAATATTAGTGAAATTTCGTTTTCTATAATAACAAATAATCTTGCCATATGTATTGTTCCTATACATAACAACCGGCATGAACACTAATCACACATACTAAGTACGCGAAAAACATTCTTCCCTGGGAAAGGTTTTCTCCCCGCTATTCGTCAATGGAGAACATGACAACTTAAGGTTTGGGCTGAGTAGTAGGGTTTGTCTTATTTGTTAGTAACTAGTGTACATTTTGATTTCACCTAATGATTTTAGTTCAGAGGCACTCTGGTCTTTGGCGAGTAAGTATCACCATTTCATATTACATAAAATAAATATGTACAAAACGGTAGGAGGAAAGTGCTATAGTAATAGATTAAATAGAGAAGTAGGGCAAGACAACTGACCGAGGAAGCTGGCACGTAGAGTTGGCTATCGACAATGGTGAATCCTTTCGTCTTGACCCAAAAGCGGAACTTGGAGGACTCCGCGCACTTGACCATCTCCCCGCGGACACTGCTTACAATCTTCTTGTATTTGTGCAGTCGGATCGTCTTGGACTTGGTACCTGCCAAACACACAATCACTTCCTACTCTTATCATTGAATCCAATATTAATTACTACTACTATTATTATTGTTTTTGTACTAATGTAAAAAACAGTTTATACTTTTCAGTAACATAAACATAACAGTGTGGAAATAGTTGACAAAGTTAAATTGATAAAAGGTGGTGATAACTAAAAAAATGAATAAAATATATATTTATGATACTTTAATTTGAATATTAACTTAAGTTATAAGGCAACTCATAAAAGTATTTTATGTTTACTTTTTGATATGCAATAAACAATTCAATGAATATTTTGAAATAAAATAATCATCTTATTTGGCGAAATACTGTTTTATCAGTCAGAGTTGCTAACTTAAAAAAATTATTGAAAACTAATGAAATGTTAGCACTTACCTTCTCCATAGTTTCTTAGACACCACTCTTGAAAACTATCGTAATCTCTAGTTCTTTCATCGTCCATTTCTCCACCCAACTCCATCTACATTCACAACTATAAAAAAAAAAAAAAAATCAGCCTGTATGAAATATTATAAAAATAATAATCAAAATCATGCACAAACAAAACATTAGTAATATAGAAAAAATATATTTTAATTATATAGTATTAAACATAAAGCATTAGCACTAAAAAAAAAATCTTTTTGTAATAATAATTTAAAAAATAAGTTTTCAATAAATATTCGCTAAGAGAATGAAACGTATGCAACAAGTCCGTAAGGCGAACTGGATATTTTGGAAATCGATTTGTCTTTTAAATAGGTGGCCATTTTAATGGGCGTGGTCGTCAAATGCGTTTGAAAGAGGTGGGGGGTTGCGAAAGGGTTGGGTGAAAGGGTTGGACCGGTCAAGGGAATAGTAGAAGGGGTAGTAAAAGGGCTACATCAATCAATGAAACTAACCTCCTAACGTAAGTGCTTAATGAAGCAAATCCTATCTGTAAAGGACTAATAATTATTATTTTCCGATAAGCTTTTCCTCTGGCCATACTTGGAATTGGTAGTGTCTAAGGCTATTGGCAACAAGGAGAAAGGTGGAGGAAATCTTTATTTCGGGACAGTGTTTCCTAATACTAACAGTAAGGCGAAAATAAATATGTCTTGTCTGATTAGTTGTGGTCAGCTTATTAATAACCTTAGGCCTATGTACACAATTGGTGACTAAAATGAACTAACATTATAATATTGAACGTGAAAAAACATAAATGCGAATAAATTCTCTAACGATTCTAACCACGAATAATATGTAAAACATAGGGGGGGGGGAGGAAATGTGCATGAAAGGTGAGAGAATGAATACAATTAATGAAAAATATTGATGGGAATGGAGTTCCAAAGTTTTACGGCGTGGACATGAAAATAACAGATTTGTTGGATGGGAAATCGAATCGGGTGGAATTTGGTAGTACGATTTGATTTGTGTTTCGAATAGGAAAAGGTAGTATTGGTTAGGTGGCTTTATAGTCATGATAGTATTGAAGAGGAGGGATTCAAGGAAGTATTGGCAACCGGCAGAAGGATACCAACTCGGGGCAGTTTTGCCAAATGCGACAGTCCCTGGGAAACCATTCATCAGCCGCTTTAACAGAGATCCTTAGATTGTACCGTGTATGGTGGTATACCACACAAACGTCAGATTGTACCGTCTATGGTGGTATGCTACACAACTGTCAGATTGTACCGTGTATGGTGGTATACCACACAACCGTCAGATTGTACCGTGTATGGTGGTATACCACACAACCGTCAGATTGTACCGTGTATGGTGGTGTTCCACACAACTGTCAGATTGTACCGTGTATGGTTGTATACCACACAACCGTCAGATTGTACCGTGTATGGTGGTGTTCCACACAACTCTCATATTGCACCGTGTATGGTGGTGTTCCACACAAACGTCAGATTGTACCGTGTATGGTTGTATGCCACACAACAGTCAGATTGCACCAACATTAGTTCTGACAGACCCCCAACATTTATATTGTCTATTAAATCCACGATGAATAGGCTCAACAATACTTTCTTCAACTTTGCAGTTATTACTGCTTGCTGGAGGTTAGTGCGAAGTGCAGCTACGTACGGATCGTTAATATTTCATTAATATTTGGTGTTATTAAATCGCCCATTGAAAATAATCTCAACGACACATTTGAAAATAGTAATTATTTATAGTAGACGACAAGAAGGATATTGTTGACCAGTGGCCTCTAGTTTCACCGTAGATACGTTTCAAAACATTGTCAACCTTTCGCGGTCCGGAAACGTTTAGCATCCCCACCCCAACTGCCTACACCGCCCCCTCCACCACGCTACTAACTGGCACCGCTCACTCTACCTGCTCTACTAGTCTACACTACCTGTTTTCCTTAGTAAAACATTTCATTGCAGTGGTCCATCTTGCGTGTAAAACACATTGGATACTACGAAATGATGTGAATAAATGCCAAATCAATGATTTTTACAGCACAAGAAAATGAATAAAGAGTACGTATAAATTAAAAAAGAAAACGCACTGAAGCTCGTTGTGGATATTGGTCAATGAGGAAAATGACACGTTTTATTTTGAGCAACCAAGCTGAAATTTGAGGTGAGGTTGGCTCAGCTTATTCAGTTGTTAATATTGATATAATAATAATATGTGAGTCGAGATTTGTGCCAGTTCTTAATAAAGTTCATTTTTGAGAATCCTACTTCGCACACATAAGTTGAGCCAGACATGGTACATAATTTTATGAGTAATTTTTTTCTCATAAATTTTTATTCTAAAATTAAAAATTCTTTAAACTTGAGCATAAATCTCCTTTAAAACAACATCTACTTGGAAGTGGATTATTTCAAACTGTAGGGCAGTTCTGTTGCTCTAAACATAAACATCTTCAACTTCAATGATCCATACAAGAGTAAGCTTAAATGAAAAACTGTTGTTAACCAACTTCCTGAAGTAGCAAATAATGGCATACGTCGAATAGTGTCAACGATATTATTTTTATTATCAAATCCAGCATCCAGCATGCACTCTTTGACAATATCTAATTCACTCTATGACTTCATATAATTGGCTAGAGTCCAAGAAATAAGTAAAACCCCTCTGAAATATCCTTTGTTTGTTAGATGGGTTCATGATTTGTAGTTTAAACATAGACCGCAGTTTAGTTCCTATCGGGGACAAGTTGCCCTCGTTACAACGATAATCGCCTGTATGGTAGTTGTCCGCTGAAACAGTTATTTTCTGTCGTAACTTCGTCATGTTCTGGCGGCCGCCATTTGGTGACCACTGCTGTGAAGGTTCCAGATCTAAGTGAAGCACTTGCTCATAATGTTACAAATTTATTCATATGAAATTAATAGGAGATTACCCAGATTGTAATGGAGAAGAAGAAGTTTCTAATTTTATTGGTTTTACATTGAGTAATATTCCATATGTATGGGAAAAGTTATGACAAATTAAAGAAATTGATTGTTAAAAGCAATTTTGTTTAATGTACCTCCTAGAGCCTACATTATCACCGGAATTTATTTCACAGCACCACTTAACGTATTTATTGAAAAGTAGCTAAAACTTATACTTCAAACCTCGTGAATAGTTTGTCCTCGTGTTAGCTACCAATATGCATCTGATGCAGACGTATACAATATGTCGAGACGTCCATTAATACATTTGATGAAATCTTAACTCCCATGACTCTAAGCCTATTTTCCAAGAAGCACTTCTCATTGATAGAGAACAATAGACGGGGGACTACCCCCTCCCCCGTAGCTGTTGAGAGATGAGCGGGAACAGGTGGGAGAGTGCGTGGGATTCCGCACCCACATCACCGCTGAGAGCAAGAGGTCACAGTTCACGGTCCACAGGTTGTGACCTGTCACAGCTACCCACTAGTCCATTCTCCCAATATCTCCACCAACTTATAGTAACCTTATATTTTATTATTAACTGTAAGAAAATAAATTTTCAACAAGGCCCAATGGATGTCCGCATTTTGTTATTGATGACCTAGATTTTGTAGTAAATTACCAGACAGATTGTAGGATCTTGAACTGTTTCTATTCGGAAATGTTTATTAATTACGATAAATTAAAAGTATTTTTATAATAAAAGTTTTGCATTTTAGAGAGTTCTTGATAATTTTTTGTAATTGCTATTGCTGTCATACAGTTATGAAACATTTTAATACTGTTTCCCATGTTTTGGAAATTTTAATAAGTAATAATTTTGTAAACGGTTTGTTCTAATTAAACCTTATAATGTTGTATCAATTTTTCGATTTGTAGAATTTATTAATTTTTCCAGAAGTGTAGCCAGGTCGTATATAGCGGGTTGATTGTGTAATTAGCGACGTTAATGATGCTATCATTCACAAGTGTGTTGGTTTGTTTTTAGCTTATAGGCAATTTTAACAATGTTAAATGTTGTTGGAGGGTACCTAAATAGGCGAAACGTCCGAATTTGTGTAATGCTAGTAAACAAATAAAGAAGTACGTGGACTTGTGAAATTTATTTCAATAATATGTAGTTGTCTCTTTCTGAAGTTTGACTTCAAAGACTATTATTGCAATATTGTATGTACGTTTGAATAAATAGGAGCAAATCCCTACCTTCTTATATATAACAAAATATGTTTTCAATTTTATATAATTGGCGTTAGGTTTTTTTTATATTTTTTCCCAATTTTTAATATACTATAATGAAGGCTTTATTCATAATCAATAGCGTTGATGTTAATATTTTGTTGTTACGTTAGATCCATGGGATATTAGTATAAGATTGTCATTTTTATTATGTAAATATTGGAAATAATTGATCTGATTAGAGATGAAATATTTTATATAATTTTATATATGTTCTTAATTATTTAATAAATAATTAAGTTGTTGTTGAATTTTATATGATAATGTTTAAAAAAGTGATTACTCTCTGTAATTTAATGAGAGATCAGTTTGATAGCTTTAGCCAGTGGCCATTAAATGAGCTCTGGCGAAAGGATGACTGGCTGTCATCATCCCCTCATCCCTTCCCAAATCCACCCACCAAATTATCTAAATCACTCAATATTATCTCAAAATATTCTACCACAGATTAATTTTGCATTGATAAATACACAAATTAATTATAGTCATCCGGTTTTCTTGCATTTGATATTTTTTCTGTATACTATGACAGTGGTTTAACAGCTTTTGGGACTGGTTGAAAAAGGTGCCCTGTGTTTTAATAAGGTTAAAGAAAGGGCTGTTTAAACATTAGAGAGTGGAATGAGGGAATGAGGTGAGCAGGGTCCCATGGCGAGGGGGTCCCACAGGAGAGCGGTTAGGTCAAGAGATCAGAGGCAGTCCGTGGACCAGTAACCAGTTCATCTCCCGTACCCGCATCGTCCACCATCCAACCCTTCTATTCACCCTTTTAACATATAGACATTATAAACATTTTTACACTAACGTATGCTCTTTTAGGTAATATGTATCAGCCACATATGTTCTCTTCCCATTTATCCACACAAATTCTAAGCTTATTGTCCACACTAAACTACTCATTTACAATTTGTTAGTGAAGCCCATATTACCTTACACAGCACCTAGTTGGAGCTTACTCAGTCACACCAATATGAGAATAGTTAAAATAATGCAAAATAAATTTCTAATAATAATATTTGACAAACCAAAGTACACTAGGATAGTTAAGTTGCACCAAGGATCCAAACCTTATATTCTAGATATTTTAAAAGTGATAACCACAAAATTTATTTTCCAGCGTTAGGTGTTTGATAAGAGACAATCAATTGTTTAAATTTTCAATTTTGTTTGTTTAATAAAGCTTGAGCCCTAATATTTTTATTGACATTTAAATCATGTAAACTGTCAATGTTTCTCCTATTCAAGCCCCTATAATTATGAAAAACAATATGCATATCTAATTATTGATAATGTTAGATATGATTGAACAGTAATTAAATATAAACTAGCGAATAAATTTGATTTATATAGAACTACTCATAAATTTTGGAAATCATGTAAAATGTTGCTAAACAAAACAAGCCATTACGGAAAGGTTAAATAATCAGCTGGGTAAGGGGTAATAACCGATATCGTAGATTGCCAAAGTGGTATATATAGGGGTCGAACTTCATGAGGCCCATGCCAGTGAAAACGAAAATTGGGGGTGCTCCAGATGGTGTACACGAGAGTAATTCCCGTTTAAACAAGTCGTGACCAAAATTTTGGCTTTCCATAAATGGAGTAACTTCCACAAATAGTACATATGTAGTTACACAATACTTTCTTAAAATAGACAAATAAATTACCTATGAAGTAAATATTTAAAAAAAAAAATGTTTATGAAAATTGATGAAAAGATTCGGGGAACATGATGTCTCCGTGCTTCAATCATGTGAAAGTTTGAGATCGATGATGGGATGACCATTTTTCTTGATTGCATTCAATTGTAATTAATCACTAGAGTATTCTCTTGAGTTCAATCAACCTATTTCATTTTAGTTTTAAAATTATTCTGATACATTTGTTGTTCAAAATTTAATTATTTTCTAACATATCAAAATGTTTAAGAATTACATAGTACAAATATATTTCATTTACTACACCCAATTACATATTAATTTAGTATATTTCATAAAATTGTGCAAGTAGGCTATTCACTTAGTGGTCGCAACACTTGTAACTTGTAAAAACATTTGATAGCAGTATATCTTGTGCGCATACGCACAGTCGCAACGCTTGTCCAGGCTTGTACGGACGGTGCAGACTTGTACCAACTACTTGCACGGACTTGTTTAATTCCTCAATTATATGTAACCCATTGTAAGGGACAAAACCTGTTCATTTTTTTTCGAAAGTTATAAAAGAAAAGTGTGAAGGAAACATTTTAAAAAATATAAATAGGTACATACAAGTACAGTACTATGTATACAAATACACTAAATGTGAATCAATATTTAATATTTTGAGAGATTATTTCGTGGAAAAATCAAAATATTTATTTAACAAATATATCAGCGGCAGGAGATGGAGCACCTGCCACGTTTGAGTCCTATCTTGGATTTATAAGCCATTTAAAACAAAATCTACCCGAGGTGTTTGCAATAAATTGGGTCATCCATCGAAAACATTTAATTGCTAAAAATATGAGTGGTGTATTGCATCAATTTTTCATTAAGGCACTAGGCAGAATTGGAAAGAACAAGTAGGTTATTTGAGCAATTGTGTGAAGAAAATGACGAGAACTTTAATCGATTAGTCCTTCACACTGAAGTACGCTCGCTGTCAAAATGCTTAGAGTTTTCTCCCTTTTTGACAGTTTTTCCATGTTAAAGATCCAATTTTAAAATAAAATTTAATTTCGTGGAAACCAGATCGTTTGTTTAACAGATTTGTTTAGTAAATTTAATGAGGTTAACTTGCAGTTACAAGGTAAGTTTAAATTTAATAAAAACGAATTCCACCTTACGACGAATTTAATTAGTATTCCACAAGAAAATCTGAATTTTCTTGTCAGAATTAATCTAATGAAGCAAAACATTAGACGGCGTGAATTTTCCGTTTCCCAATTTGTCAGAGACAAACTGGACGATGAGGTTTCAACCTAAGTTCAACATTTAAATTTCCTAGACACAGACTTTGAAACTAGGTTTGAGGATTTTTTGACTATGGAAATACCACAGTGGATTATCAAGCCATACAGTGACATTGACGAAACGGATGACATATGACAAGAAGAACCGATCAGAATAAAGTTTATTATCTTTATAACTTTTTTTTTTTATATATATATTGAAACTTCTCTATTGTGCTAAAATTACAATCTACCTTGTTAGGCAATAAGTAATTGTGATAAATGTTCTCATTCATGCCATATTTACAATCTGCATTCACTAGCTCATTCATACAGTATTTACAAACAGCCCAGAGGCCTCCCAAATTCACATGGTTGTCACCTCCCTCGCATGCGAAAGAGGAATCGGAGTCTTAGGAAGTCCCCCACGCTCCTCCGTCTGCCGCGTCACCGGATACGAGCCAGTGGACGCTGACAAAGAACGCGAGAGCCTCATATGCTCAGGACATGATTGGAGAAACTGGCCATTGCCAGGACTCCCACCGTCACACAATTATAGCAGGTCATGAGGTCACTGCCGTTTCAGTCCGAGGAGGATTATAGGGATGAGTGGTGCAATGCAATGACTGTGCTACGGGATTAGGGTGGTTGGATAGGTTACTATGGAATTTCATGAACTTGGAAGGGAATCTTGGAAACTAAAAACGCTTTTTCGACCAATAAAAAAAATTGAAAAAAGCCAAAAATCTCGCTGTATTTCTTCTATGCGGATTTTTTTTTTTAATTAAACAAATTAAAAATATTTCCTTAATAAAATCATGAAGCATCGATATTTACCCTCCCACTGGAAAAAGTTCAAAGTTATTATAAGCCCTGAGCCAGGTAAAGGCCACAGCAATCCCAATAACTTAAGGCCAATCGGTCTAAGTGCGTTAGGTAAAGTAGTTGAGAAAATCAACAAATGAAATAACTATCTAAAGTAGAAGAACACACTTAGAAATAAACTTAGAGGCTTCGTAGGAGTCATTCACCCACAACTGCTACGTCATTCAAATACAATAACAACAAATTTTAATTTAAGAAAGCAAAATGGTATGGTATTATAGATACATTATGTGTGTATTATATACACCGTATTTATTATGGTGATTTGGTAAAAGCGTTTGACTCTGTGATGGCTTGAGTACGCAAAAATTGCACTGGGCAGTTTCTCTTCTGATTCGTGATTGGGGGTTCTAGAGCATAGGAAAATGCATGTTGCTTGCTGGCAAGGGCAGATCGAGTCTGGAGGGGGAGAGAGCGCTAAACGCTTGCGGCCACTAAATTGTCTATATCTCGGCAACCATTGGTTTTAGAAAAATGTAATTGGTCTCAAGGTGTTAATTTTTAAATTGTCTACAACTGGTTATAAAAGATCTTCGTAAAGCCAACCGCTTCTCCATCAAAGGCAATAAAATTTAACAAACGTGAATGTGTACGTTAGGGACTTTAAACCTAAATCCTTTGTGAGAGATACATGTGACCAGGTAAATTGTCCATATATCTGCTTGGATCTATTATTGGATATATCTGCTGTCCATATATTAGTTTTAAATAAATCCAATTGATCTCAAATTATTTACTTTTAAATTCTCTACAACTTGTTATAAAAGATCTCCGTAAGGCCAACCGATTCTCATCAAAGGCAATCAAATTAGATTTTTTTTTTCTTTCAAAACCCCTTTTATTGAAATTTTTTACAAACATATGATCACAATACAATGAACAAGATTTACAGAATTTCTCCTCGTGCTGCTTACTCAGATGCATTTGAAGGAGGGTAGAATTACAAAATCAACATTTCTTTTTGAAGTTAAAAGTACAGTATCAAAATAGACAAAACTGGGTGATGGGGCTCACCTTCGGAAAGGAATAAAATTTGACAAACGTGAATGTGTACGTTGGGGACTCTAAACTTAAATCCTTTGCGCGAGATACATGTGACCAGTAAATTGTCCATATATCTGCGACTATGAGTTTTAGATAAATGCAATTGGTCTCAAATTATTTACTTTTAAATTCTCTACAACTTTTACAGCATAAAAAATCATCGTAAAGTAAACCTTTCCCCAGAAAACGGAACAAAATTTTAAAATGTAGAAATTACGCCTCTTGATCATATTGACGGGACTAAAGAGTGTTTTAGTGTTAGGAATTTTGGAGAGAGTATTGGGTAGTATTATACAGTTACAATTATTACCAAATAATTGTATAATTATATAATAATATAATTATAGTTACAATTTAGCTCAGATAACTCCTAAAAAAATGGGTTGAGAGGGGAGGAGGTTGACACTCGGTTATCGCCTTTATTTCATTTTTTTCCTTCCATCATTTTTTCTCTCGAAATCCCCAAAACATTGGATTTCGTCAAACTGTATCTGGTAGAGAACATGTATCTTAGAAAGAATAGATTCAGAAGTGGAAGGGGGACACAATAGCATGGAGTCGAGCGGCTCTAGAATATCGCAAGATGAGTAAAACTTTAAGATCCTAATTGCAACAAAGTGACATTACAAATAACATGTTTACTGGAACACCTGTACTCATATGGTAGCTGACAATGATTGAAGTAATTGCTTATTTATCCTTAGAGAAATATAACAGCTTGAAAAAGAATGATTCAAATCAAAGGTGAAGAAAATATTTGTCAAGATTCCTTGAGTTCCTTTTCGCAACTTCTACAATCAAGTACCAGTAAAGTGTGTTCTGTGCACGAGTTGAACAAATATTCCTACTTCCCTCCCAAAGAGGATTTGATCTAAATCTTATAGTGTCTCATAAATTAATGAATAATTTTCTATTATGAAAATAGAAAGTTATAAAACCAAAATATTAATACAGTGTAATGTGAACTGTACAGAGCGTTTTCATTTCGGCTTTAAAATTATTTAATTTAATTTATTATTGTCCTGTAAATTTTTTTTTTTGAATTTAAGCAATTTTAATATAAATCCAAATAGTTCTTTACAATCAAATATTTTATGTATAAGCTTCAAGTCTTTTTTTTTTTTTTTTTTTTTTTTTTCCTAAGCTCTCAAACTTATAAAAATAAGAATGTGGGAAAAATAAGGAAAATTTTTTTTTTGGCTGGAAAGTGCCTTTCACTAAGGGGAGACCCCTATTTGAAGGATGTATGAGAAGGATATGGGGTGTGGAATGCCTAGAAAGGTGGATGGAGTCAGGAAGTAGTGAGAGTCTACCAAGGATTGAGCCTAGGGGTGCCTAGGCGATGGTTTGTTGTAGGCCAGGCGAAGCCTTCAAGTCACTGTTTTTTAAAGTACTTATAGCTATAGTAATAGTCACTAAGCAGTAAAAATGAAAAAATAGATCATAAATATCCCTGGAAACATAGTTATATGTGTTCTATGATCCTTGATTTTTAGCAAACTACCAAGTACCTTTCTCCAAAACAAATTCTTTTATAGATTATAACTTAATATGTAAAATATCATATTTTATATGATGTTATATTAGGCTGTCATAACCTGGCTACTGAAGACCTAGACCTTGGTCGCTTGATGGCCTTGACTGGGGTTCACTCAACCTTGTGAGGGAAAATGTGTAATTGCTTGAATAAAAAAAACAAAAACCGGTAATCCGGTTTAAAAAATGGAAATGAAGGTTCAAGATGGCCCTTAAAACCCATGGTGATAACTCCTGCATCCTTAGATCTGCATGGGGTGCTGCTCTATGGATTTATTTTTATATGAAGACCACTTGTTTAAAATTGATTTTTTGAAATAACATATTATAGGCCTTGTGGTAGCCTTTCCAAGTTGGTTCGTTGGGAATTGTTCAACAAATCATCCGAAATTGTTACCACAAGCCTCCCTTAAAAATCCATCCATATGAGTATTGATAAGGAGTTCAACTTGCTGTATTGCTTAAATGAACATTTCAGTTTCAATAGTCTGTTTCACGAGGAGTACAACATGCAATTGCAAATACAATTACTTATTAAACGTTTTCTAAACAATTGTGCCCCCACTCCTCACACCCAGAGGTGCAGATTATTTATTAAAAAAAACTGTTGCTGAAATAAAAATGTATTCTTTATTTTTATTATTTTTCTAGAGAAGTTTTATTTGACAAATAAATTTTCAACTTTTATATGACTACTATTAATTTTTTTTCAGCTTAATATTTAATAAATAATAAATTTATAATTGATAATTAATATGTTTCTTATTAACAGTTATTAGTTACAATTAGGCATGGGGAAAAATTATTGTAAATAAATACTCATGACTACTGTTTGTAATAACTATATTTGCAATTAACAAATAAATGCTTGGTTTAAACACTTATACTTTAATTTGTTTTTCTAGGTTTGAATATTGTGCTAGCTGAAATATAACTCAATGTGACGTTTGTGGACACACATTTTAAATTAAATTAAAGCTAAATATTTAGTCTTTATTACTGATGGGCCTTTCCCATCCTTCTTTTTGCTGAAAAGACCCAATCGATAACAGGGTTGTGTAATATGAAAAGTAGGGCGATCATTTTTTCACCTTCAAAACCAGGAAATAGCACCCCCCTTTTTTTAAACAAATGTTCAACAGCACTTTTTATCAGATCTTAGATTGCTCACAAATAAATAACCTTTCATATGGTTCAAAAATTGTCAAAAAAAGGTGATTAAGTATTTCAGAGATTACCCATAATAACTGCACTAACACACGGCCTCTTTATAATAGAGTATAGGTTATATGAATAATATTGCAAAAAAAAATTTCATATGAGGATATACTAATATATATATAAGTAATGAGTGTAGTAAGTGAATTTTAAAATCCAAGTAATGAAGAACCAAGTTTAGCAGGAGAACAAAATGGTTTTAATACAAAAATCAATAATCTACGTTTTAAAATTAGCTTTTTATTCTTATATTTTTTTGAATAGTGAATTGATTCCAATAATAATCCATTATCTTGATTTTTTTTTTTTTTTTTATAAAATTGCATACAAGTCTGATTAAAATTATATTTATTAATTCGCAAGTATCTCAAGTTTTCAACTTTTCATTGAGTATTATAAAAAAAAAAAGCCAATAGCCAAAAAGCAGTACTATAGTGAAAACAATAGTATGGACACCTTACTGAAAGGACAAATGAATGATGAAATACATTATATGTTTCTATTGGACAAGATAATTAATTTATTTTGTAAAGAAATGTGGTTAAGACTACCGCAAAGGTCTGTTTTATAATAATTTACGCCGATAATGTTTATTACCTTTATCAATGACCTGATGACCACCAAAGAGGTCCAATTGGGTCTCATTGCAGACGAAGCAGCTGGGTTTATGTCATTCTGGAGGTCTGACATAATTGTAAACAGACTATAGGGTTCTTTATTTAAGTTAGATAAGTATTTCTTAAAGTGGAAATTAAATAAACAATGTTACCAAAACTGAAGAAATATTTTTCACCCAAATAAAACTTAAAATTGTAAATAAAAAAGTATTTAGGAATATATAATTA
Organism: Acanthosoma haemorrhoidale; assembly: GCA_930367205.1. Classification (NCBI taxonomy): domain Eukaryota; kingdom Metazoa; phylum Arthropoda; class Insecta; order Hemiptera; family Acanthosomatidae; genus Acanthosoma; species Acanthosoma haemorrhoidale. Next base: position 105,389,650 of record OV884009.1, on the reverse strand, counting down.
CAACGGCCCTTCAGTTTATGTAGACCTCACACTAAGTCTCAATCCACTTATAAACTATACATGTATGACTGGAAAATCAGGCAAATCGTTCCTTTTGTCATTTATCGATAGGAATTCTAAACTTAATACCCAGACTAAATTACTCATTTACAATTTTTCACCATAGCAAAGACCATGTTAACTTACAAAGCACCTAGTTGGGGTCTTGTCAGTCATACCAAAATCGGCAAAGTTTAAATAATCCAAAATAAATTTCTAAGGATAATATTTGACAAACCAAGGCACACTACAATAGTTAAGTTGCAGGACTTATCCAAAGCTGATTATATTCTATTTATTTCAAAAGTGATAACAAAAATAATTAATAGATAAAATTAAAAGACAATATTGCTCATATAGATAGATAAATTACTCAAACAGGGCTTAGGGCGTGATATATTATGAAGAAATGTCATCAGGTTAAAATTTCTATTTTAACTAAATTCAAAATTTATACACATAAATTATGATTTCATTCACAAGAGAGATGATGTTAGTTTGTTTTGTTTTAGATTAGGTGCATTTATCATTAGGAAAACGTTATTTTTATAATGTAAATATTATATTATTATTATATCAATCATATTGTGATAATCAGTAATATATAAGTTATATCAGTCATAAATATTATATTTATATTAGTAATAAATTGATTTGATTTGAATGTTGAAATAAGTAGCTGGAGTAAATAGAAAGCTACAAGCTCTAGCGACCAATGGCCAAGCAGGGAAGCTAAAGGTTTCTTGAAATAACTACAGAGAGCAGGAGAGTATCTATCTGCAGAGATTGAAGGTAAGCACACTCATTCGTTCTATCGGCACATTTCCGTGCCTCTTTCACATGTTCATTCTTGAGAGCGAATTTCTTTAGTTCATTTCACGTTGCAAGGGATGAATTATATATTTATATATGTATATATAATAATACATAATAATAATATAAGAACATAATAATACAATATAAGAATAATAATACAGGCGCCAGAGCACCTCTAAACTAAAACTAAATACAATTAATATGTAAAACAAAAATATCCAAATATCTACTTATTTATATCTAGGAAAACAAAAACAACCCAAACTACATACAACTAAAAGAATAATTTCTAGTTGTCCGGATCAAAAAGGTGAGCCCCATCACCTTATAGAGTACTCAAAGAAGTCAAGTACAATGTGTATCATTGTACTTGTATTAATCATATAACTTCATAAAACAGAATTCAGACCTTGTATAGAATGTACCGATGCTACAGGACATATAAGATGTGATATGTGAATAGATTCGCCTGAGAATTTATAGTAAATAATAAATTTGTCATTTTTAAGGAAATCGGGAGGGGGAACCACCCAAAAAAAACAACAACACTAGTCCGCCGAAGGTTGGGGCTCACCTAGTCCCTTGCAATGTTTTAACTTTTAACCATAAAAAATATTGTTAGTTCTTTAAGACATGCACTCCTTAAAATGCATGCAATGCGGTAAAAGGAGAAATCCTCATGTAAAATTGTAATAAATTAAAAAAAATAATTACCCAAGGGGTTGAGGAAAAAATTAAATAAATAAATTTTAAAAAATATATAAACTAGTTGTAGTTGTAGTTATTAGTTGTAGTAAATATTAGTTAGTTGTAGTGTACAAAACGTTTTAGTAAATTATTGTTGCTGCACTTACAATTCTGAAGAAACCTTTGAGTACTTTCTTTTACTACGCCAAAAGTCAATTTGAGCGGTAACATGTAGTTAAGGAGATAGAATTACGCTTCATTTCGTGAATAGAATTACGTAAGCTTTTTATTTATTTCCATCGGTGAAAAACTGACTTCTGTTAAATTAGGGAGTTCTAGGAGTTTGCTTCACCTCTGTGCCGGTATTGCAGGGCCCCAGGGAAAGGCCTGTATAAATTAACCACACATCGAAAGTAGCAGCTCTTCGACTGGACAGAAAAAAATCGCTCAACTTGCTCGAATACCGGGAAATTTGGCACTCTCTATCCGATCTTACATCACCGTACGTAATTTAGGTAAAAACTTCGTCCTTGTAAATAAATACCATTTTTTGGATATATTTTATTTATCTTGTTGGCATAATTTCTTGAATACCTGTTTAATCTGTTTTAATCAATTCTGGCCTCCCGTTGGAAGAAGTACCATGATTGATGGAGTTAATATGAGAATAGATTAATAATGCACATCGAAATAATAATATTTTAACTTAATAATTAAATATAATTTGATTTTTGAAGATGTCAAAAATCGATTGAGTTAGTCAGTCCTCTTCTCAGAGAGAGTCTACTCCACTACTTCCTTTGGTTGGCCTTTGAGAAAATCTGTCCAAGAGGTATGCTAGGTATGTTAGTTATTTTCTTTGCTCTTTCATATAATTGATTTTCATTAATATTTAGACTAAACCAAGCATTCACAAATATGATTTAATAAACTTAGATAGGTAACGTACGACTGCGCACAGCTACCAACAATAATTATAATTACTTATCTTCCTCCGTCTTGGCACATAGTTCGGGGGGGGGGAGATCGGAATTTGGAGCAATATGAATTTTAGTTTAACCAATTATTTAATTGTAATATTAATTAAAAGAAGTTGAATGAGAAACAATTAATAATTATTAACATATATATACTGGCAGGGTCGGGACTCAAACCTGGGTTTTTTTTCTTTAGCTAATCATAACTAATAATAAACAATAATGGTAGGATCCATACCATAACGAAATTAACAAGACAAAAACGATATATTAAAATGCCATATTTTTATATCATGTCAAAATAGCTCTGGTAACTAGGCTTATGGGTTACATCCCATCTCCGCTGTATGCCATTGGGCCCACGTATATGTTTCGTACAGTCTTTGCCAAAGTTCGGCCAAAAAGAATTCATGTAGGTAGCTCTAGAGTGCAGCAGGGTATTCGCGCTGTGGAGAAGTGTGTGTGCCAGCCTTGGAGAGCACGCACGCTGGCTGCACTGATGCGTTTCTGGATTTGGCATCAATGGGCTGCTCCTCAAATAGAAATCCGTTCTGCCCCAAACACACTTCCTGATCCTCTGGTTCTAACTACCAAACCGCCATTTCTAAGTTTGCTGAGCTTAGAATACTATTCTAAACTATTTTCCACCCGAAGGCACCTTTCCTGAAGGTAATTGTTTGGGCTCTCCCCCTTTACCCAACAATCATCATCCTAGCAGATTAAAGCGGCAATGGTTTCGAGATCTCCTATGACTAACCCGCTTTTTGGGAGTTCTGGCACTGGTTAGTATTCTTCCCATCACTCCCAGAGCGAGGCTAACTTGCTACAATATTCAAGCATGGAGAGTTCTCATAGGCCTCATAGAGGGAGAGAGAGGGAGAGAGGGGGAAGAGAGAGAGAGAGAGAGAGAGAGAGAGAGAGAGAGAGAGAGAGAGAGAGAGAGAGAGAGAGAGAGAGATTCTGTTAATTCTAGCTTATGTAGTCAATATAACTCCTCCATCTGTCAGCCTTATTTTATCGATAATCATTACAAGACCTTTACCGCAAACCTGCACATCACTAAACTACTTTCCGAACAAATGAAGAAATTTGAACTTTATACCGGCAAAATGACAGAAAGATGGGTATATGACTACGGCCACCGACCGACTCTCCGACCCGCAGTAGCATCAAAGCGACAGAGTTTATGACTTTTATTTATTGAAGCGATTATTCAGGTCAATATAACACTTGGTCACAGTTATATTTTAACATATGTTAAGAAATAATCTTAATACTATCTGAAACTTCATTTTTGACCTTGGAAGAGGAACCCTTCCAAGAATAAAGATTTTTTTTCGTTTTCCATTTGGTTTGATGAGTTTTATTTAGTGAAGAGCCTACCAGCGCGGTAGCTTTTGCAACGGTGCCTCTGTCTTGCGCATTTGCTTGTCGGTGGCCTGAGAGATGGCTAGATGTTCCATGGTCTGTGTTCCAGAACCTTCCTCCGTAGATGGTATCGCCTTGAGATCGGCCCCTCCGTTACGACAGGGCTCATCCCATCGTGCTACCACCGGCAAATAAAAACATTCTGTTATAATCCAGAACTGTCGGGCTTCAATCACCACTAGATTTCAACAGGACCCACCATTTTATTGTATATTTAGTAACGATAATGTATTGTAACGATAACGTGTGCGGTGTAAATGAACTGAATCTTAAAAGTGACAAAATTGGTTTTGAGGGCCTCAGGTCATGAACGCGTTTCTGAAATACAAACTTGGCCTATATAAGTACCTGAAGGCTCGCTATCCAAAAACTGAAGAATATCTGTAGAGCTTGAAGGGAATTATCAAAGGGGCAGAGACTGGCTCGCCAAATAGCAGGTGTCTGTTCGTAAGTAAGAGGCTGTGCATTAAAACAGTGAGAAAATATTTCAAACTTAGAACAACGCCGTCTTCTATATCATCAATTATTTTTTGTCGTCATCAAAGAAGAAAGAAAGCAGATAATGTACATAATTACATATCTCTTCGTCAATGGTCAAATATTGTCAACTGAACTGGGTGAGGTATGACGGCTGGATTGGTTCCCTTGTAGTCTTCTTCCTTCTAGTGAGCAAGGCCACATCAGCTTTACTGAAGGCTGCAGTAAACTGAAGTTTGAAAATGACCCAGTGTCCAAAAACTGCAACCAACGAAATGTTAGCCATTGCCTCTTCACAAATTGGCGGTACTAAATCATGCTTATGAAAATCGAGGCCAAGTTTGTATCAACAAGATTCATTACTTTATTCAAATAGTTAGTCATTTCTCATCGTATAAATTCATTCTAAACAGGCTATCCCTATCAGAAAGTACTTCCAGAAGGCAAGGCCTTGGTTATAAGTAGACGTACAAGGAAATCTGGACTAAAGATTAAAAGTAGCTACATAACTGTTAACCATTCCCACGTTTATTTTCACTTTCCTCCTTGTCAAGAGACTGCTTGAACACGCGTGATGATATGCGAGCCAGTCGGTGCCGGCTTTCACTTTTTTGTTTGGTCAGTAATTTAGTGTGACCCGCTGATTTTTATAAATATTGTGTTTATGTTGGCCTGTTTTCCGCCCTCATGTCCTGGGCATCTGTGGCTCTCGCGCGTTCACTGTCCCTCCGTAGTGGTGATACTGCTACAAGAATAGCTTCGGGGATCTCCTTGAGCTTTGATTCCTTCTCCAAAGCATGAAAGTTGACAATTTTGTAGGCGAATTTGATGAATCCATGTACTAATATATATATATATATATATATGATTGTACTAGTGGACAAAATTAACGCATTGCCTTGACATTTTTTAATTGAATCATCTTCAACTTAATTAATTTAAATGAGGGTTTGACTAAGTAAAAGAACACCGACTAAAAGAATATCTAGTACTTTAAAGAGTGGAAAATCACATTTTTACAGTTTTTTTTTCTTTCCATACTTTGACAATTCCTTAGTATCTCTTTTTATTATCAATTTTAGTTTGGCTTCCCTCACACACAATCATTTGCTCAGTTTATTTTTTTAACATCTTTAATGTCTCCAATCAGTGAGCTCCTCGAGTTGCTGTCAAGGCTCCTAACACTGTTATAAGAAAGGTACAGGTTAACGAATGGTTGCCATGAGGCTGGCAATTGGCTGGGCTCCAAGACGTCATGATGAGACAAGCTCCAGAAGACAAGAACAAGGGTGACTTAGTTATTCGGTATCGAGGATTAAAAAACCGAAGTGTGACTATAAAAGAGCTCAGAAGTCTGATCATGAAAGTACACAATGTTTCCATTTCCAGGCGGACAGTGAGGAGGAGACTGTCTGAAGCGTCTCGAGTGCATCCGACTCTTGGTACTTTGTATACCCGAGCTCAAAAGTGTTGGCCTTGAATTCGCACAATAACATGTCGATTGGAGTTTAGAGGAATTTTTTTTCTGACGATTGAAAAGTCGTCAGATGGTCCAACTTTTATATAAAGATGGCTAGAAATAAGATGGGATGAATCCAATATGGTCCCACGGGTTGTATTCCAAAGAGAATCAATAATATTCTGGTGAGGCGTTTCATACGATATATGCATGGCATTAGGGGTGGCGAAGGACTCGACCAAACATTCCTTAAGTTAGTGTTCTTTTAACCTGTCGGGTTGTCACGAAGTGATGCCTAGTTATCCTATTCCTAGTGACGAAGTGAGGGTTGATTAGGCTATGACCTGGACTATTGCTTCATGACGGCTCTTACTAATGTACTATTTGACTCCATATCTGATAGGTATGTGCCCCAACAGTGCACTATGTTAAGGAGAAGAGGTATAGGGTAGGTATTGTAGGTAGTTTATGTGGTCTTGGGATGACCACGAATTCACACTCGGGCTCTGAGGGTAGGCGAAAACGGTCCGGATCCCAAAGGTGAGTGTGAACCGGAGAGTGGCAGACTGTATCACTAGTAGAGACACTACTAGGTAAAGTTCGTAGGGCCCCAGGTGACCGTCGTCCACAAGGAAGAAATATCTTCCAAGGAGGTGCTAGTTTTAGCGAGACCAATGCAGAGAATCCCACTAGGAAAGTGTGGGGCCTGACAAGGCCGGACTAAAACATAGCGAGGTTAGGAAAGAGAGATGCAGAGGTTTTCATAAATGAGAAGGCCAAATCTAGAAACATCAGTGCAGCTGCAACTACCAATCCAGAGAGCCGTAGTTAAAATAAATTATCGGCTAAAACTAGGGTTTATGTATAGCCCCAAGTAGCCAATGGGCTGGGGTTTTATTCTGGCCAATAGCGTTCAGCGAATAGGGCAAGGTTTTATTCTAACCAACCACATTGCAGGGTTAGGTGACCTTGAATGTTCTAGAACAGGACCCACCCAGCCCCAGGAGCTACCTGACTCCCTCTGAACTACCTTTTGCAGCTGCGTCTTTTATTGTTTACACTATTTACACTATTTACACTGATATGACTTATGGTTTGGTAATATTGTTAACATTTGTTTAAATTAATTTACAACGTATTATAACCAATTTACAATATATATACAATAGAGTATAGGGTGATTTATCTTATGTAGTTAGCGGTCGCTACATAGCCACTGAAACCCTTATTTTTAAATAATTTTGAGTTTAAGTAATAATATAATAATGATTGTGTGGAAGGGATTGAATAAAATATTGTAAATTTGGTATGAATGAGACCATTAACAACAATTACCTATTGATCTACTAGGGCAGATTGTAATTTAATTTTAATAAAGATTTAAAAAAAAATGATTTAAAAGATTCAATTTCTTTACTGACTATTTAGGCCTGAAAGTAATTGATTCGAAGTTTGGATCGCTCAGTACAATAGGGGTGTTGGTAAATATTAAAAGTTGTTTTTTAGGTTGTTTCTACACAGTTTTGGTGTCTTAACCCACAACATATTTTTTATTGAAATTATAAGACCAATAAATCTAAATAGGCAAAATGTTAAAAATGGTTTCAATTACAAATATAACCAAAATTGTAATTCGACTGATTAAAATTAACGTTTCTTATTAAATAATAATAAATTCCCATGTGTATATAATGTAGGGATAATTCCGTCATAACCACTGTTTGTTTCACGGAGATGGGTTATTACAACCATCCCTAAGCTGGTTATGACCAAGTTAAGTTTGTAATGAGTGGTTTCAAGTTATTCGTCTAGAGCGGGCCATCGTCGCTCGGACCAACTTAATAAAAGCCGAAGTTTGTCCGACAGGTGCTGGCACCTTCTCATGGATGCTGACAAAGGGACTTTGACGCCCGGGAAGAAGACATTTCCGGATCTAACCCCCCCCCCCCATCACATTATTATAGAGGTTTGTATGCAGCCAACCCATATCCCTTCTTTCCCATTCCTCGTTTATTTTCATCAGCTCCTTTCCAACCCTTTCATCAGCTATAAGATTTTTTCCTTTAATTCATTTGCACTACCTTTCTGAGCGTACCAAAAAAGTAAAATCCTATTTTTTTTTCTTCCTTAATTTTATAGAAATGATTGCCTCATTAGGCAGATTGTAATATGAGCACAATAAAGATTTTTAATTTGTAAAAAAAATTGTGTTATCTATTAGTAAGTACTTAATTAATATTGTTCTATCATGTTGAGTTGGGTATCAGTTATTAGTCAGGGTAGTTCTTTTTGATAGTATAATAGATAGAAAAGCAACCTCATGAAAGATAATGAAGGGTTGTTAATAATTTATATTAATAAATAATTAAAAAATTAAAGATCTAAGCACCCTCATTAATTATATGCAGTACGATTTGGGGCTAAAGCGGGCTACAATTACAAAACGTGTTCGCAACTGTTTTGCAACCGCAGTTTCATATAGGGATTGGTATTTCGCTTAAGTTTTACTTCATGTTCCAGAAATGCTATAAATAAAAGTAACCTTATGAATACCTCTGCAGGGTTAATTATTATTCAATTCCGTTGTAACGATATGAAGAGGATTAGATAAGATCGTTATAAGTTAACTTTGTTGCATCCGCATTTAAGAAAAAATGCCTTAATAATTTATGTACACGTACATATGTACGCAATTATAAAAAAAAAAAAGTGTGCATTGATTTTTAGCCAATAAACGATGTTTCGCCTCTTGCGAAACGAGAATACGCTTGGAATATCTCACTTAGGAAATTGAGTCACTTTTTTTTAATTATCAGGCCATTAATGGCAATGTTTCTAGAATTGAATTTTAAATCCCAAGTCCAGGTGAGCGAGCCTGTTCCATGACTTAATTTTGGCTAGATTTTATCTTCCTCTTAGATGTCAAATCCTTTTCAAAAATGTTTATTTGGTCGTTGGACTTCCATATCGGGGACTTTTCTGCAGTTGCCACCTGAGATCTTTGTTAGAATATCAACTTTAAAAACGTTCAATTCTTTTCAATTTTTCACCGATAGAAAAAGGGAAATGTAATGACCAGTTTCCGTTTCAAAATGAAATCCCTATTTGGAAATTGAAATTGAATCGGAACAAAATTACTGCCCTACAGCAAACTTACCGAACACCAGGAGCTTCGTTATAACAGGTACCTGGTTATCATTGTTCTAAACGAATTCCCCAAATACATGTAAATAATATGTATACTTTTTAATACATAGTTCCATTTTAGATTTTTTTAATTATTTCTGGCTAAAAAATTGAAAACCAAGTTAAGTAAACGCAGCTTAGAAGACTAACATTTTAGTTCTCAGAATGAATTTTTCCCATGAGGTATTTTTATTTATGCTTAATTTATTTAATTGTATAATTATAAAGTTAAAGTAACCGGTTACTCCGTTTAATTATTCATCAGTTAATAATATTTAATGCTTATAACAGAATTTTTATCACTTGTGAAGGTGAGTAAGAACGTAATTAACATGAGTGATGAAGAAATAATTATTTTCCGCTAGGTGCTTTATTTTCTTATTCCTCATCAAGCCTCAATTTGGTGAAACGACGACTTAATACATTTATATAGAGGGGGAACACAAGCAATTCTAGCATCTCATCGATAGCTATTTGGAATTAAACTCTGAGCGTAACTACCGAACAAAGGAAGTAAAAAGTAAAGGAACAATATTTTGAGATTGTAGGTGCTTTGGTTTCTCAAGTGCTTATTAAATTATTGTGAAAATACTACTATCCAACCACGAGTACTAGAGACCGACGATTTAGCCTTGTACCGCAGGCCAGCTAGTACAAAGGCTGGTCCCGCTACTATCCTTTGATCAAACATCTGACTAAGAGCGGACTCTAATGGACAGTATGTTTTTGGAATATACAGTATGTGAGTACTACCTATTCACCTGACGTTTGTTCTCCGAGGAAATCCCTCCCGTCATTAATGCCCATTAATACTACCATAAAAAGGTTTAGGTAATAGATACTTTTTGCACGTTTAATATTTCTTGGCATTTTTGCGTCATGATATGTCAATGAAAATATGCAGTTGTGTAGATGAGAGTGTTGTGACAGAACTCTTCTGGCACCCGTGGATATCGCCATTTGACATCTTCACATGTCGCTGAGTGGGGCACTTACTACACTTTCCAACCAACCATTTCTCTTCTTCAAAACTGATTAGAAAAAAAAACAATTTCACTGAGAAAGATAAGCACTTTATACCTGAAATCTTATAAAAATAGTCATATTTTATTATTATTTATTTTTATTGCTATTTTATATATTATATTAATATATGACGTTTTAGGTTATGATTAATATGTCCACGGATATTCTCAATGAATCCTTTTTTTATACGATTCCAAGAACATTTCTTAGTTTTACATTATTTTGTTGATGTTTTTGTTTACAAGAAAGTTACTATGAAAGGAATGCTGGAAGAAACTCATGAAGATACCTCACCGTGTGAGGAAGAACCAGTGCTGGTCGATTTTAGCCATTGCTGCGCGTTCAAATAGCTTATCATACATCATTCCATATGTTTTTTTTATGTAAAATACGAAACATTATGCTGGATCATATTAAATGACCGTAGCTTATTGAAAAGTTCCAAAAACCAGAAGAAGCTTCAAGTAAAGACAAAAACAATTGTTTAGGAAAAAAATAAGTTCGTATTAGGTTTCTTTAACCTTAAGATCCTGTAAATGTGAATTCGTCGTAATAAAAAGATATTTTTTTGGACAAGATTATGTTTTATATTTTTTCGTCAATGCCATGTCCCACTTAAACGTTCATAACTCGTCTATATTTTCTCCAATCCCAATATTACCACTGTTGAACTCTTATTAACAATAGAAGCAAACAAATATTGATTTTCTCTAAAATTTGTGATCAGATTTTTGTTTGCGGGAACTCAAAGCGAACATCAACTTTATTTCTTGCAAAATAAATTTTCAAATTTTGTTTCATCGGTCATTTTTTTATTCTTTATTTCAATATGTGATAAAATTAATACAGCTAGTATACATTTTTTCAATAGAACAGTTAAGTGGAAAATACTACGCCAATTCTAGAGAATGTGCACTAAATATATTCACAGCTGAAGAGCACTTTAAGATTTGAGCTGTGAATATATTTAAGAAATCGTAAAAGTTAGCAAAATTGGACCTTATCACACGATTAATTATTTTATTTACAGATCCTATAATTTTCCACAATTATTTTTTTTATCGTCCTCCTTCAAACTATAAATTGTCATTATCAGAGGCATTGCCAATATTACAACATGCAATAAATACTTCAACGCCAATAAGCTAAAATATCGTGTAAGAAAATTACAATACCATTGGATTAAAATAAATTAAGTATTTAAAATATTTATAACAATATTTGAAACTACAAGCTAATATAAAATTTCATAAAAAAATTGATTAAAATTTTAGCAGCTGAAATACCAAACAATATTAATGTTTTTGTACTTAGATCCGTTATTGGCTTTTAACCAAAAGCAAATGGGCGTATTTTGCGTTGCAACAAATACGTATAAAATTACAGATCGATTTACAGGATCACTAAAGACAATCACTCCCTTGACTCGTAAGTATATCTTCACCCTTTGAGCTAGTCGACTAAATGCTTTGTCAATTCTAATCACCATGTCAGGGATGTCTGCCTCAGGAGAGATTAGAAAATTAGCTTAAAAAAAAAACTAGTGTATCTAATTTCAGATAATAATTTATCAGTTGTTTTCGTGTTCCTGTTGTTAAGTGCCCTTATGTAAAACAAACAAGTCTACACAAATAAGGAATTACTCGTATTCTCCTGTGACGTTTATTAAGTATCGGTCGTATTAAGTATTAAGTATTGTGTCGGAGACAAACAGTCATCGCTAATTGGGAAACCTTTTCCACGCACTCTTTTTCAGATTTGATATCATTTATGTTTGAAACTTAATTTTGTTTTTTGCTTGAGTTTATTGAAAATGTTTTGGCGAGTCCGTTACCAGTTGATAGTTTCTATGGTTCCTAATTAGTAAGATAAACAATTACTGGGAGGCCGTCGTCACGCCATCTTACTCGGTCGCCAGCAAACAAGACAAATTTGACCTAGCCGATCTTCATCTCCCTCCTATAAGCTCTTCACCCTAACATGAGTCGTGCCACTTCATAAGTCTACTCGCTACTGATAACTGCGAGCCTCTCGTAATTTTACAATCTGCCTTATTAGGCAATAAGTAATTGAGATAAATGTTCTCATTCTCACCATATTTACAATTCATCATTCATACAATATTTACAAAAAGCCCAGAGGCCTCCCAAATCCCCATGTTTGTCACCTCCCTCGCATGCGAGGAAGCGGAGTCTTGGGAAGTCCCCCACGCTCGTCCGTCTGCCGCGTCACCGGTTACGCGCCAGTGAAGGATGGCGAAGAGCGCGAGAGCCACAGACTTTCAGGTCTCGTCTAGTATCTAGTATGGCCCTGGATGTTACTTAATAATCAAATATGTCAGCAGTACCTTAATAAATTCACAGTCTACGGCGCGAACACTTAACACAAAAACTGTAGTAAATATAAATAAATATTAGAGGGAGCAAAGGGTGACTGTAAGTGGGTTGGGTGACTGCTCTAGCTAGAGTCCTGGCTCAAATAGCACGAGATGCCTGCATTGACCGTTGGTGGTGGTTCGGACATGTTTGTTGAATGTATGATCCTACTACAACTCTTTGATAGAACACCTTACACCCCTTAACTAGAATCACGTTAGCGAGTAGATTACCGTAAGGGGATAGTTGGAATATGTTGACGAGGACTGAGTGGACAGACAACTGTGACTGTAGGACCAACAACAATTCAACACAAACATGAGGAAATGGAAGAAGAAGTATTTATCTATTAGCAAAACAAACTGCACAGATAGAAACAGCTACTAAAACCAATTTGGACCTAAGCCATTGGAGACAGTATTGGAACATCAAACGAATCCACATTTCAATCCCAAGCCCTAAGAAGTCCCTTCTACATTACAAAGGCATCCCTTCAAAGTGTGCCATATCTCCGTGCCCATATATTATCTAGATTTAACATAATTACTATAATAACAATAAATAATTGGATTAAATAAACTGATAATTACGATACGAAAGCTCGTTTCCACATTTTATGCTTAAATCCTCCTTGTTGCCTAAAACGGCGGTGACCTCGCGAATTATTTATTCAGATAGTGGGGCCATGGCACTGGCTACCATCTCCACTGATAGTTCTCCTGCCCTCTTATCTTTTTCTCCAGGTGATACCATCAGTACAGGTATCGCTGGAGGAACGACCTACCTGGAGCTAAGGGGCTCTTTAACAGAATGTATATGTACATATTGTATGGTTGTTGGTATGAATGTGAATATTATATACTGTATAAGTGGATTTGGACTTTTATGTCACAATTCTAACCAAGGTTTGCCAGCCTATAACATTGCTAGGAAACGTCAAATTGGCGCTTTACTTTGAGAAATGTCATATCTGCGATTAGATGAGCAGCACTACAGTTTTGATAGTGATTTCACTTAAAAATTTCCGATTTTCTATATGGGACCAATGAGCATGTAAATAGTAGGGGGTCTGGTTGAGAAGCGGCAACATTTGGCAGAACGTCGAGCCAGCTCCTTAATAAGGATCAGATACTGGCTAGAGCCTTTGATTCAGATAGCATCTCCGGCGCTTCGACCCTCTTGCCTTGTTAGCTCTCCCCTCTCCCCCGACCCCAAACAAATACATTATCAACTCCTATGTAATTATATGTTCCCTCCTTCTTTTATTGAAAAAAGTTGGTTAAGTGTGCTGCATCACACAACTGCGGTTTTCCATCATCTTACTAATTACTCTTGTTTGATTGATTTCCTGAGTTTGATTGAATTTTTTGTATAAGCGTTGATATTCAAAAGTGCCCACTGTACATGGAGAATTTGTCATCACGGGGACAGCTCATGTATTTCAGTATTTTGAAAAAAGTTGTCATTTACCAGGTTTTTTTTTTTTCCAATTATAGTCCACCGAAGTGCCAACATATTATACACATTCTTTAATGTTATTTTTATTTCCCGATTAGTGTCACTTATTATTTTTTTCAGCTTCACTTCTATATTTAACATCATCCCAATGGAAATAGTTAGTAGAATTATCATACCTATTATGTCTCTAAAATTGAGTGAATGTTACAGACACAATTTTAATAAATTTGTGAGATTACAACTCAAAAAACAATATTACTCAATAATAATCGAAAATATATATTTTTTTATTTCCACGTAATTAATGAGGGTCGAAGGCCAGATGTCGGTATGAACCCCTCTTTTGATGTCTAAGTGCAAGATGGTACAGAAAAGGCATGCAAGGTCACAAATGGCAATAAAGAAAAAATCCCTCTGTTGAGGGTCAGAAATACGGTCCAAGAAGAGAAGATATATACTTGGGAACGAGAATTGAGCTCACTCAGTCGCGGAGACTCGCTTGGTCGTAGGGCTGGAAGAGTCTCTTCAGCGACGATTGCTTTTGTCTTTGACCTCTTGGCTTTGAGGGTGCTTCTAAATCAGACATCAATGTACACTAGTAAGATTTAAGCTTTATATTGTAGCTAGTAAAATAGATGTCAGCTGTTCATCGTTTTGAATTAATAGTAAAATCAGTCATTCCTCTTTAAGTCATTTTAACCTTTTGTTATATTTGGACAATAAAACAGTATGCCTATACATTTCTATTGTACCATTGAATTACTTCCATTTTGATCAGCACGTTAATTTAGTAAGGTAAATTACTTTGGGTTTAGAATCAATTGGGACCAACAGTAAATAAATTGAATATTTGAGTAAGGTATAATTTTGTACAACTTTATGCTAATCCAATACGCTCAAGATTCCGTCGGTAGTTGAATAGCTAGATGACATCCCTTAAAATTAAATATTCTAATTATTCAATTAGAGCGTAACAGCGTGTTCGTGGGTAGGTCAGGTAAATATATAAGCGGATATATGTATACTTAGAAAAGATACACCCTTTATTTATTGCCTTAGAGTTTTATGTATTCGGATACAGTTGTGCATTGGATAGATATTGTGAATCGGTAAGCGGTTTATCCGTAAATCAGTAAATAAAATAAAATATAATATAAAATGAAAACCCCCGTCCGCCGAACCAATATACATAGTTGATTCTGTACCACTGTATCCAACATTAATTTTTATATTTAAATTGAATCGAATAAATACGTGTCGACATCTAGGCCGTACAGTTTAAAGACTCATTTCTTATATGAGTAACTCACCTCATAAAGTAGATATAACGATAAGGTAAATTAATCATAGGACTAAAGATTATGAAATGTTTCACATAATATTTGATGATAAAAAAACAACTTTATTATGATAAAATTACAATCTGCCTCTTTGGGCAATAAGTAATTGTGATAAATGTTTTCATTCATACCATATTTACAATTCATCATTCGCTCGCTCATTCATACTATATATACAAACAGCCCAGAAGCCCCCCAAGTCCACATGGTTGTCACCTCCCTCGCGTGCGTAGGAGGAAGCGGAGACTAGGGAAGTCCCCCACGCCCCTACGTCAGCCGCGTAACTGGATACGAGCCAGTGGAGGCTGACCAAGAGCGTGAGAGCCACAGACGCTCAGGACATGATTGGAGAAATTGGCCATTGCCAGGACTCCCACTGTCACTTATTTATAGCAGGTCACGAGGCCACTGCCGTTTTAGTCTCCGACGAGGATTATAGGGATGAGTGGTGCAGTGCAATGACTGTGCTAGGGAATTACGGTGGTTGGATAGGTTACTATGGAATTTTATGAACTTGGAAGGGATGAGTTGAAGAATGTAGGGTATATTTAGATCATTATGAAGGGTTTTGTTGCTGACGTAATAAGGGGCATTTACTATTGTTCACAGGACTTTTGATTGAAAGGATTGGATGCACTCACATAATATTTAGAAAATTAAGAAGAGAACGATTATAAATTAATAAGCAAGTTTCTCCCTAAGTTTATTTTTTTGCCTAGACATCCGTTGCTGAAATTCACGATGTTAAAGTCACAATAAATAACTTTAAATTAATAATTAAGTTTATTATTATTATTATTATTATTATTATTATTATTATTGGTATTTGTGTGAGCATAAGATAACAATAATAAATGAAGAAGTAAAAGTAAGTGAAACATCTACAGTGACTCACAGACCAATGAAATATTTTTAATGTTGACACTGTCAAAAAAGTAGTGTTTATCAATCCACCCAGACAACAAATTGAACAAGTTTATAAACCTTTTAGTAAACGAAATTTTAATACCAGTCCCCTTTATTTGTTTATCTCTTTAAACTGAACGTAGCCTTATTAAATTATTCTAAGATTCTATAACTGATTTTTGGGCAGTTTTAGCAAAAAAATCCAATTCCTAAATTTTTTTATTATCTTTTTCTTCGGTTATCTCTTTTTTTTAGTGGCAAATAAAAACAAAAATTAAGATGCTTCTACTTACAACATAAATAAATTGTTCAGATGAATAAATTTGATAATTCTTTTGATAAGTAATGTATAAATGTAAATTGATGATTTTTTGTTTTAATAATATTTGGACTATTAAACGATTTGAAAAAAGACAGGCATTATTTTGCTCCTAGATCTAGTTCATGATGTAAATTATCAAAACGCATAAGTTATTAGAGGGTTTGAACGAACTTGTGAGTGACAGTGGCACTACTGCAACGGAAAATCGATATACATTTACAGTGTAATTGTAAACAGAAACAGTAGTTTTAAGGTACATTTATAAATTCTAGTTTTTTTTTTGGTTTGTTTTGTATGTTCTTGTTTTTTTTTTTTTGCTTTTATTGTTTTTTTTTCCCTTCATAGCCCCTTTAAATTTACAGATAATTATATACAATTATAAATCCTCAGGTGAATCTATTTACAAATTATTTTTGTATTCCCTGTAGCGTCAGTTAAATAATTGAAGACCAAAGGGGCCTTTTTAAAAAGTACTTTATTAACTAGACAAAAGAATACAACTTATATGACAAAGTGATTAAGTAATACGTCAGGGGTACAGTAACGAGATGAATGAGAGCTGGTGAGAGGAAAGGAAGGATTATATAATGAACAGATTAGATTAAGGAGTGCTGACTTAGGCGATGGTGCAGGTGTCAGCTGGGTGTTGACTGTCGGTGTGCGTGTGTCAGCTGCTTCCATAACTCCTTCCGACTTTAGGTTTCTTGTTCCATCAAGAAATTAAGTTGATGGCTGCAGGTGCATGAGGGCTGTTATTTGGGTGATAAACCCTTGTTGCCAAAATGTTGATAGGCTCTTGTTGTCCGGGATGGTATACAACTGGGATGGTTGGTGTAGGGTTTCGTAAGGAATTGGTAGTTTTACATTTTTTAAGGTAGTAGAGGATTACAATTATAATAGCTGCCCCTATAATTAAATAAAAATAAAAATAAGTATTGGATTGATTAAATATAAGTGGTTCTAAAACTATGTCTGTTATATTTAGGTTTTCTATTTCGCTTATATTTGCGATTACATCTATATCTATTTTATTATACAATTTGTTTATGGTGGAGTCTATTATATGTCTTGAAATTTTGGGGAGTTCTTTGTAACAATCATTTTGATCTAGGGTAAGTAAGCTAACGGGTGGTAGGTATACAGTATCATTAGTAAGACAATTGTCTAATTTGGAGAGGTTAGTAGTTATAAAACTATTTATATTATCTATATATCTAATGTTAGTATTGGTTAATTTATATTTGCATGCATTCATCGTTCCAGATGAAATAATATTATTTATACAAGTATTATTTAAAATAAAAAGGTTTTTACAGTAATATTCATTGTTTAAAAATGTACAATTCGTTGTATATAACATATTAAATTTTTTTATTATAATAGTTTCGTCTATATCTAAAGTTACATATTGGTTGTTAATTTTTACAGGCGAAGGTATGAGTAAATAAGTCTTTATATTTGGGGTTGCCTTAGGAAGGTCTACAAAGATATGAAGTGTTTCATTATGAGTAGTGCAGTAAATTTTACTCATTATCCACAGGATTTCAGGATTCCTAGAAGCTAGATTTACATTTTGGTTTATGTCGTGTAGTATTTGGGACATTAATGATGAGTGTGTGATGCCAATTTTGCATAGTTCCAGTGTTAATGTAAGTTCATCTATTTTGTTGTGTAGGTGTGTCAGAATTATGTACATGTCAAAGAATGTCATTTCTTTGTTTATCTTCATTATGTTGTCTTGTTCTGTTTTAAAATTATTATTAATTGATTGTATGTCTTTTTGAAAGTTTTTAATTACGTGTTTATTAAGTTTTATGTCTTGTTCTATGTTGTGTTCTATATTATAGTTGTTCCGTCCTAACTCATTTATTACTTCGTCATAATGTGATTTGTCATCAGCTGTCATGGTGCCAGTAAGCCAGCTGAGAGCTGTTCCAAGTCCGTTTACTAGTCCTCTCTTAGTTCGTTTGTTGTGTGATTTTAATAGATTTAATTTGTTTTGTGTTTGTATGATAAGGTTTTTGATTATAGGGTATGTCGGTAGGTCCCTATAAGATGGTACATTGTTCTGTACATTGTTTAGTTCCTTGTCAAGTAAGCTAATGTCATAAAAATGGTATGTCCTGTAGTAATTTTCTATTACCTTTGCGTTCTTTATAGTGTAATGTAGGACTCCGGGGTTATCTCTTATATCAGTCACTGTCATAGTATATGTTAATGTCCATAGAAGTGTCTGGATTAGTACTGTCCGAGTAGGATTCATTTTCTCCTTCTGAAACAGTAATGTTTGGTCTCGGTCTCAAGTGTTGTTTACGTGGTCTTTTGATCCTATTTATATGTGTTTTGTTTATTTCTTTTCTGTCTTTGTACAACAGTACGGGTCTGTAGGGATTATTGTATTTGCGGTGATGGGTTGTTTTTATATATATCTGTTCGTCATTTATGTCAGGTGGGTCTTCGCGATTTGTATTTAATAACTCTGTTCTATTTTCTTTTTCTGTCACGATTTTATTCCGTATTAGTTCATGTATTATGTTCTTTTCGTCATGGTATTTTTGTACGTATTGTTCTTTTATTTCTATTTGTTTGTTAGGTCTTCTTGTTATTCCGAATGTTATTTCGTCCGGTGTCATGTTTAGTTTAGAGTTTAAGGTATTGTTGTATGCTATTGTTGCTAGCATTAGTCTGTTATTTAATGATGTGTTTGTTAGTTCTTTTTCGTTAAGTGTTCGTAATATTTCGATGAGTGTACTATGTGCTCTGTTTAGTGTTCCTAATGAATTAGGATTTCCTGGGGTCACGTAAATTGGTTCGATTTCGTTAGTTTGTAAGAAGTTGAGTACTAAATTATTTTTGTATTCTTTGCCGTTGTCCATTTTTATCGATACGGGTGTTGGATATAGTGTTAAGTAAAGTTTAATGGCTTCGCATATGTTAATTCCAGTTACGGCTGGTATCATGTGTGTAAATAGTCTTTTCGAGAATGTGTCAATTATAGTTACGATATATTTTCTGTCAAAATGTAATGTGTCTATCATTAATTCTTCGAACGGTCTATTTGGTGTTGGTGTTATCATGTACTTTGTTTTTATAGGATTGCGTTCGTATTTAGTTTTCTTACATGTCTTACAATTGTTAATAAAGTCATTAATTGTTTCTTTCATTAATGGGAAGTAGTATAATTTTCTAAGTTTGTCGTATGTTTCGATTGTGCCTCTGTGGGATGTTTTTCCTATGTGGTAGTCATTAATTATTTCAATTTGTCCTTCTTTGTCTAAGATATCGGTTACATAGTTTTTGTATCTTTTTAGTTTAACTGTTGGGTATGATTCTTGTATTAGTCTAGAAATGTCTTTAAATGTTTTATCGTACCATGGTTGGAGTAATGGGATATCTGGTTCACAGTAAATTCCATAAGTAATTTTGGGTCTAATAAATTGTTCGATTAGTGATTCTAAGTCGTCTAAGTTGTCAAATTTAATTTCATGTCTGTTTTTGTTAAATGGTTTAGTAAAGTTTGTTTCTTTTATTCCCTTTTTTATTATTATCTGATGTTTCTCTATGTTAATATTCTTGTCATTGTCTACTATCCAAATTTGTTCGTTGGATGATCGTTGGGAGTGAACAGTTGCTCCACATGTACTAATTGCGTCATTTATTTGTTCTGTTTGAGTCATGTTTTCTAATTCTTCTATTAGTGTGTCATAGTCTGGGTTCTCGTCTAACGGGAGTATTGCTAGTTCGTTTAGAAATTCGTCAAAATCTCCGTCTATATGGTTAGTATTTGTGTTTTGTTCTAAGTTCTCGTTTTGTCGTGATAGTAAGTCCGCTACGTAATTTGTTTTTCCATTAATGTGGTTTATGTCAAATTCAAAGTCCTGTAATTTCCAGATCCATTTCATGATTCTGGTGTTTCCGTTTTTCATTGTATAGATCCATTTTAATGGTTTGTGGTCAGTTAGTAATTGGAATTTAGTACCGTACAAGTATGGTTTGAAATGGTGTGTAGACCAAACAATTGCTAAAAGTTCTTTTTCAATTGTTGAATAGTTTATCTCGGGAGGCTGTAATACTCGTGAGGCGAATGCTACAGGGTGTTCTATTCCGTCGTTATCTTTTTGCGATAGCACCGAGCCGATGGCTTTATCACTTGCGTCTGTCGTTAAGTAAAATGTCTTATTCCAGTCCGGGTATGCTAATATTGGTGAATTTGTCATGAGGGTTTTTAGTATGTCACAAGCCTTTTTTATTTCTTCTGTCTCGTATGTTTTAGTCTGTAGTGATTTCGAAATTGGTTTCGTTATTTTCGCATAGTCTTTTATGAATTTTCGGTAGTATCCGGTCATTCCGAGAAATTGTCTAGTCGTTTTTTCGTTGTTTGGGTATGGTAATTTTGTGATTGCTTCTATTTTCTTGTGGTTAGTTTTTAGTCCGTCGGGAGTGACAATATATCCTAAGAAGGGGATTTCAGTTTTAAAAAATTCAGTCTTGTCTAGTTGGATAGAAAGTGCATGTTCTTTTAACTTTTGGAATACGTTTTCGAGATGTTCTAGGTGTTCTTGTATTGTGTTTGAGTAAATGATTATGTCGTCAATGTATATCATAGCGTTAGGAACGTTCGCTATCATCATGTTCATGGCTCGTTGGAATGTGGGTGGTGCGTTACAAAGTCCGTAGGGCATTCGTAAGAATTCAAAGTGTCCGTCTTCTGTACTAAATGCGGTTTTTGGTATTGAATCTGGATCCATTTCGATTTGATGGAATCCTGATGCAAGGTCTATTGTTGAGAATATTTTTGCTTTTTGTAGTCTGTTTAGTAAGTCTTCAATGTTGGGTAGTGGGTATTTGTCATTAGTCGTCATTTCGTTCAGTTTTCGGTAGTCTATTACCATTCGAACTTTTTTTATGCCTGAGGCATCCATTTTTTTTGGTACTATCCATACTGGTGAGTTGTATGGGGAGTTACTCTTTCTAATAATGTTATTTTTTAATAAATTCGCGACTTCTTCATTTATTTGATTTTTGAATTGCACGGGGTACCGATAGTTCCTAGTGTAGCAAGGGTTTTCGTTTTTTGTGTTTATTTTGTGTTTAATTAAATTTGTCGCGCGTAATTTTTCTTCATTTGTTTTTATTATTTCACCATATTTACCAATCAGTACCACAAGTTCGTCCGAAAGCTTGTTATCAATGTGGTCTGTCCTAATTAGTTGTTTTATTGTCTGTAAGTCATTTATATAGTAAATTTCATTTTCCAGGTTATGTTTGGTTCCGTTTATTATTATTTCGTCATTGTGACATTTTATTTCAGTTTTCAGTTCTTTCATCGTTTCGTATCCTAAAAGAATATCGAAACGATTGCTAAAGGGGTAAATTAGCATTTTTACCTTTGCTTGAATTCCTAACAGGGGATAGAGATCGATTATGGCGCTTTGAGTGCCTTCGGCTCTGCCTGTAGGAGTTTTCATTACAAAGTCTTCCGAATTAATTTTTGTTCCCTCGGGTAAGGAACGGGGATTGATATAATTTTTAGAAGCTCCAGTGTCAATCAGCCATGTCTTGCCTTTTTTGTCTTTTATTTTTGGGAGACTGTCCGTGTAATTTAATTGGTATTCGGGTCTGGAGGTTCGTTGTTGTTGGGACCTACGTCTAAAAAATCCTCATAACGAGATTCTAATTGTTGTAGTCTGTCTTGTAATTCAGTTATTTGTTGGTCTTTGTCATTTTCCGTGTGGTGTACGCGATTGCTGGCTGTGCGCATTGATACGGTCTGATTTTCTCTTTGTTCCGGTCTGGGGTTTGGTTTGTTAAAGTATTGTCTTTGTTCATAGGGTTTCCATGATTGATTGTGTCTTTCGTTTTCGTCTCGGGGGTAGTTATTGTTAAAACGTGGTTGTTCTTGATTGTACTGTCTTGGTTGTTGGGATTGTTGTCTATTATTGTCATAAGATTGTTGTCTATTATTGTCATAAAATTCACGTTTTTTCTCGTGATAATGTGGGTCGTAATTCCTCCCTTTATAATTGCTAGTGGAGGGTGGTTGGTTTTGACTGCGTCTTTGTGTGGATTCGTTGTGTGTTAGTTTGTTACCGTATGCTCTTTCGACTACTCGTACTGCTGTGGTTTTTAATGCCTTTTTCAAATCCCTCAAATTTTTAATTCGTAGGTGTTGGAGGAAATTGTCAACTGAAGTTTCAAGTTGTCTTTGGCAATGGTCAACTATTTGTTCGTCAAATACGTTTATCTCTGTGTGTTTTTGTAAGTCTGTTTTTGTGTCGTCCGTATATAATCTACCTTCAAGGTCGTCTCGTAATAATATCAGTCTTTCTACATAGCTATTGGGATGTTCGTTTCTTAAGGGTTTAGTTTGATATATTTCTGCTATGGATTGGGGTATTGTTTTGTCGTCACGAAAGTTAAGTTTGAGTTCTTGGATCAGTTCTAGTAAAGAGTTATAGTTCCGTCTTCCGCAATATTCGGCATGTCCTACTAATTTGTTTGTTGCATGTCCTATCAATTGTTTCGCGTTATATTCGTGATGTGGATTGTCAGTTGTGCAGACGTTATTCGCTACAAAATTTATTTTATTAATAAATCTTACTAGATGGCTGGGATTTCCGTCAAATTCTGGGATCAGTTTAAGGTCTGTAGTAGAAATTTTGTAATCGTTAGAAGTCATGTTTACGGTTTCTTCTAAGTTACGGTTTATATTAAGTCTGTCAGTAATGGGCATGTAAATGTGTACAAAAAAATATATTTACCAATACAAGTGATGTCTTCTTCTAGATAATGTTGCCTTCTATCGGCTTCCTCTGGTCGCTAGATAACAGATTTTGTGGTTCTTGGAGCCTCGGTGAATGTATATTGAAATATACCAGTGCTCGATCAGTCCTGAAGTCCTGTTCAATATAGCATCGGCCTTCTCATGGAAAGAATCGAAAAGTTCTCAGGTCTAGCCTAGCCAAACGCGGGATCGCTGAATGGGGAGATTCTTCTGAAGTTATATAAACACTGCCAAGGTCCCTGTTCGGGCGCCAGTTAAATAATTGAAGACCAAAGGGGCCTTTTTAAAAAGTACTTTATTAACTAGACAAAAGAATACAACTTATATGACAAAGTGATTAAGTAATACGTCAGGGGTACAGTAACGAGATGAATGAGAGCTGGTGAGAGGAAAGGAAGGATTATATAATGAACAGATTAGATTAAGGAGTGCTGACTTAGGCGATGGTGCAGGTGTCAGCTGGGTGTTGACTGTCGGTGTGCGTGTGTCAGCTGCTTCCATAACTGTCGTTACATTATATACAGGTTTTGTTATTTTATAAAAATTATATATAACATTTTTATGATACACATTATACGTGACTGGACTTAACTGACTAATAAAGGTGATGGGGCTCACCTGTTTGATCAAACTTAAACTAACTTACATACTAATTCTTAACCTAATTTCCCCCGACAGTCTGTTATCATCGATACGGGAGGGGTGGTGGGGTCATAGTGTTAAACACTGGGTTGGATAGGTGCTGCAACGAGTTAAAAAAACTTGAATTCTTCATGTACACATTAATTACCTTTTTTGATGATCATTGTCAATTTATACAACACAAAGTAAATTTATCGCCCTTGGAAAATGTGAATAGAACATAATTCTATATAAATAAGTAAGGATTATCGTTAACAGAGGTTTAAATTTTACAACAAAAAAGGGATTTAAAATAGTTTCACATAAAGTTAATGATCATTTTTTAAAATGTATGCACTTGGAGGAAATAAATTCTCCTTTTTATGTTAAATGCAATCCACATATATATATATCGAAAAACTAAAGTAAATATAATGATAAGGTACATTAATCATTAAAGGTTACGTAAAAGTTTATTAATAAAAATAAATATATTTTTCCTTTTTTGGCGCATAGATAATGTTATATGTGTAACTCCCCTCATAATGCATAATTTGCTGCAATGTGGAATTGGGACAAATGAACTGACAATGCCTTATGATCGTGTGGAAACGCGTTAGTTTTAAGTTCGGCAGGACAGGATGGAGCGTCATAAAAACCCGTTTCGTGACCAGAGAGTGAAGTTCATAAGAAGCCTCTGGTATAAACATGTACCAAATGAGTATCAAAAGTGTGAAAAGAAACTTGTAGTTTTTGACATTTGATGGCCATAAATACCCTTTCTACACGGGTCAAGGCAGAGTTCTTGGAGAGGGGGGAGAGAAGGAATAGAACCGATGAGGCTTTTTGAGAATGGAGATGCTTGGAAAGGAGAAATAGTGAAGATCAATTTTTAGACTTCTCTTTCTAGTTTCTAGAGGACACTCTGACGAGAAAATGGGCTAGACTGGCTGTTTGGTTCAATGGAGATTGTCTTCAAGACACCGACCATATGTAGAGCTAAGTAAGATACAATCTATATTAATATTTAGTTTATTGGTCCATCTTTTCACTTATGTCGTTGAGTTTTCAGTCATGTAAATACACCATTTATCAGATGTTCAGATTAAATTATGCTATACCTATATTTCAAATACAAATTCCTTCCATTAATCAACACGTAATTAACCTTTGGAAAATAATTTTTAGGGACAAGCGCAACATAAATCAATTTTCTTTTATTATAACTTTACACCAATGCAGTACGCTCAGAATATGATAGATCAATCAATTCAAGTAGTTAATGGCACCCCAAATATATTCAATTTAAAAAAATACTTTATTTTAATTATTCGACTTGGGCGTAGAAGCGTGGTTCTTCACATATGAAGGTGAAAATATACATATATAGATAGATTTTCATATAATTTTGTATTGTGTATTGAAAATATATTTGGCAGAGGATCGAACGTTGGCTTTGCAGAGAGTGTGGTAGGTGACACGGGAGGATCCGTGGACCATGTACCATGAGAAAGAGAAAGTGCTCGACAGAACATGTTAACCAGACTGTCACCGACCTGCCCCTCCCCCCATACCCCATTAGCCACCCTCAATTTTTCTCTTTGATGACTTTCTACCCCGGAGCGGGCCAACCATGACGTAATTAAGTCTCATCTCCTCCCGCGTCCTATATTCTCGTAGATTTCTCGGTCCCAGCCCAGGTCACCAACGTCACCAGCCCAGGAGTTTGTATAACTTACCAAATGGGGGGAGCCCACAAATACTTAAACATACATTTTTTGTTATTCCTTATGCCTTCCCGAAACACATATGACAGCGTGGTGATCGACTGAATATGCGTCTGGTTGAGTGTCAAATGGAAGTAAGATTGTCATGATTTTATTTTGTTTAAAAAATAATGTTTGAACTCTAAAGCAAATTAAACTCGTTTTAAATTTTAAGAAAGCTACAAATATTTGAGTTGTATGCGTATATGTCAGGATTTTTACTCTCAATTTAAAATTTGAACTTATAATAGATGAAATAGAGTAAATAGTCTTCATGCTTAAGTCGAATGATGGTGTACACTGGATTCACCAAATCACTGGTAGTCTTCCAACTGTAATTACCTTCACTGATCTGGTTATCTCACACTAATGGTGGTAATACTCAAATACTATTGGCAAGTCACCACAAAAAAATCACTTCGGGTTCAGTTTGAGACATTAACACATAAGTTTGATCATGATTTCATTACTCCCTTGTCTAACTGCTCTTTCTATGCCCACATAGGAACAGTACTCTATTGAATCTACAGAACAACCGATCGTCTTTATGTCCATTTAACAACTGACTTGCTCATATAACAACAGCATTTAACAACTGACTTGCTCATTGCTGGTGACTCACTCATCATCAAACAAGGGGCCAATGTCTGAAAGCCAAGCTAAGTAATTTATACCATAAAATGCCACGGTAGCATAGATTGTTTTTTTTATAAATAATTTATCTTATAATGGCTCTGTCCCTTGCCACGGCTCTATTTAATGAAATCTACTTAACATGAATTCAAAATATCACTACAATTTATACATATAAACGAGTCAAAGAGGGCCATGTTAACTGACTGTTCCAGAAGTTGTGAAAAACATTAAGCAGTATTCATTACTTAAAAGTATTTCCAAAATTTGCGACCTTCTGGTCAATTACAGGATAGCATATCTTTTTATGCAGTATAAATATGTCGAAAGTATTGATTTATTTCTTGCTATTTGACCTTTTATCAAAGTTCTACATTAGCCTGACGTATCAAAACTTTTCTGTGACCCTCTATACAGGATCAAAAGCCAAAATCCAAAATGGAAACTATCTTTAACAGTCCCAATTACCCACGGTGTGCATTATTAATTTCCTCTATCACACAATTAATTGTTGACATCCAAACATTGGTGATCATTGGCCAAAATTTATGGCTTGCGAAGAAAGAAACGGAAGGGTCACCTTACCGGACCAAAATAATAATTTTACAACAAAAAGAAAATTCCCCATTTTTTTTTTTTGGAGTATTAGGGTAGTGATTGCTAGTTTTAGTAAACATATATTGTCAACTGTGCCGGGGATCAGCTTTAAAGGTATGAATGAGCTCAAAACGTATCATAGCTTAAATTTAAAGCAAATCGTAATTTTACAAATGTAGAACTTAAGAAAAAATATTATAATGTTTATAACAATTTTACAATGCTGTAAAAATTTGGTTGGAAGGGTTGAAATGTCAGATTTATTTATTTTGATGAAATCATTAAAGTAAG